>JANZXR010000008.1:12629492-12652107 GCA_027575705.1 Erythroxylum echinodendron
TAATTTTTAATAACTTTTGGAGTCAATTCATAATTTCTATAAGTTTAAGGGTCATTCCATAATTTCTATACATTTTTTGGTCAATCTATGATTCCTAATAATTTTTAGGTCAATCCATAATTTTAAACAATTTTCGGGTCAATATATATTTTATAATAACTTTTGGGATCAATATATAAATTCATAATAATTTTTTATCATTCAATATTTTTTTATAATTTTTATCATATTTACAAATAAGTTGATAAAAATTCACAATTAACTAACATAACAAAATTTTAACAAAAAATATAAAACATCATACGCAAAATAATCTTAAAAATTAACATCACAAATATCTAATATAAAAATTAACATATCTATAATAAATTAATAAATTCAAAACATTTGAAAGACAAGAGAGGATGAACCATTATATATATATATGTTACAAGGAACAATGAAGCAGAGAGAAGCAAGAAGAAAAACTGAGGAAATCATACCTCAAGACATCGATACCGAATGATCGAACTCGCCATTCGGTATATAAAGGCAAGGAGCAAACATTATTGCTGGCTCTTTGCAAAAAGTGTGAGCTGCTCACCCCGTCATTGAGAATGGCGGGATGAGCAGGTGAGCAGACTTTGTCAGCAAACCGCCATTCGCAATGGCGGGTTGGTGCTTTGTCACCCTGTCATACAGGATGGTGAGGTGAGTCGTGGACACGTATTGCACCCCGTCAAATGCTACGGCGGGGTGTTTACCACGTACTCAACCCCGCCATCAGTCTTGGCTGGTTGTCCTATTTCTAACCACTCTCATTTTTTTGTCACATATCAAGGATTGAGATTAATTGTTGTAATAAACCGAGAATTTGGCCACCTTATCAAGTATTAGCAAATTTTGGTACCATATCAAGTATTTTCTTTTATTTTGTTTATTTAATTATTTTTAGTTTTATTTCTTTACTCCTTTTAACTAGCATCATCTTTTTTTTTTCTTGTTCAAATTTACATGTGAGTTTACTAAAAATAATATATTTATTTTGTAGGAGTAAAATTGTGTATTATTAAATTTTTTAAAACTCTCCAATAGTGAAACATTCGGACTGAATGTGACCGTGATATCAAACCTTTCTAGACTATAATACGGCAGAATTCGGATTGAATGTGACGCTGAAGAAGAATTATTTTCACCGAGAGAGAGAGGAGGGTAGGGACTAGGGACCACTCATGAAATGCATAGACCAAGAAATACCAGGAAAAGAAACAGTACTAACTACTGCGCCGTTTTTCACCTCTCAACAGTTGAAAAACGGTTGGAGCCCGTTGCCTCCACTCAACATTCCTCGCAAGGTGTGGGGTTGAAGATGTAATTTTGTCACCGGTCACAGTTACCGCACGCTCCTCCGAAAGATGTGGTTTACACGCTCTACTAACAAGCACTGCAAAGCTGCAACTTGGCGTTATTTTTGGACTAATTCAAAATCCTGAAATAATGTGAATGCGTGTGAAACCAATGTGTTTTTCTTTATTTTTTGAAAATAGCAATTGTCTTAATTTTAGGAAAAGAATTTGGAGATGCTTACTCATAATTTATGATATTTGCAGAAATTTTTTATTTTTATGAAATTTCGGACTTTTTTTAATAATCATCTTAGTCTTGGAAAATATTTGATCGTATAATTTTTTTTTTGCATTGGAATAGGATTTAATATATCTTGTACATGTATCCCTCGTCTCACGTTTGTTAAACTGCGCGTGTGATTTCGACCGACCTTCCACACAGTGCTTGCAGTTCATTCTAATCGAGTCTTCCCTCTCTCCCCATCTCAGTTTTGTTTCTGATCGACGACGTCTAAGCGATGCCAATCTCTACTTTACAATCTTATGAGCAAGTATGAGTGCGTACGTATGACCTGTAAGTGAATTGTGCTTTTGCGATTTTTAATGGCTCTTGTTGTTCAGTTTTTCAGCTATGTTTCAAAAGGAACGTAACTCAACTATTCCAGTTCAAGATGTGTACTTTATGTCTCTTCTCTAATACCCAGTTCCAAAAACTCCCATCTTTTTAAGTTTCTTGTTGATATCCTTGTCAATTATAGTTCGTTGGGACTTTATGTCTTTCTTTTACTTGGATTTATAATTGTTCTGTCCGGTAATTGTTATATCCTTTCGAAGTCAGTTATCGTTCCATTCAAGGGTTTCGTATCGGTTAAATAAAGTTTATCTGATTCTGAGTGTTCTAATTTCGAAGATTGGTTTGGCTGCAATTGGTCTTCACGTTGACCCAATATTAATGGAATGTAATTAAGATATCTACCAAGAGAACAAAAATTAACTGGACATGAGAAATTTGCATCATGCAATTGGGTTGATTTTGATGTTGCATCATGCATCAGGTATCTACAAGAGATAGGTGGTTAAATGCATTGGATAACGTGAATGTTATCACTGTGTCAGAGCTTATCTGCATTAGTAGAGTAAGGGGTTTAGAACGGGTTCCTATGGACTAATAAGCCTAGTGTCTGCTAAAAATCAAATTATTATTACTAGATAAAAGGAATATCTGTTGAAATTTGGACCGTGTATGGCTTCACGCAAATAAGCAGGGACCACTAAGGGTTATTGATCTTAGGATCATAAGATAAAACACGAATGTATCGTGAAGATAATGTCTATTGTCTCATTTTGCATTTCCCTTATCTGAATTGTTCTGCATAATGTCATTTTCTGTGCAGAAAATGGAGGGAAATAGGCGTTATATAAGAAAAATGTTGATGATCTCTAGGTACTAACGGAATTCATATTGCAATAGGATACTGAAAGTCATCTATTATTTTCAACCAGGAAAACCAGCGTCCAGCATTTTCGTTGTACTACTTTGGTAACAGGATGTATCCCGGTGGATATACTGCTGAAGTTACAAGCTTATCTCCCAAAGCCACTGAGAAAGATGTGCACGATTTCTTTTCCCATTGTGGTGCAGTTGAGCACGTTGAGATCATCAGGTAACGTTCATCTTCTTGTCACATCTCCAAGCAATATCAAAATGTCTGTTTGTCCTTATCATTGCAATCCCAGTTAGTTAAAACTCTGGTTAGCTCAATTCTTCTTTTCTTAAAATCAAATTGCTAGAATGTCTATTTCTGGGATTTTGTTGGATGAATTTCAGATGGACCATTATAACCAAGACTTTTTAGGAACATGTCAACAGATGAGAAAGAGGTGGAGGAAGAGAGGGAAGGTGTAATCTAGATCCCAGACTTTTTGTTTGGAATAGTTATATGTTGAGAGTTTAGATACTTGTTCTACGAAAAGAGGATTAACAATACCTTGCAACATGTTCACTGATTATAGGGAGTAAAACTAAAATGTTAGTCTCTTTATTGACATCAAATGTGAATTGCTGTCAACAGCTTTGATTATGATCAATTTTGCTACTGGAAGGCATATTCCTTTGACCATGCTCATAACTTATCTTTCAAATGATTCCTTTCTTCATGGATACAGATCTGGTGAGTATGCTTGTACTGCATATGTGACATTTAAAGACTCATATGCTCTTCAGACAGCAGTCCTGCTCAGTGTAAGTTACTTACTGTTTCTAGTTAGAAAATAACTTCATAAATGTAGGAATTCATTTTTCTGATCCATTTCATGTCCTAAGTTACCTGGATGCCTCTCATTTCATCTTCTTTGGCTTAGCTAAGCTAGATTCCATATACATATAGATTAGCTTAAATAGTGCCAATGATGCTCTGCATCCACTTCCTTTCCTAGCCTGTGAGAGTGGTAAATGCACAAGGTTTTTTTTCTTACATCTATTTATAAACAATTTCTCACTGGTAATTTTGCCTCATGCTGATTATGAGATTTTTATGTTTTCTGGGGTTTGATGTTTAACTTTTGACATGTCTAGAGCATATCTCCCATTCTCGTAATGCTCAGATTTAAAAAAGACTCAAGCAGAACTTATGATGTTTACAGAATTGACTTTCTCAAGATACGATGTAGTTTATGGACCAGACGTAATTTGTTGTGATATGATGGGCCAGAATCACCATTCGATTGATAATTCTATTTGAACATCTGCTCATGTTACTTGGAAACTGTCATATTTGCTTGTTTTAAAATTCATAATTTCCCTTTCAATTAAACACTAGGAAGTTTTTTTTTCTTTCTTTAATTTCCCTTTTTTCTTTAGATCTCTCTATTTGCATGTTAAGGTTCGTCTGAGATTTTGATTGATTATGCTAGTGACTTGGAAGTGTTCTGTTTCTAGTCACTAATAAACAAGAAATGGGGCTTGTATATCCCTTTCATATTTCATTTTTCCCTTCAATAACATTTTTTTTGAAGGTTGATCTGTAATTCAGTTCTAAAATTTAGTCTTCAGCATTTAAGTTGTGTTGAAATACCTCTTTACTTGGATGAATCAAGTTCTGTGATTGAGAACCATTTCTCTAGCAGCATTTTGTGAGTTGATATGCTCATATTTTTGTAATCATGTTTTAGGGAGCTACAATTGTTGATGAGCGTGTTTGTGTAACACCCTGGGTAACTTATATAGATGAATCTGATCCTTGGAGGAATACCACATGGCAAGTTGAAGATGATGTTAGATCATCGGTATGCAGTAATACTTTTACGACAGTGATGTGTTTTTGTTTTTTGTTTTTTTCCAGAACTCAATTATTCAAACATAAGCTTGTATGCAGCCATTGGAATTGAAGATGCCAAAGTGTATAGGTTTCGTATATTATGTTCACACCTAGAGTATTATTTGATGTTAAGAATATCTAATCGTAATCCATGAGCAGGGGATTCATGTAAGGCAGTTTGTTTCTACCCCTGGGGAGGCTGTAACAGTGGCTCAAGAAGTTGTCAAAACAATGCTAGCCAAGGGATATGTTCTGGGAAAAGATGCCTTGATCAAGGCCAAAGCTTTTGACGAATCCCACCATGTCTCAGCCACTGCAGCAGCCAAGATTGCACAATTTAGCAAAAATATTGGCCTCACTGACAAGATAAATGCAGGCATGGAAACTGCAAAGTCAGTGGACGAGAAGTATCATGTTTTGGATATTACTAAATCCGCTGCATCAGTCACTGGCACAGCAGCCGTATCTGTAGCTAAATTCACAGGGAAAACAGCCGTTGCAGCTGCTAATACTGTAGTAAACAGTAGTTACTTTGCCAAGGGAGCTCTCTGGGTTTCAGATGTTTTAACACGTGCAGCTCAATCTGCAGCCGAGTTGGGCAACAAAGCTGGAAAATAAGTTAGAAGTTTAGCCACAAATGAACAAGATGCTCTTTGTTCTTTTCTTTACTTTGTACGATAAATAATCTCTTGTTATATGGCAGCCTAGTTTTGCAAATTCTTTGTTGGCGAATTAGAGATCAAAGGTCGGCCCCGCTGGGTTTTTCCTTATATGTTCATTTGCAACAGTTAATTGTTTCATCTCTTTAGATGACTGATGAAGCATTTCGTAATGGAACATGATTACAATTTGCTGCACTGGTTCGCATTGTTGCAAACTGTTTAGCAGCGCCAGCAGACAGGTAAGGGAATTTCTGAATGTTTCAAATACTTTCAAGCCATTAGCACAATTTTCCATGTGCTAGTTTGGCGTTACAAGTGTTTGATTTAGTCAAAGCCAGAAAAATAATAGACCATGACCAGTGTTTTCTTTATTTTTTTGAAGTAAAATTATAAGAAAATAAGACCATGACCAATTGGGTGCTATGGGTTGGAAGTGATGGGAGTAGACTCCATTTATCTAAAAACAAAATCCATAGTTGTTGCAGTCATAAAATCTGCACTTTTTTCTTTTTCATGCTCAGGGTGGAATCTGGTCTAAAATTGTTGCTGGTCAGCCCGTCAAGTCTGGAACATTTTACAACTGACTGGTTTTACAAACACACCAGTCCCACTAGCTAAGATCCCACAACTTTTGGTTATTGCCAAGCTCAAGCATCCAGACTTCTGTTTCAATTGTTCAAATGTCTGCATTTTCAGGAATGGAGGAGTCTAAAAGCGATAGGCCACTTAATGTTTTAGGTCACATGTGAACTGATATTTAATTATCTATCCTTTGATGTCAGCCAACTACTTAATACACAATTCCTCTTCCCCAACCACCGGTGCCCAACAGAGCCTCTATTGTTCTTTTATAGTCTAATAACACAACCTGAACCAGCCATGGTTGTGACACTAAAAGTAACACATCTCTATCATCTGTATTTTAACTCCTTAATTTAGGGAACTTGCACCAAAAGAATGATTCACTGGTTGCAAATTGTGGCAAAAGCACAAATCTTTAAAGTCTAAAATAGGCTTCGTTGCCCAGTTGGGTTCCACTTATTTATGACAACTTTCCAACCCAGTGGCGTAGGCAAATCCAACGTTATGTGCTGCTGCTTTAAGGAAGGACAAAACATAAGAGTTACAAGAAGTTGGTTTTTAGATGGGCCTAACACGAAAGCTTGCCCCACATTCATGATTAAGGCTGTTCTCTCAGTGAAACTGTTCGTAAAGCTAAGTTGCTGAATCTGCACTTTGTATGCTCTATTCTTGAATGAACTTAACCGTCACCACTCCAACCAGAAGTTGACATGATTAGATATGACTATGTCATCTAGCTAAGTGTGATTTATCTCTGAATTCAATGGTAGGATCCGAAATGGGAAGACAAAGACAGATACCTGCATCTTTAGGCATATATATTCGTATTATTTATTTGCTTTGTCATGCCATCTCTTGTTGAATTTGGAAGGACTAGAACGATTATGTGACTAATCAAACTTCATCTAATCCCGTAATCGAGAAAAGGTCCCATCCATCACCACCCATCTGGCCTAGCTAATTCAATTCAACTTTACAATGTCAGAGAAAGTGATATCAAGAGTCAATTTATCTCCATTCTTTAATCTTCTACTTATCTTGGAGAATCAGTTAACTGCAAGTCATTTTCTTGCTTGGCATGATTACGAAAATCTTAACGTGGACAAAACAATTCCTTGGACTGGAGACTTGAATGAGTTAAAGTGGGAGAAGAGAAAAGTTCTCTAAAAAATGGTTAGAACAAATTGCCGCCTCTTCAAGGAGTTTGTGTTTTAAAAAAAAAAGAAGCTTTCTTGGTGGTGGCTGTGCCGTGTATCCCTCTATACTATAGACTCGGTCTTTCTGTTGAAAATTGAAAACTTTGGAGTTGTGGGCAATGACATTCATTCCCTGGCTTCTCTTATTACTTCAGTAAGTCCAAAATATGAGGATTGACCTGTTGCTCTTCTTTCTAAGTGAAACAGCGGCCACCCAATTCTGACCCAGGCTTCTTCACCTAATTTGCTTACCAGGTCCATGATTTGGCCCATTCTTTAATATCTGCCAGCAACTACCGACTTCATAGCCTAAGGGACTAGAGTACTTAACGCATTCCGGTCTATCACCGTCACGTCACTTGATCAACAGTGTCCCTTTTCTTTAAAGCATATAGTTGTGTGATGCTTCTAAAATCAGCTCACAAAGTTATCAAATGAAAATGGATTTTGGAAAATATGAACAGATAAGAGTCAAAATCATACCCAGAACTGAAAATAAATAGGCTATAGTTCTGTTGCAGCTCTTGACACCTTCGATATGCTCTGGTGAAAATCTATATTAGATATTAGAGAAAGGTGTAACGGAACACGGAGTAGTTTGTTCTTTCAGCTATTTGATTTTTATTTCCTGAAGATCAAGTATACAACTCTTTTCATCCAAATTCCAAAACAGCTTTTTGGTATAAAAGTCACCGGGACAAATGACTAGGGATTGAAGAAACCTTCTTAGAGCACATTGTTCTCTGTTTCGTGTATTGCATTTCTGACATGAACCACTTTCCAAATAGATACAAAAAATTCTCACTGTACAACAAACAAACGGCAAAGAGAAAACCCGCTAGGAAAGTGGCAAAGAAAAGAAAAGACTCGAATGTAAAAGAAAAAAATAAAACTTCTTACCGTATCAGGGAAACTTAGTAACAACAAATGGGGCATCGGATTAGCCCATTCTCATTGCAATCTGGGCAACGTTGGAACCCAAACTCACAATCATCTTCTCCTTCTTCTAGTTCTCCATGTTCTTCTTCATCAGCTTCGTAGTAAATTTTACAACTTCCTGAACACGTCTCACAAGGCACAAACCTGATATCCCCACAGGCCTCACAGGCCCCCGTGGCACCTGGAATACTGTTACTCACCATTTCACAAACTTCAATTATCTTCTCTAGCTGACCTTCCTCGTGCATTCTCTTTATTTCCTCAGCTCCACCTATGTGTTTGCTGCCTATGAACACCCTTGGTAAACCTCCCCTAATCCCTTCTCCCAATAGCTCTCTCAACTCCTCCTTGAACCCAGAATGCATTGATACATCCCGCTCATCCAGACGAACCCCCAGGCCTTTCAATATCACCTTCACGTAGCAACAATCCTCGTATGTTTTCCTTATTCCTCGTAAGCTTGTGAAATACAAAACCACCTTCTCCTTTCCATGTTTGTAATCCTTATCAACAAGATTGGTCATTTTCGTATCACTAACATCTACCGTCAAACCGCTGCCAAGCGAAGTAAGTTGCTTTGAGTTCCCCATATCTGATGGCTTAATGTAGAATGGATGATTAGGAGATAGCTCTTCCAATGACTTTCTAAATGTAGAAATAACTTCTGGATCGAATTCAGGGCACCTGGAATCGGATTCCTCATTTGCCATTTGAAGCCACAGGGGCTTACCGTTACAATCCGATGGGATTGGATTATTCTCTCGCACTGTCATTAACTTTGGGCTATCAGCAACCGCACATGTTTCACGGGAAACATCAAAAGAGAAGCTACGGAAATGATGATTAACAAAATGGCTTGGACTCACATCTTCAAGCCCTGCCATCAACTCCCAAGTATTGATCGTCTCAGGCTCTCCAGGTGGAGTCATGATTGGTGTCTTTGGAGCAACTTTCGGGATCTTTCCTTGGATCATATTGGACCATGCCTTGGCTTCAATTAGACCCAGCGAGAACACCTTGGTCTTCTCCTTATCATCCACAACCCCATTGGCACCAATCAAACACTCCTTGCTCTTCAACTCCTTACCATCCACATCCCCATTGCCAACAATCAAACACTCCCCGCTCTTTACCTCCATATCACCTACAGCCTCCGTGCCACTAATCAAAAACTCCTTGTTCTTCAATTCCTTGTCTCCTAGGATGCCATTCCCTTGGTCGTCTCCTTTTCTGGTTACAACTTCAATATTTCCGTTACTATCCTTGTGATTAGATATTGATGAATCTAGCGCAAGAGTGCCCAGTGTGGTTGAGGTAAGAGCAACCATATGATAGCTATCGCCTTTTTGCTGTGGTGGATGGACAACATGCATGGAATAGCTTCGAGGCACCGGCGAATACGGTGCTTGACAGTGCCGGCAACGTTTTTGCTTTGAGGTTGCACAACCCATGTACGATGATCCACTTCAAAGCCAAAAGCATGAAACACCAAAAAATTATTATGTTCTAAAGAGATGACATTAGAAAGAATTGAGTGTCAGATCATCGAGAACAAAAAGAACATTCCTTTGTGGATGAGCTGAAAGGACCTTAGCTTTTGGCACCAGATTAGAATATTAAAACAGAGAAAGGAAAATAAGAAAGGAATTAGGTGATTCAAGAATTGTCTGAACGGAAAGGAATTCTGGGAATCTTCATTCAATTCACCAATAGGTATTAAAGCATCAGAGATAGATCCACCAAGAAAACGCTTCCAGAGCTGTTCGAAGTTTACATGGATTTCCGAAACTAATGACAGATAGAATGAAGCTGTTTCATTGGGTAGTTTTAGTTGTTCGAAAGATCGAGGCTTTATGCGATCATTGAACGGAAAAATCAAACCAAAAGGGTGACCGTACCAGAAACGATCAACTGCCACAATTCATGGGAACAAACAAACAGGATTAGAGAACCTGAAATATAAACAGAAAAGATAAAAACGACAGAACGGAAGACTTTTGGATTCAGAAATTCAGGAGGGTCTCGTGACAAAGATTACAAGTTACAATCAACGAAAAAACAGGAAGAGAAATGAGGGAAAATTTTCTGGAAGGAAAATGAATGGAAAATTGAACATAAAAAGTTAAGACAGAGTCATTTATTAACAAAGACCTACACCACAACCTCCACCAACACAACCTGGCAGGCGCTAGCCACTGTGTGCGTCTCTCTCTAAAATTTTAGTGAGAGAAACAGGAATGTGTCTTGTGATTGTTGCAAATAAAAATGCTAAAAGGGTAAAACATAATGTAGGTGTTCGGAATGTGATGATACTTTGCACAAAGGAACAGAAGTCAGAAGGTGAGATGGGCGTGGGTCGGGTTCTTTTTGAAAGTTCTAATAACAATGACGTAGAATATTTAGTAAAACGCCATTCTTAATATAAAGTATATTTGGGATGAGGTAATCAAGATTGCCCGAAGTTTGAATGAGTAGTTTATAGTATGCAAGTCTAATTGTTGGTTAGCCGAAAATATCCAATAAACGAGTATTGAGAAAAAAAATTAGAGTGAATACAAAAGTTAATTATCCGAATTAAGTTTAATGAATAATCTTAAAAATTTTAATTTGTGGTTGCCATCATACATTTGTTCAATCTTTTCTTGATCCAAGAAAATTATTTTACGAAAAGTAGGTCGAAATAAACATGCCTAAGGAAGGAGTCTTGAATCAGAACCAGTCTCCCATTAGCTAAAGTTGGCTGGCTGACGTTTAGTCTAGATGTATGTATATTAGTAAAGACCTAAGAAGAACATGTGTTTTTTGTAAAGAAGGGCGGACAAATGAGGGAACTAAGGCTTGAATGGCTCCGCAACAAAGGAAAGAGGCTTATGTTGACGTCGTATAGTTTTTACTTTTAAGCTTCGGCTTCGCTGTGGGGATAGGAAATGGAGACTTTTCCAATGAAGAGAAACTTTAACGCCTGATGCTCGCGAAAAAGATAAATCTCCTCTTCATATTTTGTATTAAAAACTCCTAAACATAATTAAGGCTTTCATGAGGCGGACTTTTCTCGTCTACCAGAAAACCCTCCAAAATATAAGCTGAACACCATTCGGCTTTGTCTAAGCTATTCCTTTGCCATCTTATGACTCCTGAAAACACTTTAACCTCGTCTCTCTTCTTCCATTACATGCAAGCCTTGGGGTTTTGAACTTGGGTCGTGGCAGAACAACATATCATTTGTTCTAGTCACCTCATTTTTATGTCTTATTTAACAAAATCTTTGTCTCCAACTTTTATTAGGATCTCCGGTTCAAGCATTAATCAATTACTCATAATATCATTGTCCGTAATTGGAGTTCCCTTAAAAAGTTGTCGTACGTCCTTGCTTGAGTGTAAGTGTATACCTCGTTAATTCGATATCTTTTTGGGTGTAATATTTTTGTAAAATCTTTAATTTATTGCAGTGATTTCTAGCACAATCAACAACTAAAAGAATTAAATACAATAAATAAATCAACATCAATATTTGTTAACACAGTTCGATGCACTTTGCTTACGTCTGTGGGGCCTTCATCCAGCTTAATTCTTTCACTAACGACAATAGTTTTATACAAGATTTTACGGAGCCGATACCACTCAATTCTGGACACTATCCCTTGTCCTAACTACCAGTGAAAGAATTTCATCTCCAATAGTACGATCGCCTCGTATTAATCTCAATAGAGGATTTTCTCAAACATTGTTTAATAAAAACTAAATAAAATACACAATTCAAGTAATTAAATAAAATTCAACATAAACGAAAATACTTGAGATAAAAAGTAACTCTCATAAATATGTTTGTCAATGAAAGAACAGGAAGTTGTCTACCAAAAAATCTGTTATCAATCTTCGATATAGTCACTGAAACATACAGTAGCCACAAAACGTCTTAAATCAACAAACGTTTCATCACCAAAACGTTAACCTAATAAAGCTGCAACAACCAAGGCAACTATTAAAGTTTTTTGCACCAAACCAACAACAAAACAGCAGTTACAAAGTCATGAAAACTTCTAAAATTTTCGCACAGTAACACCAAAAATGACAACCACAAAATCTCCAAGACTGCTGGAAATTTTCCACACAAAAACCACTATAGATGACAGTTAGTAGCTCAACAAAATCACACAAACACCATTAAAAGCCAGCTGCCAAAAACTCACGAATTTATCCAGCTGAACCACACAAAGACAAAAACAAGAATACAGCTGCACTAAAACTTTATCAACAACAACCAATCAACGAAGACATATAGCTGTCAAAGCACCTCAGTGTAGCATGTCACCTTCAGTCCACTCACGTGAAACTCCAATAAAGACAACAACATAAAGATCAACACATCAGCCCTACCATGCACTTTTTAATCATCAAAACAAAAGACTCACAGTCTCACCTCGCACACCACCAGCAACCAAATAAAAACGACGCAAGGAGGGAGTTACGCATGAAGGGAGTTACTCATGCCCCATCACAAAATCTACGGCTCCCTAAATCTATCTTTCAGCCCACGACAATATCATACACACACGCTGCTACTCTATATGAGAGTTTACATACACATCGTCTAAAATAATGGTTCACGCACACACCCACACTGCTTCAGCTCACTCACAATTTTCTGCACACACCTACAACATTATTAGCCCGTGCACCTATGATGATCCCACACTATGACACTGATAAAGTCACATGTAAGCCTCCCTCAAAGCAGTAAAATATTCAGATCAAAGACAACATAATTTTCTCTCCCATTCACCATCAACACACGTCAGTAAACCTTACTAGATCACTCACGTGTGTAGTGCAGAAAACAAAGTCACACATGTAGTAAAACTAAGACTTAGAATGCTTCACGTAACAACCACTCCAGTTATCTTACAATATCCATACCACAACCAATCAACTAATGCCAAGACTCCAACAAAATCACCCCCACAAGCCTATCTCACTGCAGCCGAAATTATTCACGATATCCATCCATGATCTGACATAATCCACTCCCACTTCAATTAAAGATAGACTATTATTTTTTCTTAAAGTCTTATCCAAGAGTCCAATTTAAATAAGAATTATTACTTGTTTACATCTCATCTCAATTTCGATTTTTGAAGCCTTGTCTTGAAAAACCAATACTAAAAAAATGCCAAAATTAAATAATGAAATAGATAGTAAAATTCTTAACATTTCCAATATTTTATTTTCATTAACTTTCTAATAAAATTTTCCCAGTTCACTTGTGGAAGCAGTTACGGAGGAGGTATCGCTTGATTTTCAACCTTTGACTCTACATTTGGTGGGACTTCTTTAAATTATCCGCATTCAATTTCAGCTAGTGTTTGAGCTTATGAGCCAAGGCATTTCAATGCTGCTAGATAGTTATAAGACACAATTTGTTTTTGAGGATTGCATATAA
The DNA here is from genome assembly GCA_027575705.1 of Erythroxylum echinodendron. NCBI lineage: Eukaryota > Viridiplantae > Streptophyta > Magnoliopsida > Malpighiales > Erythroxylaceae > Erythroxylum > Erythroxylum echinodendron. Next base: position 12,642,954 of record JANZXR010000008.1, read on the forward strand.
TATGATTGACAAATTTTTATGTGTTCTATATATTTTATTTAATAAATATAAAAAGTAGTCCTTACAACTTCTCTTATTTAAAGAAAGATAAAATCTCTAAATATGATCATAAATGGTTAACGATTGTTTATAAAACTTGTTAATGGTACTCTTATCATTGCATTGAATTTTAAAATGTTCTTCACTGTTAAAAAGGATCTTTTTTTATAACAGTAGAGAATGCATAGGAGTTTTAGAGGATGTATTAGTATGATAGATGCCAATATAATATTTTCAAATTTCAAATTAGAGGTACTCCTAATTGTTGAGTGGCCAACCCTATTTGGAGATAAAAGTGAGTTTTGAAGAATTTGGATATTATCAAGGATCATTAAAAGATTGCAGATATGTACAAGATAGATAATGACCTATAAAGTTGTGTAAGATCAGATACTGCTATGTCCCTATCATACATGGTCATGTGTGAAGATTGTATAAGTAACTGTAAACATGTATAGGTAGATGACAAGAGTCGAAGACATATACGACTGTGTCCCAGGTATACACGAACATGTTAGTAGACCGTGTGACTATAAGATTGTGTATATTCGTGATTCCTTAAAATATGATTAGGACATAGTCACTTGCACGACCATATAAGTGACTGTGTCTAATTATGAAATCTTATTTTTTTATTATAAAAGCGGAAATAATGAGGTTCACCGATATGAATGAAAAGAAAAATGACCAAACTAAACTTCATATACTTAGATGTTCTTTATCCTATTGAAGAGGAGCCATTGAGAGGAAACAAATACTTTGTTACCTTTATTAATGATGCAACTATGAAAACTTAGGTCTACATGTTAAAGATAAAGAGTCAAAACTTTTAAAGTTTTTTAGAAATTGCATGTTGTGATAGAAAGGGAAATAGAGAAAAAGTTAAATTATTTTATAATCGATAACAGAAGAGAGTACAACTCCAAAGAGTTTGAGAATTACTGCATACAACATGCAATGAGATAACAGATGACAGAACTTGGTACTCCACAGTATAATTGTATTGCTGAAAGAATGAAAATAAAAATTATGAAGAAGGTTCGATATATACTAAGAATGTCTAAGATTCTGAATATGTTTTGGGGTGAAGTGGTCAGTATGGATATTTACTTGATTAACTGAACACTGTCAGTGTCTTAAGTCTCGACTTTCTAGAGAAAATATGATAGAAAAAAGACTCCCCTTATTCGTATCTGATGGTATTCATATGTAAAGTGTTTAAACATGTACCCAAAAAGCCAAGATTGAAACTTGACTCGTGGACGGTCCGTTGTATAATTTTTAATTATAGTAATGAAAAATTTAACTTCAAAATCTATGACTCAGAAAAGAAAAAGTTGTCAAAAGTAAAGACATAGTATTCTAAGAGCACAAGATGGTTGCTAATCCTCAATAAAGGAGGTAAGACTACTATCAATAGTTCATTAGGTAGTTCTATTGATGTTTCCCTTTTTCGAGTTCTATTAACCAACCCACAGGTGAAAGAGAAGAAGAATATAAACATGTACATGATGCAAAATGATCAGGTACAACATGATAGTAATGAGTTACATAATTCATATTTGAACGATTATGTGGATGAGACTGATGAGAATAATGAGTAGGAGGAGCAACCTAGTTTAGTGGTAGAAGATGTTCGAATTTAGGGGTCGACTAGAGAAAAGGCCTTCTACAAGGTACTCAAGTACATAATACCTTCTAGTTACTATTAGCAAGGAGTTGAAAATATGTAAGAGATAGAGTCATATGAAGATAAAGATCTTTGGTTTGCAGTTATACATTAGGAAATGAATTCCCTGAAGAAAAATAAAACCTAAGAGCTAGTGAAAATTCCAAAGGATAAGAAGGCATTGAAGAATAAATGAGTATTCAAGATAAAGTAAGATGGTAACAAGTTGGTGAAGCATAAGGCAAGACTAGTAGTTAAGAGATTTAGTTAAAAGAAGGGCATCAACTTTGATGAAAATTTCTCATTAGTGGTCAAGATGACTTCTATGCGAACCTTGTTGTGTCTAACTACTATCTTTGATATTAAACTTAAACAATTGGATATGAAAGCTACCTTCTTGCATAGAGATTTGAAAGAGGAGATATATATAGAGCAATTAAAAGATTTAAGGTTTAAGGTAAGCAGAATCTGGTGTGCAATTTAAAGAAGATCTTGTATGCGTTGAAACAGGCACCAAAATAGTGGCATCAAAATTTTGATTCGTTTGTGATATGAAATGGTTATATTTTAAGAAGTTTACTGGTTAAAATTTCATTATTCTTCCCTTCTACGAAATGATGACATGCTGATTATGAGAAAAGATGTTGGGACAATTTGTAAACTGAAAGAGGACTTATCCAAATCTTTTGACATGAAAGATCTAGGCTCTAGAAAGTAGATTTTGGGCTTAGAAATAACTCAGGATAGGAAAAACAGAAAATTGTAATTGTCACAAGAGAGGTAAATTAAATATGTGTTAGAAAGGTTCAATATTAATCATACCAAACCAGTTAACACGCCATTAACACCTTACTTTAAGTTGAGTAAGTTTGCCTTCATACTCATCTGTTATTGGTTCCTTGATGTATGTATAAGACCAGATGTAGTACAAGCTATTGCATTGGTGAGTAGGTACTTATCCAATCCAAAGAAAGTTCACTGGGAAGCTATGAAATGTATATTAAGATACTTACGGGGCACTTCCAAATAGAGCTTGTGTTTTGAGTAAGGATCTAATTCTAGAAGGCTAGACAGGTGCAGACATAGCTAAAGATCTTGATAACTAGAAATCCATTTCCACTTGTTCAAATTTATAGGGAGAGCCATTCCTTGGCAATTCAAGCTAAAAAAGTGTGCATCTTTATCCATAATTGAAGTGGAGGAAGTAGCTGCTGTGGAAGCAGGTAAAGAGATGCTCTAGTTGAAACGGTTTCTTCAAGAGTTACATGCGAAGCAAGATGATTATGTAATATTTTGTGATAACCAAAGTGCTATAAATTTGACCAAGAATACTATGTATCATTCTTGCACTAAGCACATCGATGTCAAGTATCATTGGTTAAAATCTAGATTAAGGAACAACAATTACAATTAAAGAAGATTCACATATATAAGAACGGTACTAATATATTAACGAAGGTGGTTTCTGGAAGCAAGCATAAGCTTTTAGTAAGCTAGTTGAGATGACTCTCAAATAATTATTGAGGTGATTCAAGTCCCCCCTAAAATGTGATGGATGAGGAAATTGTTGAGTGTCTAACCCTATTAAAGGAAAATATGAGTTTCAATGACATTGGATATTATGAAGGATCATTTAAAATAATCAATGAGTGAAGTCAAAATGGATAACGATTTACCATTCTTATGAAATACGGTCATGTATAGCATAATACGCTTGTGTTCCTTAATTTACATGGTTGTGTGTGAAGGATGTGTAAGAGAATGTGAATGTGTACATGATAAATGATGACCTACAGGTTCGTGTAAGATCAAACACGCCCATGTCCCTATCATATACGGCTATGTGTGAAGATCGAGTAGGTAATGACAAATATGGTAAGGCCGACCCTGGGTATGGGTAGCCTAAGCACTGACCCAGTGCCCATCCTCATAAACAGTAAAATAAGGTCTATTTTTATTCTAAAAAATAAAATGAAATAAAATAAGGCCAACTTTTAACCTTATAAAAAACAATAAAGGCCCACATTTTGCTTCTTTTTCTTCTTTATAGGAGCCTAAAAATAGTCAAAAATAGGGTCCTATTTTTTTACTTTGCCCAGGGCTTATAACATACTAGGAACGACCTACCATATAGAAATATACAAGCACTTGTCCCAAGTGTACATAATGTAAGTGGACCGTGTGATTGATTGAGATAGTGTATATTCGCGACTACTTGAAATATGGTTGGGATAGGATTACTTACATAATGGTGTAAGTGACTATGTCTAGTTATGGAACCCTTTTTTTAGTATAAAAAGGGAAATAATAGGATTCATTAATATGAGTGAAACAGAACACTGAAAAAGGAAAAGAAAGAGAGTGAAAGTGACTTGAGAATAGGGATGTCAATTTTTGGCCTATGGGCCTAAATTTAGTTATTTTTAATGAACCGACCTATTGGCCAAGCTTAATCCTAGAATTACTCGGGGCCTAATTATTCTAAATAAAACGATATAATTTTGCTTAAAAGAGTTAGGTCTTTGGCAGTCCTGATTTGGACAACCCAAACTTAGACCCAACTAAAAAAAGTATGTTATTATATATTTTTAATTTGAAAAAATTGACAAGAGTTGGCTCATGGGCTATCCCATTGCCAACTCTACCTGAGAAGTCTTTCTCATTCTATAATTAGTAGTTTTTAAGATAAGTTGTCGTTTATTTTTCGAGTGTTTGTTTAAGGATTATATTGAGAGTGTTGTTCATTTGGGATATCAATCCGTACTCAATACTGGAACTTATACTGCGTATTGTTATTGTGATCCACATAGTGAGATAGAACCAAACAAAAATTTGGAGACAGAACCGAACAAAAATTGGAGACAGTGAGATGTTTGATTTTAATGGACAAAACAGATAAAACTGTGTATCTCAAGGACAGAAATGTGTTTGATTGTAGTTGACAGAACATAGAAAACATTGTCAATGACCAAAGTACCTCTGCAGTATAATATGATTGGAACTATGTAATTCATTGATTATTTTAAAACGAATGATTTGTATTAGTATTTTTAATTGTATTTATAAATAAGGAGTTAAAAAATGAGGAACCTAAAAATTTAATGAAATGAGCTATTGAATAGCAAAAATTCGAATAAGTTAACAATAAAATGAATTACGCAAATATTTTTTATAATTGTATCTATATTTTTTAATTGTATTTGTATTTTTTTAATTACGATGAAATAAAATGAATAACTTAAATATTTAATGAAATGAGAAACCTAAAAATTTAATGAAATGAGTTATTGAATAAAAAAATCCTACAAGTTAGAAATTCTAGTACATAATAATTTAATAAAACATCTAAGAATTCATGGAATTAATTACATAATAGGTTAAAGATACATTCAAGCCATATATTTTATTAAGAATATTTTTTTGCTATTTATAGTAATAATATGGGGGTATTTTTGTCCAACAGCTAGCGTATTTTGTTTCTGTGACAGTTACAAGAAAGTTGTGCTACAGTTTTGGAAGGAACAAAAGATTTGTATTTTTATGAACTGGAGACGGAACAAAAGTGGGTAATGTCAGCAACCAAACATTGTTGGACAAAAATTTTTTGTGTTTTGTTATCTGTCTCTACCCACGGAGACATGAACCATAAGTATCGTTAGTAAGATAACTTGTAACTGTTTTGTAGTATAATTCCTAGCAAGGATCAATATATTGGAACTTTTAAACTCTTGTTAAGTTCTCAATTGAATTAGTAAATTTGTTTGTCAATTTAACCCACGATTTTTTCTCTCTATTGGAGGGCTTTTCACATATATCTAGTTTTTAATTTATTTTCTTGTCATATATATTGTTTGATTATTTGTTTTTGAGATTGGATCTATTGACAGAAGTTGATTGTTTTTTATAGAGTTGTGATTCGAGGCCAACACTAATACCATACATCCATAATAAAAATAGACGGGGCATTGGTTCCCATCAAGTTGATCTTTTCATCCTCATTACTTAACAAAATTCAAAATTTGTGTTTGTTTAACAACTTTCATCTAAATTCACCTCTACCTCAAGTCATGATTTCAATAAAATACATACTCACAAAATAAAAAATTCAGAATGCTGTAGTTGCTTACTAGTTGCAGAATGTCTTATGCTTCGAGTAGCCCTTGTATTGCAGTTGATGGAATAAATTTGGAATCATAAAGCTGCAAAATTTACTACAAATATCAATATAATGTGCTTATGATAAGAAGGCTTAAATGGAAAATTAGAAATCTTAGATGCCGGAAAAAAAAAGAACGAAAATAAGTTGTCGAGTTTGGTTCTTTCTAGGAATGGTATTAGGACATGTGGTAGGACTTGGACGGGTGGCTTAAAGATTCCGAAGTTGAAAATTTTGGTTGTTAGCAACTCAAAATAAAGTATAAGAAGTGGGACACACAAAATGAAAGAGCTTTATGTTTCTTCAAAGTACTCAACTTGTTTTTGTTTGACTCTGAATTCAAATTCGGAAGCACAAGACCCCATTTGTTGCCATGCTTTACTTGACATTACAAAACTGAGTATCCCTACAGCAAATGTCATTAGTTCCTCAACTTATATTAAGGTTCAAAAATAGAAACTAAAAGATTTTCCGAGAATATCATGCATGAAACGTAGTTTGTTAAATAGTAATTTTACAGCGAGGAAATCACGTGTATCGGTGCATACATGGGGATTAACTCTATTAACTCATGATTACCAGGAGATGCACATATACGGGATTATGGGTTAAACAACATTCACGTGACGACACGTGAACTCTTCTTCTTCATAGTTTGGTTTCCATCACCATGTACATACATGATGATGAATTCCTTGTACAGCTATGTCTCATCAATTATGGCTGCAACTGGATTAGGAAGCAATTCGATGTGCTTTTTTCTTTTCTAATGCCACAAGGATTCCAAGACAATCATATGTAGTTCTAATCTCTCCAGTCCAAGGCTCAGTCTTTTTGTTTGATGTGTACTCCATCTGACCCGTATTTTCAAACTCATCATATTTCTTTTCTATCTTAATTAGAAAAAAAAGCAAAAATTATAGTTAAATAAACAAAAACTATTCATACAATTTGGGACTGGAGGCTCCTACATACAGATTGCTTAGTCTACTATGGCATAGGCATTTCATTCAACGTGTATGCCACTCTTTCCATTAACCTCAAAATCAGGAGAGAAGAGATTCAGTCATAGAAAACAAAACCCTCCTCAATAATTTATTAGTCACCATTAGAAAAGGATTCACATACATTGTGTTTGACTATCTACTTTTTATGGGGCTAAGAGTCTTGTTGTGGAGTCAGTGGGCTTCTTCTTGGGTGGAATGTCTGTCTTTACATGTCGACGGCCTCCACTAACTGCGTGATCGTGTGCTTTTTACGTGATTTGGAAGTTGAAATGACTTTTAGATTTAATATGATTGTCAAATTTCATGTATAATTTAAGCCGGTTTATATGAATTGGGCGGTGATCTGCTCCCGTGATCTGATTTTTTAGATGAATATCCGGCAAATTGTTGTATATATGTCTGTCTGTCAACCTTACCTCCGTATATACTTTAATTTGTCCTTATTGTGCCCATTTTCCCATTTGGCTCGATAATTCTGAAGAACAATCTCAAGTAACTGCAGTACCACATACATCAATGGATCCATTTTGCTCCTGACCTCTATATCCCATTTGTCATACATTGCATGCATTCTTTACAAGATCTTTTTCTTGATTTCACATCATAAAAGTCAAATATGATTTTCTAAAGTAATAAACTAATTCATTTTTGGTGATATTATAATAAATTTTACGTAATGTATAAAAATAAAGTTCAATAAAATAACAAAGTGAACAAATGAGTAAATTGAACAATCATAAGGGAAAGAAACTAGTTATTGTAACAATTAAAAAATATAGAGTTTATAAATATACTTATGCAATCATTAAAAATTAAAAGATAGAAGTGAGTTTCAGTTTAAAACTTTAATAATAATTCAAAAGTGTTATCCTTTTCTTGACGTGACAATGTTGCGTTTAAACTGTAAAACTTGTTTTAAAAAGAAGATTATGATTCCTACTATTTATAAATTTCGGGACCAAATATGAGATTCTCAAGGTTATATGATTTGCAGGGGGGCAATAGAAAAGCTTGCATGTCCTTAACTTGGTCACATACTTAAAACTCAGGTTGAATGTTAAAAGGATAAATTACTAAACAAGGTATTCTATTCTTAGTCATGCTCATATACCCTAACTGGAATTAGGTAATCATTGCATGAGCAAAGTGTGAATCGCTCTACTTTTGTGGAAAGTGCAAAATTAAATCCATTGTCGTTCTTGACTGCATGCTTACAAAAATAGAAACAGACTTGTCCGGTAAAAGAACTCATGCACTAGCTTTAGCTCGTACTCTAATTCAAGCCCATCTAATAATGGAAAGATAGAGAATGCCATTGTCCAAGACTCCAATGGGGACTATCAACTTGGCGGTCTAATAAGAAAACCCAATTGCCTTATCACAAGGCCTAAGCATTAGAAAACATGCAGTCCGGTCCAGTTAAGCCTTCTGGCCTAGCGAGGCATAGATAGTGCTCTTGTCAAACCTCTGCAAATGGCAAGAGAATCTTTTCCTTATGCCAAGTAAAAGAAAATGTTGGTACCATTTCTCGCATATGCTGGAAGGATCCCAAGTCCCAACCATTTTTATGTCAAGGCCAAGTTTGAAAAGAGCTGTGACAGTAATTACTCGAACGTAGATATACCATCTAAAACAAATTAACAAAACACTCTAGTACTTTTTTGAATAAATTTAGAATAAAAACTTTAGTTATCATTAGTAAAGTTGCGAATACTGTACCGGACTCAACACCGGATTAAGTTTTGGTACGGTACTATATTAGTACCGGTCAATACCGGGTACCGTTTCGGGTAATTTTTTATATTTATGAAATAGTCTTTGAAATTTTTAACATTTGCAAAATAGTCCACTGATATATTGTACAATTATATACTGTATACTTTACAGGTTTACATCAACCATGTTTCCAAAAATCATAATAATAAATAATAATCACAATTAATAATTTAATATAAAATGACAATAACTTTTAAATATTTCACATATAAATAATAACCGCAATTAATATGAAAAAAGACAATCATTATAATACAAATATAAAAATAAGAATAATACAAAATATTTAAAATATTATCATAATATAATTTCAAGATTTTAATAAATAATAATTATATCAAAACATCTAATGAAAGAACAATAAATATCCTTTAACTATTGCAATTTCATCGTGACGAGGAAACAATCAAGTTGAAGTCAAACATGAAAAAAAAATATTTACAATTACATCACATATATAGAATTTAACATAAACTGATAAACATCAAATATAAGTAAAATTAAAAG
>JANZXR010000008.1:12652207-12668912 GCA_027575705.1 Erythroxylum echinodendron
ATATAAAGATGTTAGTTTTATCAACAAAATTAGCAATGATATATAAAGAATTTACATTTTTATCAATTTCCAACAAAATCCAATTATAACTATCACCAAACATACATCAACAAATTCCATTTTTATCAATTTCTAACAATTTTCAATTTCCAACAATTACAAAAAATACATCAACAATTTCCATTTTTATCAATTTATAACAATTTCTAATTTACACAAACACAAAACATACCTTAACAACTTCCACTTTTATCAACTTCTAATATTTTTCAATTTCCAACAATCACAAAATATACATCAACAATCTCCATTTTTATCAATTTCCTATTTCACAAAATTACAAAATATACCTTAACAACTTCCACTTTTGTCAATTTCTAACAATTTTCAATTTCCAACAATCACAAAACATACATCAACAATTTCTATTTTTATCAATTTCCAATTTCATGCAATCACAAAACATACATCAATAATTTCCATTTTTATCAATTTCTAATAATTTCCAATTTCCAACAATCAAAAAACATATATCAACAATTTCCATTTCCAACAAATTCCAATTTCCACAATCACAAAATATACATCAACAATTTCCATTGTAAAAAAAGATTAGGGATAATAAAATATTTCATTGTAAATTTAGATAAAATTATTAGAATAGAATTGAAATTTAAAAAATAGTATAAACATTAAACATTGCCATTAATAAACAATTAATAATGACTTATTAAACAAATAATAAAAATTAATTTAATCATATATTTAATTTCTCAAACTTTAGATATATCTAAAGTGGTCAATTCTAATTGTTGCCTTTCTATTCATATATGATGTCATTTGAACTCTTTCAATTTAGGTTCTTTTTTGTATATGTTTAAACAAATTATTTTTGGTTCAACTAATGATAATGTAATTACACTTACAATTACATGTCATTTAGCAAAGCATGAATCAATCATCTTAATTTTCTCTTTTTATTTTAAATTCTGATTTTATTTTCAAATTTAATGAACCAAAGAGAGATGATGAGAGAACAGAGGCGAGAACAGTAGACGGTGAGAGAGAGAGAGAGAAAAGAGAGAAAATCAAAATAGAGGACAGAGACAGATGTGAGAGAACAGAGCTAGAGGTGGCTTGGGGGTGGGGTATAAATTTTTTTTCAAAATTTGCACATAGGTCCCTAAAAAATGGGGTTTTCTCGGTACTGGCCCTGTATCATCCAGTATAGCTAGTACCGGTCGGTACTAGGTGAAAACACCCGGTACCTATGGCCGGTACCATTACCTTCGGTACTGTTCCATTTTTCGACCGGTACAGTACCATCCAGCCGGTACGGAACGGTACCAAGAACAGTGGTCATTAGTGAGGAAATTTAATGTAACATATAATAATTAATTTTAAAAAAATAACTTAGGCAATAAGGTAGAACAATTATTTAACACAAAAAAGATAATTAAGGTTACTGGAAACTCTTGTTAATTTCAATTAGTTATTTAAGTATAAATGTGATGATATTAATTGACAATCATCTATGGCATATATATTCATGCGTGCTCTTTAATTGCATACTTACTATTCAAACGAAACTTATTGAAGCATTAGTAAATGGGTACTATCTTATTATTCTTTTTTTCAAATCATATCGTATATTATACAATTACTTGTCATTAAGAAAAAAAATACCATGTTAAAGTATTAAATCTAAGGTTAAGCGCCAACCTTCGAACCATCTATTGAAGAAAAACTATGTTAATGGATAGCTAGCTTCTGATTGAATTAGTTGATAAGTATACCTTCAAAATAACAATAAAGAAAGTGGATAAGTGAAGAATAAAAGCACATGAGATTGGAGAATACTATTATTGGTTGAAGAATGCGTGGAACAGAGCACATGGAAACATAAGTGCATGTGAAGAAGATTGAGAATGGCCATTTTCTTCTCTAATAATTAATAAATATTGAGGTGAGCGACAAGGAAAAACATGGATCCACTCCACTCTGTACCAAACCAAAGATGTAGTTCCCCAAATCTTCCAATCGAAGGCATACGATGTGGGCGAGGAGCTTTGTTGTAGGCAAGGCTAAAGGCAACACAATCTGAGACCAACAACCACAATTCAAGAATTTTAAAAAGAAAAAGAAAATTGGTGTGGTGGGCGAGTCTCCCATGTCCCAACTCAAAGGCTCAGAGCTTCATTTGAAAGCTCAAAGGAGAAAGTGATTTTTTCCATCAATGGATAGGAAGATGATTGACGTATACCTTTCTTGGCTATCCTTATACATTTTCCTCTGATAAAGCTCTATTTGGCACCACTTGAAAAGGAATGAGAGAAAATTGAGAGAAATGGGTTCCAAAACCTTAACTTCTCTCTCTCTCTCTCTTTCCTTTTCTTTTTTATTTCCCAATTCAAAGGAGTCTCAATATGCCATTTCTTTTCGAACTTTTTTAAAATAACATAACCTACATGTATTTGTTGTTAGCTAATTGCTCACATAGAAATGAGTGGATTGCATCAACTACCAGAAAGATGTATACTTCCTTTGTATATGTCGTTACTTCTGTCACAGTTTTGACATGTATTAGCTCTTCAAACTAAAATAATCTTCTTTTTGCTTAGTCTTCATGATCATCAATACAATATGGTTTTTGCTCAAGTTTGTATTGGATGATTCCATCTGTACATAGTAAACGTATTTCATAATTTTCCATGGTAATTAGCTAGGGTTGTAAATAAAGGTTCATTCTAGAAGAGGTAAAAGATGAGCTAAGCATGAATATACAGTTCCAATTTCAAAAATTCTTTTTCCTCAAAGAGATTAAATAAGCTTAATTAGAGATATGGAAGGTGGATACATATCACAAATGAGATAATACCATAAAATTCTACAACTAAAATCACATATTAAATAATAGGTGCAAGGTCCATCATATATGGATGTTTACAAAATGAATATTGCAACTATTTGTCTATTGTTTTTCTCCATGGATTAGGATATTCATATTGCCTAGCTCTTTGTCACATATAGCCCGTGTGATAGGTTTTGATGGCTAATAGATGGATCTCAATTGCAATTGCTGCACAAACAAACATTTTTCTGCTAATTTCACATCACTTTTATTGCTTGCAAATTATTTGTTACATTGGATCACTTATAAACAACCAGTTGTCTCAAAGTTAAAAACATATTAATGGAAATTCATAGAGTTATCATAGCTACTTCAAATATCTAAAAGGCAGTTCACCTCTTAAATCATCATTGAGATAGGGATTCTTACTCAATTATTAGCACTAAAACAAAGATTCCTATCACTCCTAGTACGATATATTTTTTACTCTTAATCGGCCATAGAAGATAACTAAGTTTAATCAACCACAACCATAGTTTTCTGGGATATAATTAAATGCTCAAGTTATTGTTTTAATTTTTAACATATGATATATATATATATACATATATATATATATATATAGAGAGAGAGAGAGAGAGAGAGAGAGAAATCATGGATCATAGGATGGGTCCTTGAAAGCTCCCACCTCTCAATTATGTCATAACGCAATCTATCCCTTATGTTCCATCACTCTCTCTCAAACCTAAAAATTGCTATTGTTCAGTCTCTACACCCATTACTAACATATCCTCTTCTCTCTAACCTGTCATTTGAACCATCACTCGTTAGAGAGTCATACTATGACCTCTCACATCAGTACTATACTACAGTTCCCTCCTTATAATCTTATAGAAACCTATAAGAACTATCATAAGTGTAATTCACCAGCTTATGCAGAGATTGATATGGAATTCCCTCCTCATGGTTTCATGTTCCATTCCCATGAAGATCATCATCATCAAAATAACCATCTTCCTTCACCTTCCTTTCTCAACTCACTCCGTTCTTGCCCTCAACAGGTCTTCCTTAGTCTCTACTAGCTTCTCCCTTTTATAAATGCTCTTCATTATGTACATGCTTATGTCACTATTTGTTGGAAAGGATACCAATTATTTTTATATGTATATATGCTCATGGTGGCGGTGTAGGAGGTGGTGGGCATTTCATGATGAAGAGATCAATGTCATTTTTTGGGGTTGAGAAATGTGAAGAAGTGCATGGTGGAGACGATGATCTCTTAGATGATGGGTCAGAAATAGGAGAGAAGAAGCAAAGTCTAAACTTGGAGCAGGTTAAGGCACTTGAGAAGAGTTTTGAGTTAGGAAAGTTAAGATAAAGATGCAATTGGCTAAGGCTTTGGGGTTGCAACCAAGGAAAATAGCTATATGGTTCCAAAACAGGAGGGCTAGGTGGAAGACTAAGCCATCAAAGAGAGACTATAAAGTCTTGAAGAAACAGTTTGATGCACTCAAAGCTGATAATGATGCTCTTCAAGTCCAAAACAAGAAACTTCACTCAGAGGTACGTATATGTCTCTCTATATACATATCTTCCTACAACAAATAGCAAAACCAATGTTCATATAGATAGAAGTCAATGACTTAGGCAGGAAAATAGATATTGAAAATGCAATTCTGATATGAAAACTTCTACGTTAGCACGAGCAAAGCAAAGTTGGCTATTTTGGTATGTTTATTTTCCAAGCACTTTGCAACAAAAATTTCAAAGTTTTCATTTTGGGCATTGATTAATATTTAGCTCAAAACTAAACAAATTTTGAGGTAGATGAGTTTTGATTAAATTAAGAAACAACGCTTATTGTAACATACCACTCTAATAAAGCATATACCCGACATATTGAAGGATATTCGGGAACATACTCTACGTAAATGTCACATTAAGGCGGATAAATTAATTCATTTTTACTTTTTAATCCATCGTGCATAACATAAAACATTACAATAATCATGTTGTTCCAATTTTATTCACGAACATATACAGTCTCAAATGTCATTACATTTCCAAAAATCAATTGTACAATATACAATAATTGAAAGAATTAATCTTTGATAAAACATAACTAAGACATTTGTGGGTATAACTGATCCTGACACTGACCCATATCCAAATGCAGAAGTTACTTCAACTAGACTAGCTAGGTCTCCTCTGAACCTGAAATCAACGTTGCAATTTTGATGAGTTTGCGAACTCAGTGAGTGAAACATCATAGATGTGGTTACCCATGTTAGGGCACAAATATTATAAGCAATAACCAAATTCACATATATATCATATTATTCAGAATCAGTTCTCATTTAACACATCTTCCAATTGTGTATACTAACTCTCAATATATACATATTCGATAAACACATTATGAATACAAATGTTTCATATAATTATTTCAGAATAATCTAATCATTCATCTTAATCATCCATCTCATCAACATATATGTAAATGTTGCACATTATTATGTCAACACAATTCAATAACTTTTCACAACTATTCACATGATACATGTAAAGATATATATGCAATGCACTTGAGACTCCACTTTCATTTTTATTTTGTTTTGATCGAGTGCCTATTAATTATCCTATATCCCTTGTGGATACCGGGCTTATTTCAGGTACTGACCCATATCCCTTATAGATACTGGGCTTATTTTAGGTACTGACCCATATCCCTTGTGGATACAGGACTCATTTACAACTGAGCCTGTGGCTCTTTGTGCATATTCTGAGCTTTAAGCTCTTTTCAGGCTGGTCACTCTGGTCACAACTCCTTTATCTGATCGTGCATGTCAATGACATGAAATGCATCATCTCATATAAGGTGTTATCAATCACTTTCAGTCGATGTGCACAGTCATTTATCATAATCATCGGATCAGATTCCGATATTCAACATTCAGTTGAGTATCACTTATTCTATTCACATTCACATTCACATTCACATTTATCATTACACCTTGAGCACTTCTAATATAGTCCCGAATAATGATTTCATCGGACAATAAATTTTTCGGAATCATCAATATCACAATCATATCGAAATCACACACATATATATAGATATAAGGATTAAACAAAAACAATTCAAACAAAAGAACATATCTAATTGAGATCACACATCTAGGTTGACTCACAGTATGCTCCAATAAGCTATTGCCTTGATGGTCTGGAAATATCTGGATGCTATCGGTGTATTTGTGCTTCTATTGTCATGCAATACACAAATAATTCACATATTACTAAGTTGATCAATCACATAAGTATTCATCCATGCACATGTATATGTGTCATGTTCAATGCATGCTCAACTGTCTATCCCAGGTATGTATCCTTATTCACATGTCTTGACCATTCATTCATTATAACTTGTACATAACTTGTTTGAAATTAGGTTTATACCTTAAGTAAGATTGATTGCTCTCAATTCATCAATCATATGATCACCAATCCTTTTCTAATGCTTTATATACACACAATTTCCCAATTCTCATTCATTTATAAATAATTCACATCGTTCATATCCTTTGAATCACATTTGCATTCAAGGGAACATCCTTATACCATTAATAACTCACACATCCCAAATTTATATGCATCCATTCCTTAAATTATAACATCAATTAATAACTTAAACTCATCAAACACTTAACCAATTGATTCATCATCAAACTAAGTTCATTTAAACCCTCAATTAAGTCCAAATACACTTATATATAGTGCCTTATCCTTATATGATTCAACTAGAATACAAAACACAATTCTTTCTCACTGCCAAGCATTTCCACGATCGTGGGAAGGAACCAATACAATTCCCACGATCGTGGGGTGGATGAACCGAAAGTTCACCTTCATTTTCCTTCCACATTTCTTTCAAGTTTTAACACCTTCAAGATAGTTCATCAATTATACCTTAAAGATCTGTCAATTTCTTATCAATTTATCTCTAATTTCAATTCAAATCATTCATTTGGTAGTTCATAAATTGTGGTCCTTCAAGAATTAAAATCAAAACACAATATAACCAATCCATTCATTAAATTCCTAGCACACATTCAACACCAACACCACAACCAAATTCATCCTTAATCAATCATCATAAATTTTATTCTAACATATGTCAATAGGTCAATAATTCACTTACTAATTTAGCTCAATGTCTCCTCAACCATCAAGCTAACCTAACCTTATGTGCAATGTTTACATCGTTTTCTTCCTAATGTTCCTTTATGAACAAGTTGTCTTATTTTAATCATAACTCTCTCTATAAAGATCCAAATGCCAGGATTCTTATGCCCCATGAAACTAGACTTCCATTAGTGTTAATATATCAAAAATTACATAAACATCATCTCCTTTTAAAGTATAATCTCCATCCAAATTCTATCCTATTTCTGGTAAGAAACAAACTGGAAACCAATACTCAACCCCTAATAAATCATTATCAAGAAATCTACTAACCAAACTGTTTCACAGAATCATTAATAAGACATCAATAATCATTTATCATATTTTATACTTTCACTAATTCGGACTCTAAGGTCCTAAAAAATCAAGAAATAATACAAGGTTCCTGCACAGGGGTCTATCACTGGCAGTATTAGGGAAACAAACATAACTTGAGCTCTAGTCACGATTTTGTCAAGCCACTTTCACAAAGATCTAGTTAAGACCTATATATACAACTTTCATTCTTTGAGTTTCTTTAAATTCGTGCTCTAAGGATATGAAATACAGATTGAAAGATAAAGATGAAATTGAAACCAAAATTTTTACTTACCTTGATAACTTCTTTCTTTCTCCTCCTCTCTTCCCTTTTTCTTGCCTTCTCTTCTCATTTTCGTTTTTCTCTCTCTTCTAACCTTATGGCCGACCTCCACTCTCACTTCTATTGCCTTTTTCATCCATTTTTCTCTAGAAAATTCAAGAAGGTCAAACTAATTCATGTGTTACCATTTCATTGTTCCATGTGTCATCCGTCTATTGGTACATATGTTATCCTTCTATTAATCCATATATCACTATTCTATTGGTCCAGATGTCACTTACTTTAGACTTATGTTATCTTTCTATTGATCTATATATCACTATTCTATTAGTCCATGTGTCACTTACTTTAGACTCTACATGTCACTAATTTAAGCCTCCATATGTCACTACTTGTGAGGCTACACATTTCACCAATTATAAGGCTACATATGTCATTATTGTAAAGCTACATATGTCATCATTCTAAAGCTCCACATGTTATAAGTCTAAAGTGCCATTTGTCACATATTTCCAATGCCACATTTGATCACTTCATAGGCCCAATCAACCTAAGTTCTCATGTATCAATTTGTCTTACTCTTTAATATTTTTTTTAGACTAGATGCACATATCACCTCATCAATTACTCAATTGCAACGATAAATTCCCAATTTACTAATTATATTCCATCAAAACAAAATTCAACATAAAATCACACAGAATTACATCGTGATCAATAAAAACCTTTCATACCCCAGAACGTGTCAATTGAGTGCATATACTATCTTGCAATTTTTTCTAAATCATGATTCATATGTGTATAAGAATATTATGCATATAAATGAAATGAATCTCGTAAATTCTTAAATGAAATAACTCATGTGACTCAATCTAACAGTTTAATCTCTTCACAAGTTTAGGAGGCAGGATATTACAACTCTCCCCCTTAAGAAATTTCGCCTTCGAAATTTTTACTTGATTGATCAAATAGATGGGGGTAATGCTATCTCATATTTTCCTTAGTCTCTCAAGTAGCGTCTTCTCTTGAGTGATTTCTTCAATATCTTTTAGTAGAGGAATTACTCGATTCCTCAACTGCTTAGTCTGATAACCGACTACTTTTACTGGTTCCTCCATATAGCTCAAATTACTTGCAATCTCAACTTCCTGAGCTAGTAACATATGCCTTAGTATATTATCCATATACCGAAAATGCACATTTATAAGCCAACTATTGATATTCAATGCTCATTCATATAAATTATCAATGCAATTGCACATTAATACAATTCATCACTACAACCAATATAAATGCTCAGCAATACCAATTATTCATATTGTCATATCGTATTTCTTATTTATGACAGTTAAGTTTCCTCTCTATGTTAAGCGTGCATATTTTCTGTGGGTGTGGATAACGACACTATAGATATCCGAGGATATCAAATTGTGGACACTGTTGGTGTTAAACTGTATCAGCGGCACTGTTACCTTATGGCATGCTTATCTATCTACAACCAAGACAATAGAGCAGGCACTATAACATTTTCTTTAAAATGCATTATGATTTGAATTTGAGCTATATTTTCTAAGCATACTAATATGAAATACAATATGGATCTAAGTTCTTCCTAGTGGTAGCGCCAATCTATAAGCTAATAGATCCACTTTCTCAGTAATCTCATAAGGGACAATATACCTAAGGTTCCTCTTGCCCTATTATCGAACCTCAACACTCCTTTTTATAGTGTGACGCTTTTAAAAATGCTTTGTCTCCCACTTGGCACTCTATATCACTCCTGTGTTGTTTTGCGTAACTCTTTTTGTCAGTCCTAAGCTACCTTAATCCTACTGCAGATCATTTTCACCTTATCGACCATATCTTGAATCAATTATGGGTCATCAATATTCTTTAGGCCCTCTTTATCCTAATACAAGGGTGTTCGACATCTTCTACCACTTAATTTCATAAACATATTCTCTTATTTTATATCATTGCCAACATTTTCAGAACTTCTACTACACATATAGTAACCACACATTCTGGACTTATTCTCTTTTTCAAAAATAAACCTCAAGCTATATTTTGCAAGCCTTAAACTAAAATTTGAAAGTGTCCACCAATTTCTATTATAAAGAAGTCAATTATAAGAAAATTAATCTGTATATTTCAAATCTAACGTAAATGTTTTAAATATCCAATTTCTATACAACTACCTTTCATTTCTCATACCTTAATTTTTTATAACACAAGCTACATCAATTACATCTGCTAACCATTAAATATTTCATAATATCAAGTATGGAAAGTATCTTAATTCTGGTCTTTGATCATCTATAACAGGTAGATATAGTTGATCATCACATGTAAAGATATCATTGTGCAATAACAACTTAACACCCTATCTTTGTAGGATAATACCATCCAATTCATAAACTTAAAGATCTCAGCATTAAGCAGGACATATCCATTTATACAAAACAATCAATATCTAACAATAGCACTAAACAAGAAAATATATCAATGTTCATAACTCATATTTCCAATTTGATAAAATAAGAGATCACATATTTTTCGTTTCCAGTAATAATTTTTGCATGAAATATAATGCAAATATTTTCTAGCATTTCTCAATCTTGGATTTCGAATTAACCAATAACTTAAACCATAAAAATCAATAAATATTAATAGGTCTGATCCTCTGTACAAGGTTTTCAAGTCCTTCAAGTAATGACAATAACATGATCTCAAATTTAAGGACTCAGTAACATAATTCGGATACTTTACAATAACAAAAATGCATATACAATCTCTATATTATGTTCGGCTCCTCGTCCGTGAGTATTATAATTATCCGACTCTAATATTCACCTTTAATCTGTTCAATATTCACCAATTCCTAAAATGGAACATTTGGTCTACATGATATAATTCGGTGAAAGTCTTTATAAAAAGAAGAATTCTCTCCAAAGTTACTTGTATTGTTCATGAAATCTTTCTCGGTCATCATTGCTTTTCAACCATTCATAATATTTCAACAAAACCAATTTCTCTCATATCTTACATAATCAGAATATTCTATATGCTAAAGCTCGATGATGCAGTAAGCATGCACATTTACCCTTATGCCTTGGTATGTACCATTAAGACTATTACATCTTATCTAGAGATTTATTTTCAAAAGGTCACCAATTAATATCTCAAGTTGATGATACCTTGATGTCAATTGATTTTGGATAACATTTGGGTATCCTATGACTATACAAAAATTTCTTATCCTTAGTGGTTACTATTTCAATATATCCACATAAATCCACGCTTCCACTGTGCTACTCTGATTCATCTCAAAATTTTTTTCTTATGGGGATTGGTGCATAAGAGCATTTAATATGTCATAGATCACTCCCTATAGAATACCCAAACATGCAATACACATGTGCTCAGTAGCGTCATTCACCAAGGTAACCACATTATCGGGTGTGCACTCATAATAACTGGTCAACTTAACCTTGAGAACTTCTACATATATTGCTATCATTTTTCATCTTACATAAGTATGTTCTCAATCAATTTAGAAATATAAGATATGTAACCATCATAAAATTCTGATATCAGATCCAATGATATAATCTTATACTAAATCATAAGCTCTTAACATGATAGTGAAACAACCATTTCAGTTCCAATTTCAACCTCTGAAAGTAATAGAAATTTTGGCTTTCTTTCAATTTTGTTTGTACACTTTTAATCTTATCATTTCCACTTGCATCTCTAGTTTTCTCAGTCAAATCCATGAAAATGTATTCACATTTACATCAATTTAAATGAGTACAACCATAGCTTAAGACTGATGTAATATTCGATAATATAACCACGAATACGAATTCATGAATCAAGATCTAACATCCCAAACCATATAAGATCTCCTTTGCTTATGTAATAAATATTCAATCACATGATCGATACAACACTTTTATTGCCCCCTTTTGTTTTCCAGCCCATTTTCAATCTTTACTAAATCTTCTATGTCAAGGTATTAACAACTTTTCATTTTCTACCGCTCTAATAGGTCATCATTCTTCTCATTATTTCTAATAGTTCAGACTCTTAATGAATGTTCATGTGTGTGGCTTATTTAAATTCAACTAAGACTGGGGATTAGTTGCCATTGTATACTATAATATGTTCAAGATGCACGTACCTTAACATATATTAGGATAAATGCCCATGTAAAATGCTAAACCTAGGCTTTAGTACCAAAATTGTAACGTACCACTCCAATAAAGCATATACCTGACATATCGAAGGATATTCGGGAACATAATCTATGAAAATGACACATTAAGACAATTAAATTAATTCATTTTTACTTTTTAATCCATCGTATATAACATAAAACATTCCAATAATCATGTTGTTCCAATTTTATTCACGAACATATACAGTCTTAAATGTCATTACATTTTCAAAATTCACATGTACAATATACAACCGTTGAAAAATACAATCCTTGATAAAACATAACTAAGACATTTGTGGGTATAACTGATCCCAACACTGACCCATATCCAAATGAAGAAGTTGCTTCAACTAGACTAGCTAGGTCTCCTTTGAACCTAAAAATCAATGTTGCAATTTTGATGAGTTTGTGAACTCAGTGAGTGAACCATCATCGATGTGCTCACCCATGTCAGGACACAAATATTACAAGCAATAACCAAATTGACATGTATATCATATTACTCAGAATCAGTTCTCATTTAACACATCTTCCAATTGTGTATACCAACTCTCAATATATACATATTTTGATAAACACATTGTGAATACTAATGTTTCATATAATCATTTCAGAATAATCTAATCATTCATGTCATCAACATGTATACAAAAGTTGCACATCATTATTGTTAGGGTTATGTAAATATAGTGCCCTGAAAAGTAAGTGTATTTACAAGTACCTTAATTTTCTTCTAGTTATAATTTTGTAATAAAAATATTTTTATTAATAAAACAAAAGAGATTGGTTTTATTTGTATGAGAATAATATAACTAGTCATAAGATACTAAGGTTCCTTTGTAAGTAATATACATATGCATGGAGATGTATGGGAAACATGTATATTATTAGAATCTAAATTAATTGATTCATAGTCGAATAATCAAGTTGGTCGCTTGATTATGGTTTAGACTGTAGTATTGCGATTTACCTCTGTGTAAGTAAAGGAGTTTACTTCAAGGGAATGATGAGCTTCTAATCATGATAGTAGTTGATTATCGATAATAACACTATTAAATGAATCTAGAATCGCAAATGTTTTAAAGAATAAAGTAGGTTGTTATTTTAATCTTAAAACATACACCTTAGCATTCGTTTATTACAAACCACAATCTTGATAAGTGGTGAACTTATGTGTCTTTTGTTACAATTATTGGTATGATCGGAATGGATTTTTACAGGGTATCAATCCAGTGTCCAAATGTTGGAATTATTAATTGAAACATGCATAAGGGAACATTAACTCAAACAAAGAGTTTATAGTGATATCATCACTTCTAGATGTTTTACTGAGATTGGTGATTAAACTGGCGCTAGTCATTTGATGGACTAGCTACCTATCAAGTCTTAACACCAAGATTAGATCTTGTGTGTTAATTACTATGTAGAGTGAAACGGGAAATCTAGAAGGAAAAACCAATATAAGGGCAAAACGACAATTTTACCCTTTGTTATGTGGTGGCCATAGTATGATTTATAATAGAGTTTGCGATTAGATATCGCATTAATAAATTGAAACATGTTTTCTCATAATTTTAAGTGATTCAAGAGTTCAGCTAATTGGCTTTAGTGGAATGACATTTGATTAATAATTCGGAATTAATTCTAATGAGATTAAATTAATTCCGGGTTGTTAGAGCTTAAATTATTTAAGTCCAATTAAATTCCCCACTTGGCTTCTAGGAAGGTTATCAAGGAAAGTAAGAAAAATAAATGGAGGTTATCGGAAAGAAAATGAGACAGTTTGGAGAGAAATAGTCAAATTAGATTCGAGCCAATAATACCAAAACAATTTAATTAATAGTTAATTAAATTGGATCTTAAGCCTATAATTAAATATTGGGCTTATTGGGCTTATAATAATTAATTGTTAATTATAATCCCAAAGGAACATTTAATATTAGGTTGTATTTTGGTTTAATTAATTAGAATAATTAAATTGAACAAAAAGGAGAAAGAGAAAAATCGAATTCTACATAGATGTAGGATTTGGTAATGCTCTTCATTATGTTTTAATGGCTGGTTTTAAGAACAAAAAACATACACAGGTCTTGGAATTCATTTTGAATGAGGGGGTGTGTGTTTTGTAGCTCTCCATTAACATTTTTTTTGCAGCTCTCTTCCATTGCATTCGGTAATGCTTATCTTCATTAAATGGTTTTGATGGGTTGTTTTAATAAGATAGAAAACGTACAACTCTTTTGGGATGATTACTAAATGAATGGTGTGTTGGCTATCCACTCTCCCAAAAAACCATCCAAGTGTTGGACTTGTAAGGAGATAATTAATTTGGCTTTGATGTTAAATGAGTGATGCGTTTTTTGGCTCTCCTCTAGCTCTCCAAATCATCAACTATAGTAAAAAGAGAATGTCTCATTTTTTTCTTCTTTTCAACTATCCGAATATAGAAAAGGTTTGCTATTCATTTTTCTTCTCCTTTCCCACAAAATGGTCTTGATAATTAAGTTGTCTAAAGAGAACAAGTAGTAAATCGGATTGGTTGAGGACACAACAACGAGGAGTCAAAACTGTAGCAAAGAGTTAGTAAAATTCCAATCTTGTTCTTATTTTATTTATTTTCCTTATGTCGTATCATGTATGGATTAAAAACATGTTGTTTTGGTGTTTACGCTTTCGCTACGTTTTAATTTTGGAAAAAGGTATTGAAATCTACCATCTAGCCAAACCAAGCATAATTTTGTTTTCGATCTAACAATTGGTATTATAGCCGATTTTATTATGCATGATTCGGTTCCTATATGTTGCATGAGTTGGCAATTAAATTATGTATGCTGCAAATTTTTTATGTGATAAAAATAAATGTTGTGTATGTTTTGGTTTGCTCTTTTGGTTGTCTATAGAAAGTTGATTTACCTTGTAAGTTTTCTTCTTTTGGTTTGTAACAAGGGGGGTGGCCTATCATCGCCATGTTTCCTCCTTGTCTTAATTTTTCTTTTTTTTGTACCGTAAAAAATGCTGTACTTTTAAAGACAGAGAAGTCATGGATCGAAGAAAAAAACAAGTAAATAATTTCAGTTTTTATTTTATGTTAATGGCAGATTAATTAAATTATGTTAATTCTTAATTTTTCAAATGCTGAAATTTTTGTTTTACTGTTTAAAGATCATTTTGTTTTTTTTAAGAAAATTAGAAATAAAATGCCATTAACTCATTTTTATCGAACGAGCCAGATCATGCGACCGAAGAGTTTGAAGCAGAAGATCCAAGTCCAAGAAGAAATTTTGGGCCAACAGGCCTTGTAATTTTCTTTTAATTTTCTAGGATGGACAATCAAAAGTAGCTTTTGAAATCATGAGATAAATGGATGCAAATAATATGTGATATTATGTGAATGTATGCCATTTAGAAAAATTGCCAACTCTAGGCTTTGCCATGCATTTATTATGTATGATATATATAATGAAACAATATAAGATAGTTAATAAATTTCTTCTAGATAAGATGATATTTATTAAAACTTAAAGACCAAAAAAGATTAAGTGGGAGAGGATGTTCATGTAAGAGTCCACGGTTTTCATAAGATGGCCCATTTGCTTGTGGTAAAGTGTTACACCCCACCGGAGGACATTAATTCTAGATCTTGCATGGTTTGGGTCTCCTAAAGGATAAGTCTACTCATTGGTAGCTTTTTGAGTGGAAGGGTCCAAGTTTTTCTTTTAATGGATAAGATGGCCCACTGTCATTTAGCCCTTTATAGATAAGAAAAATAACCGTCGTATAAAGATTTAATTTTTCAAGTTTTGTTAAATGTATCATCTTGCATATATGCATCATGATTTTATACCAAGTTTCAATAATTTTAACTAGTATGCTCATTCATTAACAATTTATTTTTCAGACATAATCACCACAATATGAATCCACTCACATTGCTCTTGACTAATAACAAATTGAAACTATCCAAACCTTTCACAATCTTAAACAAAAGCCTAGTGAATCGGTGTGGGATTACATGCTTAAGGTAATCTTTGCGGTTATTGAGGCTGAGATGCTTGGGGAGGACATGGATGCAGAAACGCAGATGATTATGAGCATCAATAGCTTAAACTCTTCTTTTTAGCAGTTTAAGTTGTACTATAAGCTCAACACCAAGGATTGCACCTTGAGTGAGTTGATAAATACCCTCTAAAACATAGAGGAAATATTAAATATTAGGGTCAATGAGACAGAGGCTAATGTCGCATCTTCTTCTAAGCCTAAGGGTAAGGGCAAGAAAAAGAAGAAGGGTGCAAAGAAAAGGAAGGCCAAAATAGGGGTCAAGGCCTAACCCATGAAAAAGAAGGCCAAAACCTTTTATCCTCTGTGATGACCCATTATCGTATGTGGTCTATCCTCTGTGTTCTTACGTCCTCACAGAAGATCCTTTTTCTCTTAGTTCATCCTGTCGTCTGTGTTTTGACGTCAGCACAGATGATACTTCTCCTTCATATTTTCCTTTGCTTCTATGTTCTGACGTCAGCACAGATGATACTCCTCCTTTCTATTCCTTTTTGCCTCTGTGTTCTGACTTTAGCATAGACGATACTCCTCCTTTCTATTCCTTCTTGTCTCTGTGTTCTGATGTCAACACAGACGATACTCCTCCTCTATATTTTTCCTTTCTTTTGTGTGGTGATGTCATCACAGATGATTCCTTTCGTCTGTGTTTTTATCATGCAATCTTTCCCACTCTTACGTGCTATTCTAAGACTAACTCCAATTGGCAAATTTGTCGAGCAAAGCAAAGCATGCACATCTCATCATCCAAACT
>JANZXR010000008.1:12669012-12700620 GCA_027575705.1 Erythroxylum echinodendron
TGAAAAAAGATAGATTTTGATGTATTTATGAATGATTTTGGGTTGAAATGGAGTTGGAAACGAAGTAGAAGGGATGGTTTATGTTTAAGGTGGATTATTGGGAAAGATGGGGAGTATATAGATGAAGAATGTCGAAACATGTCTTCAGAATGAGTTTTTGGAAAAGTTCGCTGCGGCGAACTTCTGACTTTGCCGAGGCAAACTTCTGATTTCACCGTGGAGAAATCCATTTTTCTACAGAGACATGTTTTGGTATTTTGTGCATTCCTTTTTGTGTAGTTGTTCAAATAAGGTGATTTTTGATTTGGAGTAAACTAGAGACATAGGGATAAGAGTGTTGTAAAGAAATGAAGTTTAAATTCAGTCTCTAAGGATCTAAATTTTGAAGGGAAGTTGAACATAGAATGCTATGTTAGTATTGGAACAAACTAAAAATGATTGGGGCATAACTTTTAGAGTACTGAACCGAATTAAATGATTTTGGTGCTAAGACAATGAGGAACAATTTTCTAGAAGGAAGTGTTATCAAATTTTGTCATTTACTTGATAAGAATGATCACAGAAAATTGACCTAAAGTTTGGGACTTTTAGAAGAGTTTGAATGATTAGAATTTATCTTAGTGAATATAATATATATGGGTACTCAAATTGTATTCCTATTGAATGGGAATGTTTGTCATTGATAAAGGGACTCAAGGGAGGCAAGAGGAGCAAGAGGAGAGGCATCTTTGAGCAAGTTATAAGCAAGAAAATTAAGGTGGGTTTCATGTTTATAATTGAGTAATGAGCCATTAATGTTTTTTTTTCAAATCAAGAAAATAAAATAATTTCAATTACTTCATAAATGTTGCTTTTATTGCGTTCGAATGATTTGTAAAATTGCTACATATTTCGGTATATGAATTTTGTTGATGAATCTCAAAATAAAGATGAAAATGCATCGAAACATTTTATGATATGCCTTAAAAAATTTCATGGCGTTCTATATATTTGGAAAAGCAAATGAAGCATGAAAGTATGATGAAATGATTTGAGCATAAATTTGCTTATGTTTGGGCAAGAGAGGAACGTTTCGTTAGCTACGTGCACGTCGACATATAGCCTTCTCCTGACTGCCCACTTGAGGCCACGAGATCTTGAAAAATCAGACTCGTTTTGTTCACAATATAAACTTCGATTTATCTGTTTTGTTCCACGGAACTCTCGAGCCATTTATTTGTGCATTGCATTTTTGCATAGTCATGAATGGTGCATAATTGAATGTTGTGTGATGATATTTAAACTATGAGTTTGATTTAAGATTGTGAATTTGTTTGAAAAATTGAGAACTATGCACTTTAAAAATTTTCTATGACAAATGACATATTTCAATGATTTTGCTCATTCTTCGCTATAAACTTGTTACCCACGAGCTTTTAAGCTCACCCTCTTCCATTCCATCTTCAAGTGAAGAAAATGAGATCGAGTGATTAAGAGTCAAGGCATCGCTTTGAGCCCTATATGTTTTGTACTTTAAGCTAGATTTTGTAATCATGAGGTTTTAGTCGCATTTCAAGGATTATTAGTTCAAGTATCTTATGTATTTTGGGATTTTTTTGAGACATTGATGTATGGTGGTTCGAAATGTCATTACGTCTTTGTAAGAACTCTTATCTTTTGATGTTAATGAATTATGAATTATTTATGGATGAATTTTAGAGGACATACGAATTTGCGTATGGATAATATTGAGTTGAAATTAAGTATACTTTAAAAAGCTATCGATTAGAGTTGATGAATTTTGAACATGAATTGTTGTCACACATAAGTGAGATGTCAAAAAAAAAAGAGAATGAGAATTATTGTAAGTAATGAATTAAATGAAAAGAGCCTAGAGAGTTTGATGAGATAATATTGGTAGTGTAATGGTTACGAAATGATGTTGCGTTAGAGGAAGTAAATTTGGGACAACTTAGATTGAAATTAAGGAGATTTCATGGGGATAAGCTCACGTTTTATGACCTTGGAGTTGGACTCTAGAAACGGGGTCCAACAATAAGCTTGCATTTTATCTACTTCTTTATTTCTCCCATCTATGGCATATCAATGAATCAAAATGGTCTTTATTCCTTTGGGTGTAATGAGGCCAAGGGGTAAAGTAGGCTAAGAAAGAAATGATAGGAATTTAAACATTTAATAATTAGTAGAGCAGAAACTACAAATATTACAATCATCATTGGCAAAATTTACTGAGAAATTGCCCAACAACCATAATACTTAGGAAACTCCACCAAGTCTATTATCAAAATTTCCATCATTCTTTCATTTTGATCTGAAGTGAACATGCCCAACTTTTCAAAAACACCATTTAGATGCTAGTTTTTCTTTTCTTTTCTTTTTTCTTTTTCACTTTTTTCTTTTTGCTTTTATTTTAGTTTATTTTTTCAGCATGCTCCTTCAATTTCTATAGAAAACACCCCCACACTTCTTCCTTTGTATACCTATCAATGAGAATATTAAATGCACAACATTTATAGCTCGACTAACCATCGAATAAGGGTAATTTTTTCTTGGTTCAAGGTTCTTTGGAATAGGTTTACAATGAAAAAGGCTTAAATACAATCAATAGGCATAAAAGGTTCACTAGGGGATTGATATATAAAAAAGTTTGGCTATTTGGATCAAACTCAATCCTAGTTCCTTTTATGCCTTTAATGAACATACCATAGTATGATTATGTAACCTCGAAAAGATGCAATAAAAGTTCTAAAAGTAAAAATATATAGAAGAGAAAATTATATCACTCACAAGAAGAATAGGATTGAGTACAATACTTTAGGCTCAAAATTGCTCACTTAGTGATGTTTACTCATTTGATAACCTGCTTATTCGATCAATTTAACATTATAGCATCCAATTATGACAAGGTATGTAATCAATTTATTCATATTAGGTATCTTATTTAAGATCAATCATACCTATAATATAATTAACTAACTAAATTGGATTATAAAGACAATTAGAATGTGGAAGATGTATAAGTATGCAAACATGCATGATGAAATTATGCAAAATTAGTTAATGCAAAACTAACACAAAACAAAAGTAATTTTTTTAATGGAAATTGTAAGATACTTCAATGTAAAGTAATGCATGCAAAATCATCAATTTATCCTCCGCCACAATTAGAATCAACATTTTCCTCAATGTTGGGTAAGATAAAAAAAAGAAAAGAATGATGCAAAGAATAGAATAAGGAGCAAGGGAAAAGAAACCCCCAAAAATAATGGATTGCATTATCATAAAACCAAATTCTGCACCTTGGATTCCTATCACCCATCAAGCTATACATGACAAAATTAGGGAGATAGAACAAAAGAGCCCTGAAGTTATCCTTACAATTGTCTAAAATAACAGAAACAAAAGAAAACATATGGTCAGAGTAACCTAAAGTGCGAAGCTAAATGCAGGAAACTAAAAATGCAAATGTAGTCGTAGGATACTATGGTATCACTATCTCGAAGGAGGTAGCTGTTGCTCTATGAAAGCCCTTAACATATCTTCCATCCTGGTTTGTAAAGCCGCGAGATTTCCTACTTTAGCTCGAAGACCTCTAACTACTGCCCTGATTCTTGCAACTGAACCATAACCTGATTGTCTCCTCTAGATTGCTGTGTAGCAGGTGCATGCTGATTGTCCCTCGCTCAATGTAGATTGACCCACCTGTTAGGAACATCTTCTTTATAGTTGAATTCTCTTATTTTATCCATATTGATGACATCCACATCAAAATTATAGGCCATTGCTTCATCTCTCTTGAGGACCTTAAGACGCCCAAATAGCTGGCTCAATAATACTGGAAACACAAACAGCTTTGTCTTAGCCTTGTGATTGACCACTTGCCATATAGTAGTCATAATCATCTGGGCAATAGCGATGCCCTGGAATTGATCATCCTAGAAAAAATCTTATCTAAAATGTACAAGTCTTCTTTACAGAGGTACCCTAAATCACTAGCCTTAGGCAGTACATTATGAGTAAGCAAGAATGCCACTAATTGCGGTCCAATATGGAGGGAATTGCAATGCATAAAAGTAAGCTGGTTGGTGAATCGCATAGCTGCTCTAATCCCAAGTCGAGACATAGTTTCAGACTTATCCCATTCACTATCAATTGCAAATCTCCCACGTTTATCAAAAGATGGAACTTGTCCTCCCGTTGGTAGATCTAAATGCCCACTAATTAATTCCTTTGTTATGACCACTTCCTTCCCATTGACTCGAGAAGTGAGCATCGACGGTTGTTTATCAGCTATGGCACTAAGGTTGGCATAAAATTGTTTCACCGCGATGGGGTAGTATGCATCTTTGAGGTCCAACAACTTGCCCCAATGAAATTTGTCCAAGTACAAATTTGTTGTTCTTTTTCTTATTGTACCAAGCTTCATATTGGTCATTGATGAACAGAGCTTGATTAAGCTCGGCTTCCTCTACTTCTTCAACCAACCTTTTACCCCTAATAGCTCTGGAAGATTAAGCAGTACTCTTCTTCCTAATTTGCTTAAATTACGACATTGACTATGGAGCACATGACCAGGTATAAACTTAACAAGATAAAGCTCAACCCAATAACCAATCATTTCTCCACCATAAATGCAATGACCCCCACACAGAACCAAAACAATGGCAATCTCAACCACAAATTCAATCACAATTAAACGAAAGCTAACCACAATGCAATCCCAATTCAACCAAACTAACCACAATTCAACCCCAATTTAACCAAAATTCAACACTTTCGACACAAACACTAATGTGCACTTGCAACACAAACCCAATGTCAATAATTATCACAAGCTCAACAAAATAATCTCAATTAACTAATAATTGTAGGAATTTCAAGCATCAACCCATAAGCACACAATGTGACATGAATCCAGAGCAAAAAACGCATAAACACATCACAAAGTTCTCTTAAAAGTCCCAAATCCTAATATCCTTCAATCTAACAAATTCATCCATGATTTTACCCCAAATGGTGAAAGAACATTTACCCGTGCCAAATTGAAGTGGAAAGAGCATAGACTCAGCTCAAAACCTCAAAGGAATCCCTAAAATCCACGAACATAAGTGTGGTGGCAGGTATTGGCGTGGAAGCGAGCAACCCACAATTGATAGAGGCAACTAGGGTTCGTGTTCGTGGATGTGGAAATCGAAGGAGTGGAAGAGGAGAAGAAGAGAAGAAAAAGCGAAAAGATCTGGGCAAAAAGGTGACAGAGGAAGAAAATGAGTCATAGAAAGAGAGTGGCGTGGGAGGAAGAAAAGGGGGGATGCAAGGTGAGTGCGGTAAAGAAAGGGAAAAAGAGGTTTTAAAAACCTTAGTGCGAGCAATGTCCGTTACGCAGACGTAATGTCCACTAAGCAGACCTTCTCATCTTTCCTAAGTTATAGATGTTGAGTAATGTCTGTTAAGCGGACATAATGTTCACTGAGTGGACCTTCTCGAGTTTTTCTATGCCCATCTTACTTAGTTCACTCCTATTTTGCCCCTTCAGAACACTCAATGATACCATTGGACTATATGCATGATGTATGAATGAAAATCATAAAAATATTAAATGGAACAAAGAGATATTGCAGCTTACCTCTCCCACATATAACATGGGTCTTACCTCTAGGATCGGTGACTCATGATAACTCTATTCCTCATGCAACTCTGAGGTGTCAATGGTATGTCTCATACACACTAGCCCTATATAAAACACAACAAACTAGAATAAGTAGATATGAAAAAATGAAATTAGCAAAACAACACAAAGAGTTAGAAATGTTGGGTTGCATCCTAACAAGTGCTAAATTTAATGTCCTCAGCTGGACTAAGCCACCATGATGTCAATTTTGGAATGTGATAGTAAAAATGTATACAACCATCTCCCCCTCAAAATCATGCTTGAGTCGTTGCCCATAGACTATAAAGGGCTTTTGTTCATCCCTTCCAATCTCCACAACTCCATGTGGGTATACCTTGATCACCACAAAAGGTCCAGACCATCTAAACTGTAATTTTCCTAGAAATAATTTTAAACGAGAGTTAAATAGAAAAACTAGTTGACCAAGTTTAAACTCTCACCAAAGGATATGCTTATCATGGAAAGCCTTAGTTCTCTCCTTGTATATTCGAGCATTCTCAAAAGCATCTAGGAGAAATTCAACTAGTTCATTAAACTCCATTAGTCTCCTCTGTCCAGCCTCTTTGAAGTCATAGTTTAACTTCTTATGCTCAATTTCAACTAGAAAATGGAAAGATTTCCCAAAGACTAACCTATAGGGGACATACCCAAAGGAATCTTGTATGTTATCCTGTATTCCCAGAGAGCATCATCAAGCTTCAATGCCTAATCCTTTCTTGAGATATTAATAGTTTTTTTCCAAGATTTGCTTGATTTCCCTATTCGACACCTCAACTTGCCCACTGATTTGAGGGTGGTAAGTAATTCCAAAATTGAAATGACAACCATATTTCGCCAGCAGAGATTTAAATTGATGATTTTGAAAATGCAGCCCATTGTCATTGATTATAACTCTTAAAACTCCAAACTTTGAAAATATGTGCTTCTTTACAAATTTCACAACACTAGCTCCAGTGTTGTTTGAGGAAGCTATGGCTTCCACCCATTTAGATACATAATTAACCACCACAAGGATGTATTTATTACCAAAAGATATTAAAAATGGTCCCATAAAGTCTAGACCCCAAACATCAAAGAGTTCAACCTCTAAAATCCCTGACTGAGGCATCTCTTGCTTCTTACTGATGTTTCTTGTTTTTTGACACCTATCATATGTCATAACGAAAGTTTTAGTGTCCTTAAAAAGAGTAGGCTAGTGAAACTCAGATTATAAAACCTTTGCTACTATTTTGTTAGCACCATGGTTTCTTCCATAAGGAGAAGTATGACAATGATACAATACTAATCGCATCTCCTTATCAGGTATACAATTTCTAATTATCCCATCAGCACACCTTCAAAAGAGAAACGGGTCTTCCCAAAAGTAATTCCTCACCTTAAATAAGAATTTCCTTCTCCTATGGTATGAATAATCACTTGGGATAATGTTAGACACCAGAAAATTAACATGATCAACAAACCAAGGAATGTTTTCCTTAATAGACCATAGATTCTCATCAGGAAAGGCATCGTTAATCGGTTCAACTCCCATCTTCTCACCTTGCTTAAGCCATGAAAGATGATCAGCTACCAAATTTTCAGATCCCTTCTTGTCTCTAATTTTCAAATCAAATTCCTGCAAGAGTAAAATCCATCTAATTATTCTTAGTTTGGCATCCTTCATTATGAGCAAATATTTCAAGGCAGAATGGTCAGTGTAAATAATGACTTTGGAACCAACAAGATAAGATCTAAATTTATCAAATGTAAAAACCACTACTAGCAATTCTTTCTCTGTAGTAGCAGAATCAATTTGAGCATCATTAAGAACTTTGCTAGCATAATAAATGACATGTAATTTTTTATCTTGTTTTTGTCTTAAAACAACCCCAAGTGCATAATCACTAGCACCACACATCAGCTCAAAAGGGAGATTCCAACTTGGTGCAGCCATTATAGGAGCTGAGGTAAGTTCTTTTTTCAACCTATTGAAAACATCAAAATATTCATCAGTAAATACAAAAGGGAATTCCTTTTACAACAAAGCACTTAAGGGTTTAGAAATCTTAGAAAAATCTTAAATAAATCTTCTATAAAACCCAGCATGCCTAAGAAAACTCCTTATTTCTCTAACCGAATTGGGATGTGGTAATTTATTGATGACTTTAATTTTATCCAGATCCACCTTTATTCCATTATTCGAGATTTTGTGGCCTACAACGATCCCTTCTTGTACCATAAAAAACACTTTTCCCAATTTAGCACAAGATTGGTTTCTTCACATCTCTGTAGAACCTGCTCTAGCTTGAACAAACATACATCAAAAGAAGAACCAAAAATAGAAAAATCCTTTATAAATACCTTAATTATATTCTCCACCATGTTGGAGAATATAGACATTATGTAGCGTTGAAAAGTGGCAGGAGCATTACAAAAACCGAAGGGCATCTTACGATACACAAATGTACCATAGGGGCAAGTGAAGGTGGTCTTCTCCTGATCCTCTGGGGCTGTGAGAATTTGGTTATACCCTAAATAACCATCTAAAAAGCAGTAATAATCATGCCCTATTAATCTTTCCAACATTTGATCAATAAAGGGTAGAGGGAAGTGATATTTCCTAGTTGTTGCATTTAATTTCTTGTAATCTATGCAAACCCTCCACCCTGTCACACCCTAGTGGAAATTAATTCATTACTATCATTAGGGATGACAATCATGCCACCTTTTTTTGGTACCACCTGCATAGGACTTATCCAAGAGCTATCAGAAATAGGATAGATAACTCCTACATTAAGTAACTTAAGCACCTCAGATCGCACAAATTCCTTTATGTTGGGATTTAGTCTCCTCTGATTTTCCATACTAGGTTTGTGGTTGTCTTCCATTAAGATCCTGTGAACACAAATAGAAGGGCTAATTTCTTTTATGCCAGTAATATTCCATGCAGTTGCCTCTTTATGTTCACGTAACACCCTTAATAACGTCTCTTCTTAAGAGGAATTCAAAGAAGAAGAAATAATAACCTGATATGTATTTGATTCTCCCAGGAATGCATATCTCAAATGAATTGGAACCTGTTTTAGTTCAAATTTTGGTAGGCTTAATATAGAAGGTAACAATTTAGGTTTAGGAGGGCTCAATTCTTCAATTTGAGGTCTATACCTAAAACCAATACCTTGCAACCTATATGCATAGTCCACTAACTCATCATCCAATTCATTCTCATCTATTCCCAAAGCTAGGTTTATCTCTAAAACATCATCATACATTAAATTTATGAATAGATTCAAGTGTAAGAGAATCAATTACATCTACCCTATAGGTAACTTCATCGAAAGAGGGTCCCTTTAAAACTTTGAAAATGTTAAACACCCCTTCCTCATCACCAACTCTCAAGGTCAACTTACCATCCGGGACGTCAATCAATGCTCCACTAGTGGCTAAGAATGGTCTTCCTAAAATTATAGAAACCTTTATATCAAAATCCATCTCAAGCACAACAAAGTCAGTTGGAATTATAAACTTTCTAACTTTGACTAGTAAGTCCTCAACTACCCATAGGGTATCGAATTGATTTATCAGCAAGTTACAATGAGATTGTAGTTGACTTGAGTTCACCAATTCTAAGCCTATTATAGAGAGACAAAGGAATAAGATTAATACTTGTTCCTAGGTCA
Source organism: Erythroxylum echinodendron (assembly GCA_027575705.1). Taxonomy (NCBI): domain Eukaryota; kingdom Viridiplantae; phylum Streptophyta; class Magnoliopsida; order Malpighiales; family Erythroxylaceae; genus Erythroxylum; species Erythroxylum echinodendron. The sequence goes on from JANZXR010000008.1 coordinate 12,678,340, forward strand.
CATAAGCATTGAAAAACATTAGAAGCACTAAAGTGACAAGGAATAGTGAAACTCCCTAGATCCTTTAACTTTGGGAGTAGTTTATTTTGTAAAATAGAACTACACTCCTTAGTTAAGGCTACCGTTGCAAAATTATCTAGATTCTTTTTGTTGGAAATGATTCTTTTCAAGAACTTGGTGTATCCAGGCATCTCAGTAAGTGCTTCAACGAAAGGAATGTTGATATGGATCTTCTTGAAAAGGTCAAGGAATTTCTGCAATTTGGAATCATAATGCTTCTTCTTTACCCTTTAAGGGTATGGTATAGGTGGCACAAAGGAAAATTCTAAACTTGGTGAAGACTCCTTCTTTGGTTCGGTTTCTTTAGGCTCTTTTTCTTTATCCAAATTCACAATTTTAGCATCCTTGGTTTCATTTATCTTAGCTTCCTTCTTCTTTAGAACCACACCTTCTACCATCTTACCACTCCTCAAATAACTTTTCATGCAATCTTGTTTTGGATTCACTTGAGTATTGTTAGGTATTTTTCCCTTACCTCTTTCACCACTTAACTGATTTGCACCTCTAAATTTCTGATGGCAGCTTGGTTAGATTGAATGTTTTGCTCCATTCTGTTCATGGCTTGGGAGCTAGTTTAAACACTTTGATCCATCTCACTCATAAGTTGAGCAAACATATATTCAAGCCTATCGACTTTCTTCTCCCAATGGGAAGGGAATTATTGTTGTGCAGAACTAGAATGATGTGAATACTGTTGTTTTGGTGGCACTTGGAACCCCAGTAGTCCCATTGGTTTTACATCCCCTTGATTTTTTCATGAAAAATTTGGATTAAATTTCCAACCTTCATTACATGCATTTGAAAAAGGATCAAATTTATGACCTTGTCTACCAACATAGTTCACCTCTTTCTCTGACATTATTGCTTCAATGTTTATACAACCAGCTGCCGTATGCCTAAATCTACCACAAAGAGTGCAAGGATCCCTATCGGACTTATTGTCATTCATCAATATATTCAACTTCTTATTTATCTCAACAACTTGGCAAGCCATGTCAGATCTAGATCCCACTTCATTAAGAGTAGTCGCGTTGCTCCTAGTCACCTAACAATGTGAATTCTCTGTGACTTTTTTGAAAATATTCCATAACTCTTAGGAACTCAAGTTACTAATATTCCCACCAACATTTAAATCCACCTAGGTTTTGATTGTGATCAGTGAGACCATAGTAGAAAAACTGAGTCAAATAGTAGGTATCAAGTCCATGATGAGGACATTGGTTAAGGAGATCATTAAATCACTTACATGTTTCATAAAAAATTTCTCCTTCTTTTTGCAAGAACCAATGTATCATCTTCCGTAGTTTGAGAGTTTTGTGGGTTGGATTCCACTTCATGCTACAGTTCATGCAATAGGGAAAACACCTTAGCTTTAACTCATTTTCGGACAATCCATATAATGGAAGAGTCTGAACTGAAGCATAGAAATCTCTTATAAAGGCTAGGTTATCTTCACTCGGTATTCCATTAAATTGTGGCAACATAGATAGATGAACTTGCTTTAGCTCATAATTCCTTGCTGTCGTAGTCAATCGAATGCAAGAAGGGTTACCTGTAATAAATGACATCTGATAGTCTCTAACTCTCCTTACCGCATGATTAACCACCACCGGTTCAGCCTGATTTCCTTCACTAAATTGATCATTCCCCATATCTTGTTCCTCATGTAGAATGGGATTTTGATTATTATTTGTCATCTCTTTTCTTCTTTGAGCGTTGTTCCTTTTATAAATGTGTTCAATTTTAGGATTTAACTTAAGTAGCTGATCATTGTTGAAATTTCTTAAATGCCTTAAGTGCATACAACTCCTGAAATTAAACAAAGAGAAAGGGTTAAAAAGTAACTAATGGAAGAAAACTTAAAGTAATAATAAAAAATAACTAGAATTAATAGTAGAAAATATAAATTAGTCCCCGGTAACAACGCTAAAAACTTAGTCGACAAAATCTGCAAGCGCACAGAATCGTTCCTAGTACTTACATATCAAGTATTCCAAGTTGTATCCCACAAGGATTAAAATACTCACTACTGCATTAATTCTAATTACTTGAACCAAAATGACAAGAAATTTAAAAGATGATTGGATTAGAACAAACAACAAATTCTAAAGATGTAAATAAATGAACAAGGTAAATCTGATGATTTAGACTTAGGGCTTCGAGGTTCTCCAATTTAAAAGATTGATTGATGAATTATTGTAATAAAAATTGTACAAATTCACTTATATTCTCTCTTAAGACATATAAGAATACCTAACTAGTTGATTGCTACCTTTGAATGTGAAACCTAACTAGTCAAATTCATTAAGAACAAGCAACCATAAGTTATCACACTAGTTTAGGATATCTCTATCTCTAAATCTAATGTGTTTATCTTCCTAGTGCAAAAATCATACTTCACCTCTCAGTTCATCATATGAATCCTAAGATTACATCTATGGTGATCAAGTATAGAAACAATAATGAAGCTTAAGAAAGATAAATATAACCCAAGAACTTTCATTCAACATCAATCAATCCATAAAACATAAATCAATCCCCAAAATAGGCTACATCCCTAACCCTAAATGGGTTTTGGTTCCAGCATATGATAAAAGAATCCAAATACATAAAGACAATCAACATCTAAGATAAGGTAGAGAGAGAAGATAAAGAGAGAAGACAAAACAAGCTTGTTTCCAATCTTCATTCAATGCTCCTTCTTCTTCTTCTTTTCCTCTTTTGGCTGCCTCCCTTAGTGTGTTGCCTTGTTTTTAGTGCCATACCCCTCTTTTGGTCTTAAAAATGAGTATTTATAGCATCTTGGGGTTAAAGAAACTTAGTTTTTGCTAAACAGGAAAATGAGGATCGTAACAGTGCCGACAAAGTCTGCTAAGCGGACTTGATGTCCGCTGGGTGGACCTTTTCTATCTTCTGGAGTAACTTTAGAATGTCCATTAGGCTAACATGATATCCACTGAGTGGACCTTCTCAGGTCTTCCAGCTTTCCCTCTTCGCTCATATCCGTTTGGAGGGACTTAATGTCCGCTGGGCAGAGCTTCTCAAGTTTTCTCCAAAAACTTGCAATGTTGACCTTTTAGACATCAAAATCTCTTCTTAGAGTCTTCACAAAAGTTGTAGAACTCGGAGTCCTCTTCGAAAGCTTACTTTAATGGTCTTAATCTGACATCTACAGCGAAAGTTATGCTTCTTACCCCAAAATCTATCCATTTGTACCTATTAAGCAATAAAGTTGAAATGTTTGAGAATTAAGCGAATAAAGCACAAATTTCACATAGAGATAAGTCATAGTAGTTCTAATTCATCCCAAAATCATATATAAATAATTTGACTTATCAATAGCAAAAAGAGAATGTCTCATTTTTTCCTTCTTTTCAACTAGCAGAATATAGCAAAGGTTTGCTATTAATTTTTCCTCTCCTTCCCACAAAAGGATCTTAATAACCAAGTTGTCCAAAGAGAACAAGTGGTAGATTAGATTGGTTGAGGACACATCAGCGAGGAGTCAAAGCTGTAGCAAGGAGTTGGTAAAATTCCGATCTTGTTCTTATTTTATTTATTTTCCTTATGTCGTATGATGTATGGATTAAAAGCATGTTGTTTTGGTGTTTACACTTCTACTGTGTTTTGACTTCAAAAAAAGTTTTCGAAATCTACCGTCTAGGCAAACCAAGCATGATTTTTTTTCAATCCAACAATTATTTCAACACAATTCAATAACTTTTGACAACTATTCATATGATACATGTAAAGATATATATGCAATGCATATGAGACTCCACTTTCATTTTTATTTTTTTGTGACCGAGTGCCTATTAATTATCCTATACCCCTTCTGGATACAGATCTTATTTCAAGTACTAACCTATATCCCTTGTGAATACTAGGCTCATTTACAACTGGGCTGTGGCTCTTAGTGCATATTCTGAACTTTAAGCTCTTTTTAGGCTAGTCACTCTAGTATCAACTCCTTTATTTGATCATGCATATCAATGACATGAAATGCATCATCTCACATAAGGTGTTATCAATCACTTTCAATCGATGTCTACAGTCATTTATCACAATCAGCAGATTAGAGTCCAGTATTCGACATTCAGTTGGTATCACTTATTCCATTCACATTCACATTCACAGTTATCATCAAACCTTGGTCCGACATTCAACAATAATGTTGAGTATCACTTATTTAGTTAAATTCACATACAATGAGCACTTCCAATACAGTCCCGAATAATGATCTCCTCGAACAATCAATTGTCCAGAATCATCAATATCACAATCATATCGAAATCATTTCAATATATATAGATATAAGGATTAAAGAAAAACAATTCAAACAGAAGCACATATTTAATTAAGATCACACATCTAGGTTGACTCATAGTATGCTCCAATAAGCTATTGCCTTGATGGTCCGATAATGTCTGGATGTTCTCAGTGTATTTATGCTTCTGTTGCCATGCAATACAAACGTATTTCATAAATTACGAAGTTGATCAATCACATAATTATTCATCCATGCACATGCATATGCGTCATGTCTAATGCAGGCTCAAATGATTATCCCGGGTATGTATCCTTATTCACAAGTCTTGACCATTCATTCATTATAATTTGTACATAACTTGTTTGAAATTAGGTTTATACCTTGCGTAAGTTTGATCGCTCTCAATTCATCAATCATAGGATTACCAATCCTTTTCTAAGGCTTTATATTCACATAATGTCCCAATTCTCATTCATTTATAAATAATTCACATTGTTCATATCCTTTAAATCACATTTGCATTCAAGGGAACATCCTTATACCATTAATAACTCATACTTCCCAAATTAATATTCATTGATATCAAATAATCCATTCCTTAAATTATAACATCAATTAATATCCTAAACTCATCAAACACTTAACCAATTGATTCATCATCAAACTAAATTCATTTTAAGCTTCAATCAAGTCCAAATACACCTATGTATAATGCCCTATATGATTTAACCAGAATACAAAACACAATTCTTTCTCGCTGCTAAGCATTTCCACGATCGTGGGAAGGAACCAATACAATTCCCACAATCGTGGGATGGGTGAACCGAAAGTTCACCTTCACTTTCATTTCACTTTTCTTTCAAATTTTAACACCTTCAAGATAGTTAATCAATTATACCTTAAAGATATTTCAATTCCTTATCAATTCATCTCTAATTCCAATTCAAATCACACAAGTTATGGTCTTTTAAGCATCAAAATCAAAACTAAACATAATCAATCCATTCATTAAATTCCCAACACACATTCAACACCAACACCACAACCATCATAAATGTTATTCTAACATATTTCAATAGGTCAATAATTCACTTACTAATTCAGCTTAATGTCTCCTCAACCATCAAGTTAACCTAACCTTATGTGTAATGTTTACATCCTTTTCTTCCTAATGTTCCTTTATGAATAAGTTGTCTTCTCTTAATCATAACTCTGTCTAAAAAGATTCAAATGTAATGATTCTTATTCCCCCTAAAACTAGACTTCCATTAGTCTTAATATATCTAAAAATTACACAAAAAACATCTCCCTTTAAAATATAATCTCTATTCAAATTATGTCCTGTTTCTATTAAGAAGCAGACTGGCAACCAATACTCAACCCTCAATAAATCATTATCAAGACTTCTCCTAACCAAAAAGTTTTGCAAAATCATTAATAAGACATCAACAATCATTTTTCATGTTTTATACTTCCACTAATTCGGAATCTAAAGTCCTCAAAAATCAGGAAATAATACAAGGTTCTTGCATAAGGGTCTATCACAGGTAGTATTAAGGAAACAAGCGTAACTCGAGTTATAGTCATTATTTAGTCAAGCCACTTTCACAGAGGTAAAGTTAAGATCTATATCTACAACTTTTGTTATTTTCATTTCTTCAAATTCGTGCTCTAAAGATATGAAAGATAGATCGAAATAGAAAGATGAAACTGAAAAAAAAATTTCAACTTACCTTGATAACTTCTTTCCTTCTCCTCTTCTCTTCCCTTTTTCTTTCCTTCTCCTCTCATTTTCATTTTTCTCTCTCTTCTAACCTTATGGCCGACCTCCACTCTCACCTCTATTGCTTTTTTCATCCATTTTCTCAAGAAAATTCAAGAAGGTCAAACTAATCCATGTGCTACCATTCCATTAGTCCATGTGTCACCCTTCTGTTAGTACATATGTTATCCTTCTATTGATCCATCTATCACTATTCTATTGGTTCATGTGTCACTTACTTTAGGCTCCGCATGTCACTCATTTAAGCCTCCATATGTCACTACTTGTAAGGCTACATATGTCATCAATTATAAGGCACATATGTCGTCATTTGTAAAGCTACGTATGACACCATTCTAAAGCTCCACATGTTACAAGTCTAAAGTGCCATTTATCACATATTTCCAATGCCACATGTCATCATTTCATAGGCCCAATCACCCTAAATTCTCATGTATCAATTTTTCTTGGTCTTTAACATTTTTGTTAGACTAGATGCACATATTGCGTCATCAATTACTCAATTGTAATGATAAATTCCTAATTTACTAATTATAGTCCATCAAAACAAAATTCAAGACAAAATCAACATATAATTACATCATGATTAGTAAAAACCTTTCATACCCTGGAACATTTCAATTGAGTGCATATACTATCTTGCAATGTTTTCCAAATCATGATTCATATATGTATACGAATATTATGCATGTGAATGAATGAATCTCGTAAATTCTTAAATGAAATAACTCATGTGACTCAATCTAACAGTTTAATCTCTTAACATTTTAAGAGGCAAGATATTACATTTATTGTAGTGTATAGATAGAAATTCATGTTAAAGTGTAAGCTTACATCTTGAGAGTAGTTGGATATAGTTTCTTCTTAAAAAAGTACATATTTCTATTGGCTCAGTCCTATGATCCAATATTAATGATGGCATCTAGAGGTCGCAACATTTTTTTAGTTTTTTTTAATCTTTGATTAGTTGATCATAAGTGTCAGTGTTAGAAACAACTCACAGAAACTACAAAGCTTACAAAATTTTCAACTTTTCAAATTGAAATGTTTACATCCTTTAAAATTTGTATGCATATTGCGTACCATCAGATCAATCTGTAGATCATGAACATGAATTTATTCCTCTTATTATAATTATATGACAACCCTAAAAAGCTTTCTTCTTCATTTTATTGCTCAAAATGCAATAGTTATTGGCTCTCAAGTGTAAAGATCCAAATGAAATTAATCTCAAGAAAGAAACTGAGGGGTCTTGGAGAAATGGAAGTGATAATATTTATGACATCAACTTAGATATCTCGAGAACTCCAGTGGAAACAAGCCCAGTATCTTCTCAGCGAAGTACTGATATGAATGGATTTTGCTATATTTTTATATGTTATTTCATTTGAATTCATTCCTATTTTAAAGTTAATTTCTCATTTTATGTTCCTATTGAATTTACATGTAGATTTAATGATGGAATACAAATACAAGATTAAAGTATGAAGTTCTGAAGCCATTAGAAGCATCAAAGAGGCTGTCCAAAATGACAACCTATGAAGAAAAATCCAGCAGGAAATGACGACGCAATGCAGGATGTTAGAGTAAAACACAGTTTACGTTTTATGCAGGCATCATCTGTGAAAACAAAGTCTGACGACGTTTGTGTTACATAGACAACTGCATGAAACACAGACGTTTGGCCAAAGAGAAAGGGTGTAGGTTTTTTAAAAAAAAGGAAGAATTTATTTGTCTCATCACAGCTACAGTGGGGGCGTGAACAGAGAGTAGTGCAGCTAAAGTGGCTTTAGAGAAAAGAAGAAGGGTGGTGGCAGAAATAAAAGAAAGAGGCTGGTGTTAGAGAAAACAAGAGCAGAGGAGGCATAAAGAAAGGGTAGGTGAATAGTAGCAGGGTCTAAAGTTTTTATTTGTCAAAACATAAATAGTAAAGAGTAGGGAAGCTTGCGGCAATAGCGTAAGACCAAAGGGGTTTTTGGTTGTGGATGATTTTTATAGGGTTGAAGTAGTTTCTTGGGAGACCCACGCCAGTTCAGAGGTGACATTGACGCTGACGGCCCGGGTTAAGTAATTTTTTAATATTTTTGTTGTTTCTTTCTCTCATTAGGAATTGATTATGCTATCTTGTGTTTATTAAATTGGGTATTGAATGATGACGATTTTAATGCGTTCATTGTTTGATTGCATACCCATTGCTAGAATTTTGATATAATATGTAATTGTTATCTTAAAATTCATATGAAGCGACTAATGATTCATAATCATTAGAGATAACATGACCTAGGTTAAATGACGCATCATATGTGGTTGTTGCCTTAATTAATCAATTTTCCTAATTCTTAATGCTACTGACTAATTAAATCTAGAGAATGTATCCTAGGTTATTCGGTGGTTAGGTTTAATTAATGATCGTATCTTGATTAAACAAAACCTAAGAAAAAACTCGGGTTAATTATTAACCCACAATTAATAGTTTCTAGGTGAGGTTTGAGAGTAACAAATCAATAAAATATACTTAATTAGGGTGTAGGCCAAGATTGAACCAAAGAACCAGATCCTTATCAAATTCCCCAATTTTACCATTTTTGTATATTTTCTTTAATTTGTTTTTATTAGTTAGTTTCATTTTATTTTCTTATTCCAAAATCCAAACCCCACCATTTTTCCTAAAACTAATTAATTTCATTTCATAAGCTAACTGAACACTCCCTATAGGATCGACCTAGACTCACCACTACTGCAGTAGTAGTCTAGTTATTTTATTATGACTAGCGTTACGACGCACTGTCAATTTTGGCGTCATTGCCAGGGGGTGCGGTGTTTTAGTTTTTATTTGTGATTTAATTAGATTTTTGTTTATATTTGTTCGTAATTGATTTCTTTTCAGTTATTTCGTGATCCTTTCGTTATTCTGTTTCATGATTATGATTAAAAAAATTGATATGGATGGAAGTAATTTCTTTTACAACTCATATTCTCAGTCCTATAACAATGTTTGGATTGACCAACCTAACTTTTGTTATGGATGAGATAATCATCAGAATTACTTTCATGATAGTTTGCAGGATGCACAACAATTCTCATACAGACTAGAAGCTTCCTATCACAACTTTGGTCCATCTCTGGAAGAGCTGATTAATATTATGAATGCTAATACTTTGAAATTGCAACAGAATACTCTACAATTCCCGTAGGATGGAGGGAAATTTCCAAAAACTACATGATTTAGCACCAAAGATTTGGAGAGCCAACACGACTTAGGTACATTTATAGCAGAAATGCTTAATATTATGGCTGCTAACAATCTTCAAATTCAACAGGATATACAACAGTTCCAACATAATATGGAGCAGCTGCTTCAGTAAACTGTACAACAAATTCGAGAGGATGCTCTGCAATTCTAGCAAGATACATTGCCTTGATGTTGAGATATCAATCATCTAGAACTACAAAGTAAAGAGGACTAGTCGTATCAACCTAAGGTGTACCCAATAGACGTTTGTGGGGAAACTTTACAAAGTGATAAGGAGCTTGAGAATTTTGAGGTCAACCCTCAATGAATTGCTTGTGTAGAAGAAGCTGAGAAGGAGCTTGAAGCAAAAAAAGATACATCTTTTAGCTCAGAGCTAAGTACTGAGTTCCATTTTAGTTTTGAAACTAACTCTTCACCTTTACATAGCAGATTAAAGGAACTAAATAAGGAAGAAAAATGTGAAAAGATGTTCGAAATATCACCCGAGTGCATGGATTCAGTTGAGATTGGAAGTATGAGGATAAGGAAGGAGCTAAATGGGAACAATTATTAACCAAGACCTTATCTTAAAGAACCTCATATTGAAGAACTACATGTTTTATCAGAAGATCATAATTTTGTCATGTAAGAAGAAGGAGTCAAGACAACGTCCCTAAACAAAGGCGCTTCTTGAGAGGCATCCCAAGGGAAGTAAATTTCATTTCTTAATATTTTCACATTTATTTTTATATGTATGTGCGTTCTTTGTTAGTTTATTTTTCTTGTTTTTAAGTTTTCAATCAAAATGAGAGAGAATAAAACAAACAAAACAAGCATTTTCTCGTTTTCTGTTGCTTCTGGGATTATATAATCATAAGTAGAGAATGATTTGATTAGAGAATTTCATAGCAACTTTGGCATATACTTTTTCTCTTGTGATTATTTGATATGCATTATCTTTAGAAGAGTAGTGACTAATGGTAGACAAAGCCGGTGAGATATTGAGACTTATTAGACTGAAACATCCATATCAGTCTCACTGTCTTTTAATAATATGTAACCTTTATGACATGTACATCCTGATTTTGCATTGAATTTCTATTCGAGACTATATATTTATCACATAGATTAACATGGATATGATTAGGCATTCTTTGTTTTCATTAACTACATTAGCCAAATAATGTAGTTAGCCAAATAACATACCCTATTGACATGATTTTTCCTTGTTAACTCCTTTTGAGCTTTATACTTTTTCTTTAGGTACTAACCACATTACATGCTTTATACTTAACCAAATGTCCTACCCAAGCCATAAAGCTAGTGGAACATTTGTAATTGTTGAGTTTGTGGATGTACAAAATTCTAAATATGGGGGTGTCTATGTGTGTGGGTTTATTATGATGTTGGGATGTTTTGTCATTGAAATTCTCATGTTAATTTAGTTTCTTTTAATATAAAAAACAAAAAAGAAACGAGAAAAAAAAGAAAAGAAAAGAAAATGAAAAAGAAAGAAAGAAAAAGAAATAGAATGAAAAAAATGTTTAAATAAATGTATCTAGGAGCAAGTGCATCTGTGTTGAAAAGTTGTTTATGATTAATGCATTCTCCTAAAGTTATGATGAATAGGTTATTTAAGTATATTGGATATGAGGTAGATATTGGTTTGAAAGGTTCACTCTTGTGGTTTCAATGTACTATTGGCATAGATTATATGAGTGATTCCTTCAGATTGGTATATCCTTCATGTGGTTGGTAGGTGAGAGTTGAATGGGGTTGTGAAATATAAATGTTGCGTTCGCCATAGCTAAGGGTACCTAGTTTTTTATTGAGTGTTACTTTTGTTTCACTATATTTGATGGCTTTTATTCTATTTGGCCCAAACACATCTCACCTTACTTTTACCCACATTACAACCTTGAAAAGTCCTTTGATCCATGATTTTGCATGTGAACATTAGTGGTGGAGAAATGAAATGATATAAAAAGTTGTGGATTGTCATGACCATGAATGGTACTGTGTGTACCCGTTGATACATTTTATTTAAATACATTTTCCGAGTCTACCATTAGATTGCTCCGTTTTTAAAGGTATTGAATGTTGATTGATCATGAGTAAAAGCTTGGAATGTTGAATTCTTGCTATGATTTTTGAAAGTCACTCATCTTTGGTTGTGATTATATTGTCTTGGAAAATATGGGAATTGAGTAAATGTTTTTGAGTATTTGAGCTTAATTTTAATGTTTTGCCTGAGGATGGCCAAAAGCTAAGGGTGGGGGTATTTGATATGAATAGATTTTGCTATATTTTTATATTTTATTTCATTTGAATTCATTCCTTTTTTTTAGTTTAATTGTTCATTTTGTGTTCCTATTGATTTTACATGTAGATTTAATGATGGGATACAAATACAAGATTAAAGCATGAAGTTTTGAAACCATTAAAAGCATCAAAGAAGTTGTTTAAAATGACAGCCCATGAAGAAAAATCCAGCAGGAAACGATGACGCAATGTAGAAGGTTAGAGTAAAATACATTCTGCATTTTACGCAAACAACATCTGCATTTCATGTAGATGACATCTGAGTAACTTAACCAACTTCGTTAAATGCAGACGTTTGGCTAAAGAGAAGGGGTGTAGGTTTTAAAACGAAGAAGGAAGAGTTTATTTATCCCATCATAGCTACAGGTGGGGGCATGAAGAGAGAGCAGCACAGCTGGAGTGGCTTTAGAGAAAAGAAGAACAGTGGTGGCAGAAATAAAAGAAAGAGGCTGGCGTTAGAGAAAACAAGAGCAGAGGCAACAGAAACAAAGGGTAGGTGAATAATAGCAAGGTCCAAAGTTTTTATTTGTCAAATCATAAATAGTAAAGAGTAGGGAAGCTTGCGGCAATAGCATAAGACCAAAGGAGTTTTTGGTTGTGGATGATTTTCATGGGGTTGAATTACTTTCTTGGGAGACCCATGGAAAGCTAAATGTCCCTACACTAGTTCGGAGGTGACATATACGCTGACAAACCTGGTTAAGTAATTTTTTATTGTTTTTGTTATTTCTTTCTCTCAATAGGAATTGATTATGTTATCTTATGTTTATTGAATTGGGTATTGAATGATGATGATTTTAATACGCTCATTGAATCGTTTGATTGCATACCCATTGCTAGAATTTTGATATAATCTGTAATTATTATGTTGAAACTCATGTGTAGCGACTAATGATTCGTAATCATTAGGGATTATATGACCTAGGTTAAATGACGTATCATATGTAGTTATTGCCCTGATTAATTGGTTTTCCTAATTCGTAATGTTAATACCTAATTAAATCTAGAGATCTTATCCTAAGTTATTTGGTGGTTAGGTTTAATTAATGGGTTATTTGAGTATATTGGATATGATATTGCTTTAGAAGTTTCACTCTTGTGGTTTCAATGTACTGTTAGTATAAATTATATGAGTGATTCCTTCATATTGGTATATTCTTCATGTGGTTAGTAGGTGAGGGTTAAATGGGGTTGTGAAATTAAATGTTGCGTTCGTCATAGATAAGGGTACCTAGTTTTTGATTGAGTGTTACTTTTGTTTCACTATATTTCATGGCTTTCATACTATTCGACCCAAACACATCTCATCTTACTTTTACCCACATTACAACCTTGAAAAGTCCTTTGATCCATGATTTTGCATGTGAACATTAGTGGTGGAGAAATGAAATAATATGCAAAGTTGTGGATTTTCATGACCACGAATGATGTTAAGTGTACCCGTTGATACATTTTAGTTAAATACATTTTTCGAGTCTACCATTAGATTGCTCCGTTTTAAAAGGTATTGAATGTTGATTGATCATGAGCAAAAGCTTAGAATGTTGAATTCTTGCTATGATTTTTGAAAGTCACTCATCTTTGGTTGTGATTATATTGTCTTGAAAAATATAGGAATTGAGTAAATATTTTTAAGTCTTTGAGCTTAATTTTAATGTTTTGCTCGAGGACGGCTAAAAGCTAAGTGTGAGGGTATTTGATATGACTAGATTTTGCTATATTTTTGTATGTTATTTCATTTGAATTCATTCCTTTTTTTGAGTTTAATTGCTCATTTTGTGTTCCTATTGATTTTACATGTAGACTTAATGATGGGATACAAATACAAGATTAAAGCATGAAGTTTTGAAGCTATTAAAAGCATCAAAAAGGTTGTCCAAAATGACAGCCCATGAAGAAAAATCCAGTAGGAAAGGACGATGCAGTGCAGGAGGTTAGAGTAAAATACAGTCTGCATTTTACGCAGACAACATCTACGTTTCACACAGATGACGTCTGAGTCACACAAACAACTTTGTTAAATGCAGACGTTTGGCCAAAGAGAAGGGCCGTAGGTTTAAAAACGAAGAAGGAAGAGTTTATTTATCCCATCACAGCTACAGTAGGGGTGTGAAGAGAGAGCAGTGCAGCTGGAGTGGCTTTAGAGAAAAGAAGAACAGTGGTGGCAGAAATAAAAGAAAGAGGCTGGCGTTAGAGAAAACAAGAGTAAAGGCAACAGAAACAAAGGGCAGGTGAATAGTAGCAGGGTCCAAAGTTTTTATTTGTCAAATCATAAATAGCAAAGAGTAGGGAAGCTTGCGGCAATAGCATAGGACCAAAGGAGTTTTTGGTTGTGGATGATTTTTATGGGGTTGAAGTACTTTCTTGGGAGACCCATGGAAAGCTAAATGTCTCTACAGTGGTTCGGAGGTGACATCGACACTGACGGCTCGGGTTAAGTAATTTTTATTGTTTTTGTTGTTTCTTTCTCTCATTAGGAATTGATTATGTTATCATATGTTTATTGGATTGGGTATTGAATGATGATGATTTTAATGTGTTCATTGAATTGTTTGATTGCATACCCATTGCTAGAATTTCGATATAATCCGTAATTTTTATGTTGAAATTCATGTGTAGCGACTAATGATTCGTAATCATTAGGGATTACATGACCTATGTTAAATGACACATAGTATGTAGTTATTGCCATGATTAATTGGTTTTCCTAATTAAATCTCGAGATCGTATCTTAAGTTATTCGGTGGTTAGGTTTAATTAATGATCGTATCTTGATTAAACAAAACTTAAGGGAAAACTCAGATTAATTATTAACCCACGATTAATAGTTTTTAGAGGAGATTTGAGAACAACAAATCAATAAAATATGCTTAATTAGAGTGTAGGCCGAAATTAAACCAAAGAATCGGATCCCTGCCGAATTCTCCAATTTTAACATTTTGCGTATATTTTCTTTAATTTGTTTTTATTAGTTAGTTTCATTTTATTTTCTTATTCCAAAATCCAACCCCGCACCCCCCCCTATTTTTTGCTAAACACCAATTAATTTCATTTCACAAGCTAACTAAACACTCTCTGTAGGATCGACCTAGACTCACCACCACCATAGTAGTAGTCTAGTTATTTTATTTTGATTAGCGTTACGACATGCTGTCAAGTACTAAACATCTCTTCTCCACCTCCAATAGGGCTACAAGCATGACTCGGCTTCTGCAAAGAGGATCTAGGTCAGAAATCCAAGGCCTAAAAGTTGATAATTTGATTCAAGATGAAAACTTCTACAACATGTTCAATGGCATTGATGAGCAATAGGTTTTCTAGCACTGACCTGACCAGCATGCCCCATTCTCATTAAATCAACCCCAATTTACAAACAATTGATTGAACACGTTCCATTTCACCATAACTAAGTAAAGATCAAGAGGAAATTTTAAAAGTAGGATTTTGCCTATGAGATTCATCAAGTTCATCTTTTGGTTGTAGATTGGTGTATGGAAGTGACCAAGTGTGCTTCAATATCTATTTTAGCCAGGAATACCAAGCTTTGTGTGAAAACTTTGCTTCCCACACTAATATTTCTTTCAAAATTTTGGTAAACTTGATGCGCTGGGTCTGCGGATAAAGAAGAGAATTTCTTAATTGGTTAAGGTACATGTGCTAGCTAGTGAGTGGGTTCCAAGCTCTAGCATGTAGCATGGGCCATAAAATTAAAAAGAATACAATTTTTCCTTTGAACATTTTTTAATTGAAAATGATGTTTTGGAAGCATGAATTAATATAACAACCGCATCTGTATTTACATTGAGAAAACTTTAGGAATGCTACGAGGTTGATATTTTTAGAATGATTTGGATTTATAAGACATACGAACAGAATCTAATGTCTTAAGTAGGTAGCAAAGCAAAATGTCTAAATGAGGGAGTGAAAGACGGGAAAATGAAAGGAGGGAAGGTAGATTCTGAGAACACATTCTAAGAGAGAATAAGCCAAGGAGATGGGAGGAGAAATGGCCGTTATGCTTTGAGATTTTGAAGGAGACATTTGTATAGTTTCATCGGACATAAGAAAGTAAACAAATTGTGCAATGCACCCTCTTCTTTCTGCATGATATCCATATGACCTGCTGCCACCACTTCCCCTATCATTCAACAAAACAACAAAACCCTTTGTCCTCTCTCTTTCTCTCTTTCCTCATGTTCATCACACTTTCAATCAATATGCACATACAAATTCTTAGTTGTAATTCTGAAACTTCAGTAGTAACTAAGAAGTAAAACTCTAGTGGTAAAGCAGTAAGAGAAGTGAAATAGAAGTATTATTTTATGGATAAATGCGTAGTTCCATAATGCAAAGTTTAAGACATAATTTTCATATCATCATCATTACTCAGTCCGAAATCCCACAATAAAGTAGAGTATAGGGAGATCCGATAGTATACAGCCTTACCCCTACTTAGTAGAGAGGTTGTTTCCAGTGGACCCACATGTAAATGAGACAATATACGAATGATGCAGGTTACAGAAGCAATTCAAAAGCCCAAATGTCAAAAATATAGCTAAAATAAATTCAAGTTACACTATAAAAGCTACATGCGGGAATATTAAAAATAATAATATACCAATAAGATAGAACTAATAATAATAATAATAATAATAATAATAATAATAATAATAATAATAATAATAATAATAATAATAATAATAATAATAACAATAATAATAATAGTAATAATAATACGAAAAAAGAAACCTAAGGGAGCTCAGTAGTGTGTAACGAATATCAACACGACATCAAATGGCAGGACTTATTAGAGCATAAAAAAAAGGAATAAGTAAATTAATTGATATAACTAAACTAAAATAAAACTAATAATAGATGAAACAAAAGAAATGAAAGTTTACTAAGAGATTATTAAGGAACAAAAGAAATGAACTTGTGTGACCAAGATAAAGAGTTTACTAAGCGATTATTAAGGAGACAGGCAACAGCATTGTCATACTGATGAAGAGTGAGTCGACAGAGAGACAAGTTTTTGAAGGAAGTTGATTCAAACACATGAAAGCCAAGGAAATAAAATACTGGTCTTGTCTTATAGAGGACGATGTTAAAGAAACAGTAAGCAAGGTAGTAATGGGAAGAGAAAAGACTGAAGGTATCTGACAACAGAAGACTTGTCAGGAGTCTTAAAAAAGCTAGGGCAGATAGCGCAAAAGTGAAATATCTATTGTACTGCTCGATACAGCATCCTATCCAACTTACACACACTATCGTGTTCAGTCAAGCAACACACCTAGTTCAAGATTGCAGAAGATATGCAAGGGAACTATTTGGAAAAATGAGACAACAGAGGAAAGCATTTGACCCTAGTTGCACCTCAACAGAAAAACCCTGAATTCATATCACATATACGATGTAGGAAGAACATATAATAAACACTCTAATCTATAAAGAAAAGCAGATAATCATGACCACAAAGAAATTCAAGGCCCACATATGGCACATGGGGAATGAGTAAAATACATACCTGTGTCGGTGCTTGGGGTAAGCCCACTGCTTGTGAATGATAGTGGCATCGGTGACGGAAGCGCGGTGGCACATAATTTTCATACCAATGTTTATAATGTTAAGTAGAAAACACGTCCCAACCTCAACTGATAAAATGGACACTTGGACTTGTGGACATCCAGGATATGTTAGTTTCTATGCATGTTTTGTACAAGGCACTTATTCTACACCTATAAAGTAATATTATAGGTACAAATAATAGTTTCTTAGGTTTTTGCCTCTCCAAAATTGGTATTTGAGACTATTTCTAATAAATATTAGATGCCATAGATTGTTTCAAGATAACCTAGTTGGAGTTAATGGAGAAAGATGAATGCCTTGTTGAAAATGGAGATGACGAGACACACATGTTTTATAGCAAGTGAAGCAATAATGCTAATCGTTCTAGACCAAATCTTCTTTTCGATCCATCTTAAGGGCACATCCAAATAAACTTTGGTTCATTGGTTTAGAAAATATGTTTAAGAAGAGTGAGATTAAAGGAAATACAAAATGTCCTGTTATGTATAAGCCAATGTTTAATAGTGGACTGAAGGCAACACTGCGAAAGTAATTATTCAGGCCGATAAGATAGCTCTATGAAACTGAAATTTGTATAAACTTAAGGTTTTAACAAGATGGATTCAGGTCCTGACTCTGTTAATATGGCTAATTGGAACCTACTGAACAGAAAAACAAAGAAGAAAGATGATGAGGCTACTGGGTGTTGGATTAAGTTTAGGTTAGTAAAAAACTGCATTTCTTCAGGGACCAAGGGTGATGCCTCATTAAGTGGCATCAACACCCAATATGGTACCTTCCATCTCACCAATTCTGTCGAATGCTCTGTTTTTAGTGCGACTTCTATTATGAGTTTAACGGTTTTGTTTCTCCTGTAAAATGTTGATTGTATGTTCTGACTTCTAACTTTTGGTGATGTCCATTTACTGCTACATAAATGTATTCAATTTGCAACTGCTAGGTTCTTGCTATCAGAATTTTTAATATGGGTAGAGTGTAGAGTCTTTAACAAGAATTGATCTTGGGTCAAAATAACTAGAATTATCCATTTAGTTAGTTGGCTCTTACCATTTATTAACATTTGGTTAGTTGGCTCTTATCATTTATTAACCTTTTAATATTTTCATTTTTAATCAATGTGGGATACTCTAATACTTCCTCTCAAATGCAGTTGGGACTGAACGTCCAATTATCACTTGAAATAAATGTAGCAGTAATCAGACAGGACTGCTAAGACTAGGTATTTAGATGAACAATTGGGAAATTAAGAATCTAGATCAAACCTGCTCTGATATCATATCATGTGTAGAGCCCATTAACAAGAATTGAATTTGGGTCCAATCATTGCCAAAATGACTAGAACTAGCCATTTGGTTAGTTAACCCTTACCATTTATTAACCCTTTAATGTCTTCATTTTTAATCAATGTGGGATACTCTTACACTTGCTGATTGGTATTACATTTTTGAAGCTCTTTAGCTCTTTTGTTTGATAATATATGATGGTATGGTGTTGTTCTATTTGATGTGTACTTATTCGAAACTAGTAGATTTAGTGTATGCTATGACCTTCTAAGGATGGGATTTTGAGATTCTAATTCTGATACATTCCTAACTGGTTGTGCTCTCTGCTTTAGCTGATTAACGGTTTCTTTTAATGTACATAATGTTAACATGAAACCTACATAATGTTCACATTTGGAGCTGCCCGATTCATTACTTCTTTCTCTCTTTGGCAAGTGAAATAGTTTGAAAATAGAGAAGTGACGGCTCAGTAATTATAGTTTTTTAGATGGCATGTTAGATCTCAAACTTGAAACTAATATGTATGCCACTAGGCTCAAGATGCAATATATGGGAGATGGTTCCTAAATATCCACAATATAGTGAATATGCTTGTTCAGATTAAGTTCTAATATGTCATTTATTAAATTCTTCTCTTTTCAAAATTTTGGAGCTTCCATCTCCAGTCTCTTTTGTATAGAACAAACTAGATCCGATTGAACTCGAGAACATGTTATGCTATCTGACAAAGGCAACAGCAGCAGCAACCACATATTTTATACATGTAAAGTTCAGATCTTTGAATTTTATTTCAGAGAAGCTCGACGGAAGTTAATTTTTGTGTGTTTCTTAATAAGCTCTTTCACAATGTCATAACATTTGCAACATGGTGAGATAAAGTTAAGTATGTCCTTAAACCATGTTAATATCCTGATTACAAATGGTTTCAAAATCCTACTTAGGTGCATGTTGAATGCAAGCGTGGAAAATGAGGGGGATAAAATGGACAATGAACTTAAAAGGCGTAAAACAACATAACATACCCTTTCCTTTTAGATCATAAGTAATGCATGGACTACCCTCATGCAAAATTACAATGATGTTGCAAACAACAATCTTTTATTGTCTTGGTATGACTGACTTTAACTTCATGGCTTTCGGTTTTCAGTTATGGATAACGGGATTAGCGCCCAATGGATACAAATCAAGCCAATTCTAGTACATTAGAGCTTTATTGACATGTCAGCATTTCTGTATTGATCCCCTTGACAGACCTAATTCCTGATATATGTGTTGGTTTGTATTGCGTACTTATTTTTATGTGGTTGATACAATTACTGGTACTAGCGGTGGTTTATACTGTATTTAGGTCATATGGGTCGTATTTTTCCATTTGTAGCACAACCATATATCTGTGGATATGATTGTCTATGAATATGTTCTTCCTATTATATCATTTTGAATTTTATGTATATTGTCTCTTGGGTTGTGAAGTCTCTTAATTCTTCAGGCAGCAATCATGCCATATATAACAATACGTACATAGTTAATAATATATCCTTATATATACATATATATATATGTATATCTTTTGCATAATTCCAGCGCAAAATACATCTACAAATGATGCTAATAAAGACCAACCTGTTGTTCCAGTTGAGTACTCATCAGCCAAAAGCATTGCTGGAATTATCCCTTCAACTCCAAAAGATGGCGAGGAACTGAGAGTATCCTCTCAACTCCGAAGGTTTTCCTTTAATGAGCTTAAGTCAGCTACTAGGAATATCAGACCTGAGAGTCTTCTCGGTGAAGGTGGCTTTGGTTGTGTGTTCAAAGACTGGATAAATGAGAAAGGAACTACTCCAGTAAAACCTGGCAGCGGGCTTCCTGTTGCAGTGAAGGCACTTATGACTTAACCATGATGGACTTCAGGGTCATAAAGAATGTCTTGTAAGAGATCTCAGAGACTAATTTGGTGCATCTATACGGCTGTACTTTCATTCAAAATAATCAATCATATGTTTTGAATGCTAATGAGTTTTATCTGTATTATGACTTCTATGACTGAATCGTGCTGTATATAATATTACTTATCTTGCATACTTGCATTATAGTATTAACACCTCGTTGCAGGCTGAAGTTAATTATCTCGGTGAACTTCGTCATCCCAATTTGGTTAAATTAATTGGTTATTGCATGGAGGATGATCAAAGGCTACTTGTTTATGAGTTTATGGCCCGAGAAAGCTTAGAGAACCAGCTTTTTAGAAGTATGTGGTTGAAGTTGAACTCGTCTCAGATAGTTATCTGTCCTCAGTGAAATTGAAAAGTTTGATTGGACCATAGTCTACTGGTGTATAGCCTACTGTAACGTTTTACGGTCACTTTATTGAGAAGTTAAAGGGATTAAACTAACAATTTTATAAGCTCTTATGCAATATAATGACTGTTTCTTTTGATCATGAAGCAGATTAATGAAGCTTTTATTTAAGGTGGAAACTTCTGTTTGAATCAAAAGCCTGAATTTGCTTTTACCAACTTTTGAGTTAAAGGTATTTTTGTTGGTTTATATGTGCAATTCATTTCTATAGGGAATGTACCTAGGTTTAACAACTTGTTGTCCTTACATTAATTTATTGATTTGATTCTTTTGCTTGAATACATTTTAATATCTTGGTATTAGTCACAAGAGTATTATAGGCATCAAACATGACCTTTGAAAATAGTTTCATTTGAAGCCTTATGTCATGTACTGATTTTAAGGGAAACAGCTAAATCGCGCTTTCCCTTGATAAGTGAGTTAGAAGTGATAAAAGCGTGATGTGCATAAAACTAAAGATATAGATATTTAGGTTTACCTTACTAATGTAAGCGAAATGAAGACAAATATTAGGTTTATGATTAAATGCAACCAGTGCGTTTTGATAGCATTTAGGGAAGTAGTATTTCATTGTGATACTTTCAGAAGATTTATGTTGCTATCTTTGGAAAAAAAAATTCCTTTTAAGGATGCTGTGTTGCACTAGGCCATGTTTGGAATCAATCATTGAACATTTCCATCTGTAACCACTTTAATGTAACCGAGGACCTCTTCCTTGGTCCATCAGAATGAAAATTGTTTATGGTGCTGCAAAGGGCCTTGCCTTTCTTCATGAAGAAGCTGAACATCCTGTCATATACCGAGGTTTTAAAACATCTAAATCTAATATCTTGCTAGATTCAGTGGGTCTCTTACGGTCTTACCATCTAAAGCGAGTTACTATTATTTGGTGTGTTTTAACTTTCATGAGTACCTATTTTTCTATTCTGGGACTAAAATGCCAAGCTTTCCGACTTTGGACTTGCCAAAGATGGTCCTGTAGGAGACAAGACGCTTGTATCTACCCGCGTAATGAGAACATACTAACATTTTGAATTTTGTACCATAATTTTTTATATTGGCCAATACGTATCATATCAATCAAATTCTAGTACGAAATCAAAGTATTTATATATTGGGTATAAATATCGAAGATATATCAGTTAGTACTAAAAATTTTGAAAAATATAGGAATAATTTCCTCCCTTCCTGCTTCCCCTGGTTCTTCTAAAACTTTTTAATTTGTTATTTAGTTAAACTTTTATTGTAATTTTATTTTATTTTTAAAATAAAATAAATATTTTATTACTGATAATAATTATATATTAAATAAAATTAAAAATAAACCATTTAATTTAAATTTATTTTAATCTTTTATATAATATTTATTAATAAAGTATTAATAAAA
>JANZXR010000008.1:12738436-12754085 GCA_027575705.1 Erythroxylum echinodendron
AAATAAAACTAATTTCAAAAATAAATATTAAAACATATAAAAAATTCAAATAATATTATATAAATCTCAAAATAAACTTGAAGATGTGTTTGTGGATATTGTGGGAATTATGTGCAAAGCATAAGGGTAAAAGGGACTAAAAAATAGGCTCATTAATTGATATAAAAATCTACCTTAAAAAATGCTTTTTTGAAAAACTCCAAATTTGAGCTTTTGAAAAAGCTATATTTTAGCTTTTAAAAAAACTATTTCTATTCCAAAAGTGCTTTTGAAGTTTACGGCCAAACACTCATTTTTTTCCTTAAAATAGCTTTTACGGTAGAAAAAAGTACTTTTCTACCTGCCAAAAACTGAACCAAACGCACTCTTAGTCTATTTATGTCACCTTGTGGCTTATAGTTTCTCATTATACTCAAAATCATATTAAGGTTATAATCTAACTGAAAGCAACGTTCTTTGAATTGTAAAATTTAATCAATCCATGTTGCCTATCTTCTAAGTTATTGTTCAAACCTTATCTTTTTGTATGAGTCATATAGGAAATCTATATATCCCCACAGGTAGCCACCTTCTACATATAAATAGTTTATCAAGAAGCAAACAATGACATGAAACATTTCAATTTAGGAATATACTTCACGAATAATTTAATCAACAAAGAGGAAGTTTTCAACATATAAAGTTAAATTTAGTCATCATTTATCTTAGGAAGAATCTTAGCATATAGAACCAAAATTAGTCATAAAAAAGGTGATCATAAGATTAGATGATAAGAAAATATTTAATTAAGAAACAATAAACTTAATCACAAAAGTGTGATAAACTGCCAAGTCACCCAATGGACACATATATATGTTGAGTGATAATGGGATTTGATCTTTTCAAAGAAAAAAATAAGTAAAAGATACTAAACTTTTGTTTGTTTAATTGTTTAAAAGAATACTCTTGTATTTTAAGATTAACAAATAATGTGTTGTAGTACTAAAAATAAAAATTATAAATTTTTTTGTTGAATTGTTTTAGTAAATTTATTATTAAAATCATAACAAAATAATCACAATTATTTTAATTGAGTTTGATATTAAAGTCATAATAGAATAATTATGAAATATTTTTAGTAACTATGAATGATAAGAATGCTTTTCAAAATAAGTAAAAAATTATAAGTGACGTTGACATTTTTTTTAACTAAAAAATTATTATACGGGCAATAGGCCGGCAACTTAGCCGAGTTAACTTTTATGTGGATTTCACATCGGGAACATGTGCAAAGGTTTAGGAGGCTGTAATATTCACACCAAAAGAGATAAATAGAAGACCTCTAGATAGAAGAATTTGACCCATTTGTCAACTTGGGAGCATGAGAGACAAAAAGGTTATAAATAAGAGGTAAATATATGCATAGTTTGGGATTTGGGAGCTTCACCAAACTGTGAGACTTCCTATTTGTCCATTCCTTGACCTTTACACTAATGGCATTTTGCTTGCCTTGCCTATAGCAGACACAGGCGGCCGGGTAGCAGACTCGAGTAATGAAGTACTATAAGATTTAAGCACGTTAATTCTTGCTCCTCGTACTTGCCAATAGAAGCATTTTTCTTACTGGATTTAAGAGTAGAAGGCTAAGAACATCAATGACTTGTGTTTAGCAATGTCTTGTATAGAGGAGCTACAGGGAGGAATATAGGGGATCCTCAACCAAAGTTTCCATTTTTGGGAGATCCTAAACGTGGCATGTCAAACTTATTGCAGGATTCGGACGAGGAATGCCACTGTCCAGTTGTTTTTAATTGTTAACTAAATTGCAGGATAGAATTAAGAGATATGCTAAAAGAACACAAAGTAATTCCTTCTTTGAGATGTGCTTGGAACAAGTAAGTTATATGAAAATCATGAACTTCATTTTATAAATCTATATAATATTTTGAATTAAATTATTTCAATTATATAAGTAATATTCCTTATTATTTCATTTGCTATGAATTAAATCAAGTTTGTAAATAATTTTTATTCAAATAAAATTAGTGACAGTATTCTTTTATAAAATGATAGAAATGAGTTAAGTTAAAGGTATATTAAGACATTGTTTAATTTTAGGAACATGATAGTTGAATTGAAAACGAATTAAACGGTTGAATTCATTTGCAAGCATTTTGTTTCAATCCCTGGTGAGGTAAGAATTTCACAAGACCTTAGAGAAACCTTACGCTGAATCACGATAGCATCATATTCTCTTTTTCGTCGTTAGAGACTCCTCAGGTCACGAAATTAGAAGGCAAAAAGTAGGTTTCCTGTTTCTAATAAACCCCCACATAAAAGCAAAATTGCGAAAGTAAAAACCTCGTGTAAAAGCTTTTACTAATCGCAAAACAAAAATTATTGCATTTAGTGCAAACGGGTTCCATTAGCTGAGGTTTAATTGTGTAAAATATTGTAACACTGTTGCGATTATTTAACTTGTTATGATGTAAGATTTCAGGACATGTACATATGGACATAATACAAAGCATAAGACAGGTTCTAGACAAGCTTGTTTCTTCTTGCTCGTCCCATATATTGTATGGACCTTCTATACGATGACAATGTCATTGCAATTCATGACATCAGCTTATTAGCCCTTTTCTTACATGTAATATGTACATGTGGATGTTTAAGATGTTTATGGATACTGTAGTAGGAGTAGCTTTGCATATGATTTATGCTTTAGTCTAACCAGTTTTAACACAAGTAGTTGAGCTGCTCCTTTCTTACAGTTTGGTCAACAGTCCCATTTTACCTTGTCTAAATCTATAGAAGCCATTAATCATCTGATATTATTAAACAATTTATTAGCTCTAGATCAGCAAACATAAAAGGAAATGGAGGAAGATAGTTTGGTTTGTGAATATGGTATGCCCAAGTAATTCACCATATGTTACACATATGATGGCTTTGTATACATACTTTCTGTCGTAAGGTACACGACCACCGAATCATAGATAATTAAGTGACGTGAATCTTGTCTCAGCACGGAATGGTAGGTATAATCTTCCTCTATTTAAACCTCTCTTTTAAAGTGTGGAAAAAATTTGATTTGACATCAAAGCCGTTCAAACTATATCAGATTATCTAACGGATGCTATTAATATACACATTTTTATCACACGTCAGATTATGTGCAAATTATTGGCAAGTGAATAGTGTAGGGGAGGAATTTGCATAAAAGGAGAATCTGCAGCGTAGAAATCTTATGTGAAGTATGTTACTTTTGGATCCTCGTAGAGATGACAAATCCTCATTCCATATTTTTTATTACTAAAAGGCTTCAAGTGGTCCCGTGTCTGCTCTTGCTGTTAATGATCCATTTCAGCAACTTTCTTTAAATGTGTAGAATAGAAATAGCATTTTGTAGATCCCAGGATATGCAAAATGGTAAAATTTTGTTAGAGCGGCTCTGAAGTGGAGTTGCCGAGGATCTCGTGGATTGAATTTTTAAGTTCTAAGACTTTCTAAATTGCCTTTCTTTTGCCTTTTAGGAATTGGTCCAGCACCTTACTCCATTTTCTTAAGCTAAAAACAGTAGGATAAAACGCGATCATAATTTGGCAATAAAATAGTGAGACATTGGAAGGTTGATTTGTCATTTTGTCTTTGATTTGGTGAAGATAAAAAGGACAACTTCCCATGAGATACCAAAGCTGAGCGGATTGAAACCATTTTGGTTTACAAATCCCAATCCATTGCCAAGGTCTTTCCAAATTCCAGTGTAACACACGGGAGCTCACATATAGGAACCACTGTTCCTCGGCGGCAGCAATTTTAAGATAGAGAGAGAGAGCTCTTTGGTTAGTTTTACTTCCAACTTCTCAACAGTTCTTCCTGATTTTAGCATAAAACACACAATCCAACACTTAAAAGTCCCGCCTAAGCTTTGGCAACAGACCCCCTTACATATTTGGCTTTGAATTTTGTGAAGTGAACCTATTCTACTGATTATGATGTTCATTATCTGCATAACAGCTCGAACTCCTTAACTCTCGAGCTTAACAGTTTTTGAGACCAGCACTAACAATAGTAGTCCAATCTTTATTTCTTTAGTTGGACGTCTGTCACCTCTTCTACCATCTCCAGATTCAGAGTTCAGAGAGAGTGAAAAAAGCAAGCGAAAAGGGACATGGAAGAGAAGAATGATGCTGACAAGAATGATGATGTGATGTTGCCTGGCTTTAGATTTCATCCAACCGATGAGGAACTTGTTGGGTTTTATCTCAAGAGGAAGATACAGCAACGAACTTTGCCTATCGAGCTGATCAAGCAAGTCGACATCTATAAATATGATCCCTGGGATCTTCCAAGTAAGATAATACGTCTCTATTGCCTGATTATGGTTTGATTTTGAGATTTAACTTCGCCAAATCGTCTTCCCTGAACCCTGTTTCGTCTTTGAATAACTTGGAATGCATGAAAACAGGATATTTCACTCTTCCTCTCCCTCTTTTTCTTCCCTAGTGTAGAAACAAGAACAAAATTTTCCTGCAGTTACCTTCTGAAAACGGTGATTTATGCAGCGATGTAGCCTGTCTTAGCCAATGGCTGCCGTTCACTTAAAATGATTCTCCATCTTTGGCAGATTCTATGTCATCATGAGGAAGCACAAAAAGTTAACATAATCCAAATACTACCATTAAATAGATAAATTCAGATGTTTAATTCCTCTGTGTATCGTTGTTTCTGTTATTCTATACATATTGTTCATGCCAAGTAAATAAAAAATTTACGAGCATTTTCTATTTTTTTATCACTTCTCTCCGCAGAGCTTGCGACTACAGGTGAGAAAGAGTGGTACTTCTACTGCCCTAGAGATCGTAAGTACAGGAACAGTGCAAGGCCTAATCGAGTGACAGCAGCTGGGTTTTGGAAGGCGACCGGAACTGACCGTCCTATTTACTCCTCAGATGGCACCAAGTGCATAGGTTTGAAGAAGTCCCTTGTTTTCTACAGAGGTAGAGCTGCCAGAGGGATTAAAACGGACTGGATGATGCACGAATTTCGGCTACCTTCTCTTGGAGAACCATCACCGCCGAAAAAAGTCCTGGACAAAAGCCTTCCGGCAAATGTACTGATCCCAGGACTCGTCATCATCTCCAGTACTTGTTGTCACTTTCTTTAGGATATGTTTTAACAAGGAACTTGTTTTTCCTGTTACAGGATGCATGGGCTATCTGCAGGATATTCAAGAAAACCAACTCCATGACACAAAGAACTCTTTCTCAGTCTTGGTTCTCTACATTGCAAGACACTGCCTCACCTGACATGCTCAATCAAGCTGCACACTGCACTCCATTCAGTTCAGAGAATATTTCTTGCACAACGGAAATATGTTCTTTTCAAACATGCTCTGTCAATGACCTCCTGCAACAACAACAACAAAGCTGCACACGCAGCTTCCCTGGATTAGATATCCCAGGTTACAAGCCTATCTGTCCCACAGTCGACAAACCTTCTTTATTTGCATCATCCAATGGAGACCTTCCCAACTTCCTGTTTTCACCAATTGAACTGTCAGGTTTAACCAAGTGCTCAGTTGCTCCTTCCATGGTACTGAATCCTGCCATAATTGATATTAGTAAAGCTTCTGAAAGTATGGACTCAGGAGTCCCGCAACATCAGCTAAGCGGATTCTCTCTCAGTTTTCCCCATAACGTCCAAGGACATAGATGCACAGGAGAAGATGAGGCCGTGCTGAGGAAGAATCAAAGTGAAATTCATGAAAATAGCCAGTGGGAGGCCGTCCGTCCGATGGGATTTCCCTTCAGTCTGCCCTCAAACCTCCCTGACGCATGGAAATCTGATCTGTCGTGGGATTCACCACCTTGTCCTAGTGAGATGTCTACAACTTACTCCACAAACAAGTGCTATACTTGAATCCCATTACTGGGTACGAGAAATGGGATTTAAGAGTAGCATTTGCTTTGCACACAAGAATTCAGATATTGCATTTTCGCCTTGGTGATTTAATATTTTTGCCATTTTAAGATTACTTAATCTGTTATCAGAAATATCGTCCTGTTTACAGTACCGTACAGCTTCTGTAAATACTTATACAAGTGAAATTGTTAGCTAAATAATTATTTTCTATACCAATTTACATGCTATCGCTTCTTGTCCAAATAACATCCACAGTGGAGTCAAGCTTATGGCAAGTAGAGATCAGTCTGGCAAATTAAAGAACAGTTTATGGGCATGAATTTCTAATCCATTTATATTAACAACTACAATCAACAATAACTTTAGCTGGAAATTGAATTAGGGGCAAGAAGCATAATGACACAGAAAAAAAAAAAAAAAAAGCTTCTACAGGTCTTAATGATATTGCCATAGCGGGTAATCAAGCTTGGTCGTAAAGAGTTATGCAATAATTGATAGCTCTGCAACGGTGCATTAGATACAATTTTTTAACTTCGATGAATGAACATTAGATTAGTGGTCACAGTTTTAAGGAAGGTATCCAAGTACTGGGTCCAAATTTGAACACGCCAAGTCTTCAAAAGATTGGGTCTTTAAAAATCATGATTTACCAATTTTAGGGCATGTTCCATCGACACTTTGTGCTTATTTTTACTCTAAGATCCACTAATTGTACTTATCTTAATGTGAACGGAAAACTTATTTTGTGGCGGCGAAGAGAATTCAGGTCTTGGCATCTAGTAATTTACCTTTGGAGGGATATCTTCGAATCATTAAAGTCAGTTCAAACGCCAAGTTGATGGGGTCGAAATGCAGCATCCCTCTGACCAACTTTTGGAATGAAAACGTGTAAATGCAGAGTGACTGGCATATTATATTATACGACACAGATAGGAACAGCTTCACTTACGCGCTCTAAAATTAAGAAGTTGCTTTGGCTACGGCATGTGAATTGGACATGAAACTTAGAAGAGATAAACCAGCTGTATGCATAATGCTAATATAAAAGAGCTGTCAAGCTAAACTCGTTTTTGGTTGTTTGTCTTAATTGGGGCTTTTTTTTATGTTATTTGAGGTCATTAACATTCTTTGAGGGCTATTATCTTGTTGTACTAATTATTAGGCTCATTTTTAGGCTAGAACTAATTAGTTAGGCCTTTGTTAACCAACTATTGGCCTGGTTTTATGTTATTAAGGGTGTAAATATAAAACACACCTAAAACGGACATGAACGGATAGATTATCTTGGTGTGAAATAGGACATGAGAGGTTTTCTCTTTCCTTGGTTTTGACCTAAGGCTGGACTTACCAAGAGAAAACGTTCTTATGGTGTTCTAATATGACTTATCACGTTAATCTTTGATTCGTTATTGTGTAGCGTCAATCCTATTATGTTTTCATCTAGTTCTTGTTCATATGGGGCATTGAGTCGTTGGATTTGAATATGTTTAATTCGAGTGAAGTGTTCCAAGTAATTCTTTTGGTGTTTGGATTTTAATAAATCTTTTTTTATGTTTGAATCAATTTTCGCATCAGAGCACAACAATTGAATCAGGTTAGATATATTTGCCCTTCATTTTTTTTTATTGTTCTTATTCCGCTCTTATTATTGTTTTCATTCTTGATCTTGTTGTTGTGCAAGTCTTCTTTCCCTTGATTTGCAATTCTTCGTTATCCTTCATCTTTCATCGTTATCTTTATCATTCTTTGTTATTCTCTAATATTGTTTGGTAGAGTTTGTTTAGAAAAAAAATAAAAAATAAGAGATGACTGGCTGTTGCCTAATAAAATTAGAGTCTAAAAAATCATCCTTTATAAAAAAACAAAAGAAAAGAAACAAATTTGGACGAATTCTTTTCTAGAAATTCAAAGATCTATATTTTACTTTGTGTTTCAATTCTATCCAAATTTTCAAGTTTTAAGAATTAAGCCTTCTTTGAGTGGTTTGACTTCTTTCCTGTTAATTATTCATAAAAACTTATTCCAAAGTGATTGTTATCACTCCAAAGCGTGTTATTATCCTTAATTCTTATCTTTTACACCATATACCCCTTTAATCTTTAATTCTTGATTAACTCATAAGAACGTGAAGCCTTGTGTAAGTTAATAACGCATTCCAGAGCTAAGATCTAAGAAATTGAGAGGGAAAAGGCGAGATGCTGAGATTATTATTATAGAAGCCTAATTAGGTGTAAACGAGAGTTTAGTGCAACTATGTTAAGTGTAAATACATAAGGGAGAGCATTTGGTAAGGCTTTCTTTCCTTTCTACTTTGGCAAATTCACAACAATGGCCTCCAAGAATAACGGAGTTGCTAAAGGAGCAACTAATGGGGTGGATGAGGAAGAATCAACCAATGTTGATATATAAATAACGTCCACTAGTGACTTGACAGGAAATGAAAATGGTCATGAGCTGAAGATTTATTCCTTCACATTACTATATGGACTTACATCAAAAGTTGCAGGGGCTTACTCAAAGGTCCAAATCATTAAAAGAATATCATAAAGAGATGGAGATTGCATTGATATGAGCCAATGTAGAGGACAACCAGGAGTGTCATTGCTAGATTTTTACAAGAGTTGAATAGGGAAACAACTAATATAATTGAATTTGAACATTATATGGAATTAGAGGAGGATATGGTTCATATGACAACTAAGGTTGAAAGCTAACTTAAACGAAGGGGTTCTTGACATATTGTAGATAATTCGAGTTCCTCATCTTGGAAATCAAATTAGAGCACAAAGAAGATAAAAATGTTTTCAAAAGTAAGGACGACAACTCAAATTCTAAAGATGTGGAGAGTAGTATAGAAAAGTCCAAAGCAGAGGTTTAAAACATCTGAAATAAAGATATTTAATACATTAAATGTTTGGAAAGAGGATTTATGACATGATAATGTCCTAATAAGTGCACAATGATCATTAGAGAAGATGGTAACTATGAATTAGAAATTAAACATAAAAAATAAGAAATCCATTCTTAAGGAATTAGAGAAAGTGAAGGAGAACAATATATGGTTGATAAAGAGATGATTGTACTTAGACATGCCTTGAATATGCAAATGAAGAAGTATGAGGCACAACGAGAGAGAATCTTCCATACACATTGTCATATCTAAGAAAACATATGTAGCTTAGTTATTGATGGGGAAAACTGTAAAAATGTGGCTAGCATTATGTTTGTGTTGAAATTGAACTTACTCACTACACAATATCCTAACCATATAAGTTTCAATGGTTAAATGATTGTAGGAAGGTAAAGGTTGGTATGCAGGAATTAATTACTTTTCTATTGGGAGATATGAGGATAAAATTTTATGTGATGTAGTGCTTATACATGCTAGTCATATGTTGTTAGGTAGACCATGCCAGTATGATAGTAGGGTTAAGCTGACAGGTTTAGGAATAGATATTCGTTTGTACTTGATGATAAACTTGTTCTCTTTTATCATTTTCACCATATTAATATTTTGAAGATCAACTAAAGATTTAAAGAGATCTTGATAGAAACGAAGAGGAGAGAAAAATTGAGAGAAAACAAGAGAAAATGAAACGAGAGTTTTAAAATATAAAAGAGAGATATGTTAGATGAAGTTAAAAGGAGAGAAAATAAGGAGAGAAAAGGAAGATAAGTTGAAAAGAGTGAAAAGAAAGATCAATTGGAAAAGAAATAAAGTTTGTTTCAATTGGAAAAGAAACAGAGTTTGTTTGCAAAAATAGGACGAGTGAAGTAGGCCTTTTATTCCTAGCAACCTATATTTGTACTCATGTACAAAGAGGCCTATTTTAATTATAATGAACTTAACTCTTCTTTGTCAAGTGTTGTTGTTTTGTTATTGCATGAGTTTATTAATATGTTTCTCAGTGAACTAAGTGGTTTGCCAAATTATTAGATAGATAAAGCATTAAATTGATTTCATCCCTAGAGCATAAATTCTGAGTAGACCAGCTAATTAAAGTAATCCTGAGGAGACAAATGAGCTTTAAAGGTAAATTAAAAAGTAAATAGCTAATGGATATGTAAGGGAAAATAGGAGTCCTTGTGCAGTTCTAGTACTTTTAGTTCCTAACAAGGATAGTTCATGGCAAATGTGTGTTGATTGCAAAGTTCTCAATAAAATCATGGTAAAGTATTGAAATCCTATACCTAGATTAGATGACATGTTAGATGAATTGCATGGGCCATATATATTTTCTAAAATTGATTTGAAAAGTAGATATCAACAAATTAGGATACGAGAGGGAGATGAGTAGAAGACCTCCTTTAAAACTAAACACGGTTCATATGAGTGGTTGATCATGCCTTTTGGACTTACTGATGCTCCAAGCACATTTATGCGATTGATGAATCATGTTCTGCATGAATTTATTAGTAAATTTGTGGTGGTGTAGTTTAATGATATGTTTGTGCATAGCGGATCACTTGATGAGCATATTAAATATTTATGTGTGGTTTGGAATGTTTTAAGTGTTGATCCGTTTTTTGGTAATCTTAAGAAGTTTTCTTTTTTCATCAATTAAATTGTGTTTCTTAACTATATTATTAGTGTAAAGGAAATATA
Organism: Erythroxylum echinodendron; assembly: GCA_027575705.1. Taxonomy (NCBI): domain Eukaryota; kingdom Viridiplantae; phylum Streptophyta; class Magnoliopsida; order Malpighiales; family Erythroxylaceae; genus Erythroxylum; species Erythroxylum echinodendron. Next base: position 12,748,950 of record JANZXR010000008.1, read on the forward strand.
GTTTGATGAGGAAAAGGTCAAGGCATTCAAAGATTGACCTACACTGAAATCACTAAATAAATTGCGAAGTTTTCATCGTTTAGCGAGTTTTACATGAGGTTCATCAAAAATTTCAGCCCTAAAATTACTTCATTATTGGGTGATGAAGAAGGGCATCGGGTTTAAAGGGAAAAAAGAGTAAGATGAGACATTTTCCATTATTAAAGAAAAACCTAATTCACACCCTTTCCTGGTTTTACCTGATTTTGCTAAAATGTTTGAAATTGAATATAATGCTTATGATATAGGGATTGGAGATGTTATAATGTAGGAAAAGCATCTGGTTGCTTATTTCAGTGAGAAAATAAGTGGTGCAGTGATTAATTATCCTATGTACAATCAAGAGATGTATAAATTGGGGCGAATATTGTAGACGTGGAAGCACTACCTTCTGCCTAAAGAATTTGTCATTCACACAAACCACAAGCCTTTGAAACATTTAAAGTGACAAGGTAAGCTAAATAAAACATATGTTAGATGGATAGAGTTTGTTAAGTCCTTTCCCTATGTCATCAAATACAAATAAGGTAAGGAAAATGTGGGTACAAACGCATTATCTTATAGGTAGGCTCTTTTTTCTATACTTAATGCAAAATTGTTAGGATTTGAGTTAGCGAATTTATTCATAAACTTGCGACGGTGTATTTTAATGATATTATTATGTATAGTGAATCATTTGATGAGCATATTGAATATTTATGTGCAGTTTTGAGTAATGTGTTTAGGACTTGTGAAAAATCTACAGTTGGGAAGGTTTATAGATATGAGATGCTTTTATTTAGGGATACTAGCTTAAGTGTGCCTAATTGTTTTTTAAGAGAGTTGTTTATGAGAGAAACTCATGAAGGTGGATTGATTAGGCGTTTTGGCATCAAGAAAACCTTAGATATCCTAGTTGAACATTTCTTTTAGCCACACATGAATGAAGATATTGAGAGAGTTTGTCAGCATTTGAAGTTTGTAAGAGGGCTAAGTCAAAAGTGTTACCCTATGGACTTTCTGCCCCTTTAGCTATTCCTAATCATTCGTGGGCAGATCTATCTATAACCTTATATCGGGATTGCCTAGAATTAGGAAGGGTTGAGATTATATTTTTATTGTTGACAGGTTTTCTAAGAAGACCCATTTCATACCATGTCACAAAATAGATGATGTAGAGAATGTGGTTGAATTTTTCTTGCGATAGCTAGTACACCTTTATGGGATACCTTGAAGTATTGTTTTAAATCAGGATGCCAAATTCTTGAGCCATTTTTAGTACATTTTGTGGGGAAAGATAGTTACAAAACTTCTCTTTTCCACGACTTATCACTCACAAACTAATGGGTAAACTAAGGCAGCAAATCATACTTTTACAACTTTGTTGCATGCCATAATTAAAATGAACATTAAAACTTAGGATGAGATTGTTTGTCACATGTCGAATTTGTTTAAAATAAAAACGTGCATTTTGCTACTAATCATTCTTCTTTTGAGATTGTCTATAGATTTAATTCTTTGATACCACAAAATTTGATGTCTTTACTAATTTATAAGTTTGCCAGTATAGATGGAGAAAAGAAAGTCAAAGTTGTGAAACAACTTCATTAAAAGTTGCGACAACATATTGAGATGCAAATTGATTATTATGTATCTAAAGCCAATAGAGGACACAAACATGTTACTTTCAAACTAAGAGATTATGCTTGAGCTTGAGTGTAGATGTGCAAGAAAAAGTTTCTAGAACAACCAAAATTAAAGTTTATGCCTCGTGGAGATGAACCATTCTAAGTTATAACACTCCTTGGCAAAAACACTTATAAATTGGATTTACTAGGTAACTATAATGCCAGTGCTACATTAATGTTTATATTCTTTTTCCTTTTGATTTAGGTGATCATTTGAGAAAGAATCCTCTTTGAGAAGAGGGGGAATTATGAGAATTGACTTAGGACATAAATAAAATCTCTATTAGGTATAAGAACTAGTCCAATTACACTCTCTAAAACTAAAACGAAGCTTCACTTGGAGCCTTAATCATACAAATTATGAAGCAAGAAAAGTTTTGGCTAAGTCATGTAAATTGGATATGGAATTTAGCAAAGATAAACCTGTTTTATGCTTAAGGATTGATATAAAAGAGATGTTAAATATGTTTTTGGTTGTTTGTCTTAATTGAGATTTGTGTTTTATGTTATTTGGAGCCATTAACATTCTTTTGGGGCTATTATCTTGTAATAATTAGTAGATTTTTTTAACTAGAACTAATTAGTTGGGCCTTTGTTAGCTAAGTATTGGCCTGTTTTTATGTTGTTAAGGGTGTTAATATAAAACACACCGAAAAGGAATATGGAAGGACATATTATCCTGGTGTGAAATAATAACTTGAGAGATTTTCTCCTTCCTTGGTTCTGACCTAGGGTTGAACTTATTAAGAATAAACGTTCTTGTGGCATTCTAATCTGATTTATCATACTAATCTTTGATCCATAAGTGTGTAGTGTCAATACTATTATGTTTTCCATTGCTTCTTGTTCAATTGAGGCATTGGATGATTGAATTTGAATAGGTCTAATTTGAGCGAAACAATCCAAGAAATTCTTTTAATGTTGGCATTTCAATAAATCCTTACTGATGTTTGCATCAAAGACCCAAAACCAAAATGAATTAACAAAAATTTTTCTATTAGTTTTAAACATTCCTTTTGAGTTTCATAATCTTTAGGCTATGTTTAGTTGAGGGTTTATTAATGAAATGAAATAGAATAGAATATTATTCTATCATTTAAGAAGAGAGTTTATAATGGAATGGAACGGAATTAGATGTAAGAGGAGAGTTTTATATTACATTCCATTCTATCATAAACAGTAAAAATGAGAAACCTTCGATTTGAAGGTTTAGGATAAAATGTAAAATAATAAACAGCATTTCACTATATTATATTATAAACCCTTATTCTAAACAAAATTTCACTATATTACATTATGAATCCTTCCATCCCTTTTAAACAACAATTTCTTAATATTACATCAGTTTACATTTTATTACATTATAAATCATTTCATTCTATTCCATTCCGCTAAAAACCTTACGTTCAACCAAACGTAGCATTAGGTAAATTACTATTAGTTACCACCTTTCAAAAACGTAATTCTTCTTTTTGAATTTTAAATTTTGATATTCTAATTTTTAAATAAATTATTAACTATATTTTTAATATTAAATATCATTACTTATGAAAATATTAAGCTTAATATCAATATTGTTATTAGTCTATCTTAATATTATTATTGTTTTTTAAACCATTAGTAACGCTAACATGATATATGATTTTTTAAATTAAAATTAATAAATTGCAGAAAAAACTTATGTATCCCTTAGTTTAATCGATATATTTGTCTGCCTTGTTTTTGTTCTAAGGCTTTTCCACATAAATATTTAAATTTTACATATCGAAATCTCAAGACGTTGTAAATAAGGAAAGTCTCTCCAACTCCAGTTCTGTCTCGAGTTCATCGTATGAAAACAAATCATATTCACTGTTACGGACAAAATTGTCCTCAAATTCACCGTAGCATGCATGTAAATAAACACCCCCTTCAAATATAAAAAGGGCAGCATCCAAGTCCGAAAGAGAAGCATTGCGAGAGATATAGAACATGAATTGGATAGAGGGAAAAACAGAGGAGCAAGAAACATAGCCACGGAAGTGCGTAAGATTGGTGCTAAAGGAGGAAACTACATCACTAATACTTGCAGTGACTGACTCTGCAGTCATTTTGATGTCAAAGAAAAGGATGTGAGACAGAAAGGAGAGAAAAAGGAAAGGAACGTGAGAAAGAAAGAGGATAGGGAATGCATTTATTCATATGATGTTTGTTCTTCTTTCCAATCTCTTGACGTTAAGCACCAGAAAAATATACATTCATGTTCTTTTCTCCGCATTGTTGAATAAAATCATTTAAACTGTACAAAGAGAAACTAGTTTACTTTTTTTTAAAAATGTTTTATGTAATTTTTCTTCATATTTGATGGACAACGACTTTTTAAATAAGTAACTTCAATTGCATTTTATTCAGATAATTAATATTAAAATATATTCAACGATATATTTGATATTTTTCTAAAATTTCAGCATATTCGAAATAATTGACAAGAATTTATGAAGAAATAATAATAGATATATTATTTGAATGAAAGGCATGGTCTCTAAGTCAAGATGGCCGAGTTGGTCTAAGGCGCCAGTTTCAGGTACTGGTCCGAAAGGGCATGGGTTCGAATCCCATTCTTGACATGTTTGTTTTTCTTTTTATTTTTTATTTTCTCATTTATAAAATCCATGTTTGCGTGTAGGCCATGCATATTACTGTAATCGCCCCCAGCTAATAATAATAATGGGTGATTTTATTCCTTGTATCATTTGTTGCTACAGGTTTCCTAATCTCTAGTATTTTGTGATGTACAACTAATTGAACGAAAAGTAGCAAAAATTAAGAAGTTCACTGACATTTTTGCTTTTGAAAGTGAAAGAATTTGTCTGAATTTATGATATTTGTTTTAAGTTTATGAGTTGAGAAAAATGAAAGATTTGTCTGAATTTATATATGGGTTTGTCTCAACTATTGCCATAATGATGATTTCGAAGTCAGAAGCTTTGTAATAGCTTTATTTGTCTCAGTTGCTCGTTTTAATGGCTGAAATGTCTGGGACTACAATGAAGAAGAACGAGAGAAAGTTTCTCTCTGTCAGAAATGAACAAGTTTTGTTACTGCTTCATTGCCAACGGAGAGTTGGAAGAACTAACGAGGGAAAGTTGAACTTTTGATTCAGTCGTAAAGATTGAATTTGAATTTGAATTTGGTCCAAATTTTCATTTAGAAAAAGATATAAATTTGATTCAAAATCCAACATCATTTAGAAAGAGAGACATGGAGGATTGCAGTAGACAGGACATAAAAACAGTGTCAATGACAAAAATACCTCTGCAATATAATATGATTGGAAATATTTAATTCATTGATTATTTTGTAATTATATCAACATTTATTTTAAGTGTATTTGTAATATTTTAATTACGATGAAATAATTACAATATAATTAATTAAATTATTATTATTA
>JANZXR010000008.1:12754185-12768938 GCA_027575705.1 Erythroxylum echinodendron
TATTGAGATGTATGTAATGGTATGATTAATTAGGATATTTAATTCAATTAATTAGAAATTTATATGAAAAGTTAATATTAAAATTATGAATTACATTAATTATAAATTTTTAACTTACTTAAATTATTTACTAATTATTTTAATAAATAATTAATTTTTTTGTGGTGGGCGGGTCACAGGCCACGGGCCGGCCGGCGGTTCGGCCTGTCCACTATTTCACGGTACCCTTGACCCATGGCCCAGCTTGTGGGCTTATAAAACCGGGCCAAACCCGTTGAACACGGGTCGGGTCGGGCCCAAATTGACATCTCTACTTTTTATAGCGAATTTTAAGGCTTTGGGAGATGTACGAATTGATGCACGACTGTGCATCAATTCGTACATAACCAAAATCTCTAGAATTCGTGAATCTGCATAGCTTGAGAAAAGTGCACGGACTGATGTGTGGCCATGCATCCCTTCTGTGCTTCGAATCTTTATTTTATATCATGTTTTCTTCCAAATTCTTCTCTTTGAAGTCAATGAAAGCAATTATACTCTGTAAACACATTTGGAGTTAATTAAGTATCAAATATACGATAAAAGTATAAAATATTAAGCAAAAATATTTTAAATATGGGGTATAAATACGATCAATTATGTATCTATCAAACATCTCCATACTTAAACATTTGCTTGTCCTCAAGCAAACCATAATCAAAGTTATAAATCTTACAACATCAATCCCTTATCAATCTCAACATGTCCATTCATACTATAAATCATCATATCATATTGGATCAGAGTAATATATAATTAGGGTCAAGCTATCCTAAAACTAACTTTTTAAGTCAATAATAATAATAATCACATTAATAATCATATTAAAATTAAACGCATAAATCTTTACCCCCTCACTAAGATTTCACTCAATGCACTCAAATTTTTGGGGTTAAAAGCATCAAAACTCTCAATCAATGCATAGTAGAACTCTAATCATAAGCTTGCAATAATATTACATCTCCACCACTTATGTACAAACTAGAAACAAGAAACAAAAATCAAAAAGTCTTTATAAGGTTGTAATAAGGCTTAGGTATGGCATGGTGGAGACATTAAAAGAGGTTAAATTAAAGGAACTTTACTACAAAAATTACAAGACTTGTTTTCAAAACACACATGTCCTTTCATTGCAACTCTATTGGTTCCATAAACTTATTCATGACTTTTTTTTTCAATCAAACCAATTACAAGCATTCAATACCACAATTCAAGAAATATTGGACTTTTTAAGAATTTCAATTCTTCAACAAAAAATAAATATCCTTCAAAGTTCAAAATAATAAAAAATCTTTAAAGAAAATAAGATAAAGGTTAATTTGTGGATTTAATCAATGAAAAAGGCTAAGGTTCAACTTGGTCATTCATCATCATCATCATCATCCAGTCCGAAATTTCGTATTAAAACAGAGTCTGGGCAGGTCTGATAATACTAATCCTTACCCTTACATAGTAGAGAGGCTGTTTCCGGTAGACCTACATGTAAATGTGAAAATAAAAAGTGATGCAAATTATATCTATCATATAATGAATTGATATCAGACTTGGCAGTTTTGGCCCAACACGTGGTCAACAGGCCCAGCTCAGTTCGAGGCCTGAAGATTAATGGGGAAAACAATGTTATTTTGAAATTTTTTGAAAAAATAATAAACGACTCTACCCTAGCTCCGGCTGTCAGGTGGGGCCTCAGATCAAACCCATTACCAACCCTAATTGATATCATCTTATGAGGACTTTTTCAATTAATTCTTTTTGATTTAAAATGATAATTTTCTCTCCCACAATATCAAGACTTTTATAAAAAATAATTGGTCATTCCTAAAGGTAAATTTAAAGTTATGGTAATTTTCAAAGAAATAGACTTAAACAAGTTGTTGAATCTAAGTGCCTTCATCACGTCAATGCTTCTAATTTAAAAATATGGTTTCAATATACATAATAAAAGCAACTTCTAGAAGTATTCTATTATACACGATAACACACATGAAAGAATAACAAGAGCTTAAACATTTTGAAATTTTTGCTCTTAAGCTCTTAAGCTCATAAAAGGATGGGTATTATGTGTGTAAATAATATACAATATCATTCAACTTAGATATTTCAATAATTATTAAAAATATGAATTACAAAAGCAATTTTATTCTAACTCTCATCCTTTTGCATACCAATTCAATCAATATTTAACAACAAAACACATTATTTATGGATATATTTCAACTAATTCAGAATATCAGTTAAAAGAATTTTATAATCAAGATTATAATAAGCTTAAAGAAATTGTTAAAAATTCATTGAAATTTTTGTTCTTAGGCTCAAAAGCTCACAAAAAAGATGAGTATTATGTGTGTAAATAATATGCAATATCATTCAAATTGAATATTTCAATGACTATTAAAAATATGACTTACAAAAATAATTTTATTCTAACTCTCATCTTTTCGCATACCAATTCAATCAATATTCAACAATGAAACATAGTATTCAGACATATTTCAGCCAATTCAGAATATTAGTTAAAAGAATTTTATAATCAAGAGCATTAAAAATTTGTTAAACCTATATTCACACTTAATGTTGTACAATGCTCCCAATGTACATCATATAAGCATTTAAAAATAAGTGAGAGGGTTAAGTCGATACTTTCCTGATTGTGACAATTTTCTAATTTCAAATCCATCTAATGTTAAACTACATCCTTGCAAAATATAAATGAGAAAGGGATAAAAAGAACATGGAAATAACATAATATAAAATAACATAAAATAAAATCTTATACTAACACACGAAATAAAATTAAAATGAAATAAAATAGAAACATATCATATTTTATAGATTGCCTCTCATGTAGTGCTTGTTTAACATCATTAGCTCAACATGCTCTTTATGCTTAACTTCATCATGGATTAATAATGAATGGCTTGCTTCCACCCGTTTCTTAGCAAGTGGATTTTGTAGCCTATAAGTAAGTCACCTAGTTCAAAATAAGAACAAGGACATAATTTATCAGATTAATAAATCCAATTGTAAGCATTAATGCCCTTTTTAATGACCAATTGTTAATGAAAGAGGGAATAAAAAAAATCATTAAATCATTAGTTGATTTGAACAATTTATCTTTGAGGAAGTGTCAACTCTACGTACTTAAGGTCATTACCAAAGCTTCAGCAGTAGTTTCCTTATTTAGTTCCTTCGTTAATTCTTCTTTAAGCATCTTTGTCCACTCTTCTTCTTCTTTCTGGACAGAGGTTTCTGAATTATCTTCTTCAATTATCTCCTACCACTTCTCTACTTCTTCTTCTCGAATGGAGACTTCTTCATCTTTCAGGAAGCTCTTTGTCAATCCATTCATGAGAGTAACCCTTGCCTTATCTTTACTCTCGAATTTAAGTCAGTTAGCTTTAATTTCAACAAGGATTTTTATTAATTTATCCATAATACTTACTTTCTCTTCCTCTTCCACTTCTACTTCTTTTGCTTCCTCTCCTTCTAGAAGCTCGTTTCCATTCTTAAAGGTGATTGACGTTCCATATTCTTTAGCATTAGTTTCAATAGAATTGGGCAAACTCCCTTGCATCTAATTAGATATTATCTCTGCTAGCTGATCTATCTGATTTACCAAATTTTGTATATGATCCTCTATTTCCTGATGCTTCATGACTGATTCTTGAATGAAATCAACTATTATATCTTCCAAAGTTGGCTTGTTAACCGGAGTTGCTTAGGACTATAAATATTCAACTGGAGTGTAATCGTTCCAGCTAAAGGTGAAAGAGTTACTCTACTATGAATTGTAGTTGTTTCCTGTATAATACACCTTGAAGTTGATCATACATGCTCAATTACTCCTACATATAAGTTGGTGCTCGACATTCATGATTGTAGTAAGTACTCCCACAAATGTCACAATATGACATAGACATCAGTTGAGTCTCTGAAAACATTTGAGAACATCTCACTCTCCCATATTGGGAGTTTCATGTTACAAAGATATATCCTAGCCTCCACAAAATTATTATTTGTTCCATTCTTCCATTGTGAGTTGTGGTTATGACAATGAATTGTAAATTCTACATTAAACCACAAACTCAAGATCAAGTAAAGAACTTCAAAAGATAATTAAATTAATAAGCCACAAATACAATACAATACATTAAAAATAAAATATAATAGTATACAGAAAATAATGACTATTGTAATAGCATTCAGGTGTTCCTAATATCAAAATCTCCAACAATAGTGTCAAAATTTTGATTGATTTTGTCTGAGTTAGTCAATTATGAAATAATTGCAAGTGTAAGACGTAACTATAGCTAGTACCAGCAAGTACAGGTTGATCTCATGAGTGGGAATGTTAATTTTGGCCCGATTTTGGCTCAAGTTGACTGGGCCACGAGCTGAGGTCGGGTCGGCCTGACTTCGCCCTTGGCCCTTGGCCCTATTGGAATGCCAAAAACAATGTCGTTTTTAATTTTTTTAAAAATATATAAGGCCCAACCTGACCTGACCCATTGACATCTCTACCCACGAGGACTATGAGTACTAGCAATTACCGTTATCCTATTATCTAGTATACATAATTGGTTTTGATTTTTAATTTAAAAGAAAATAAGTAAGATAAATGGCAACAAAATTGAATCAAAGAATTAAGGAAGTACTTAGTAAATTATCAATATCAGAAAACTAGTATCTAGGTTTCGATTCCCCTTAAAACCTTTAACAGATTGATCTTTTATTATGTTATTATTTTTCTGATTTATTGGACCATGGAGATTCCTATAGTATGTTAATAGCTAATCTTAAGTCTACTAACAACTAATTCTAAGGTTTTCCACTGAATTACTCAGGTTGAAGTTTAGAGGATTGCTTTACTGATTTTTAAATCTCTCTATTAAATTTGACCCTATTTTAGAAGATTTATATCATCCTATCTTTAGGGTTAAAATCAATTCCTTCTAATTATGCTAAATCTATTCATAAATAAGATTTCTCAATCTTTATGTATAAAATTAGATTATGATAAAATATTTCAAATCTATTAGAGCATAAATAAAAAATGTAACAGGATCACAATGTATCAATTAAACCAATTGTATTAATAAAAGAATCAAATCATTGTTAAAGTAGAGGCATGGGGTTCATCTAGCCCAAGCACTAACAAGACGTTTAATTACACATGATAGAACATGAGTCAAACAAAAACTGAAAGAAAAATGAATAGAAAATAGAGGATTCATAATTCTAAATCTCCATTTTAATTTTATCAAATGTTCTTACAAAGTAGAAGTTTGATCTTGTATTCTAATTAATCTTTTGATGATTTCTTCGCGTTTTCTACTTTTTTGGATTAAAATCGCTCTTTGAAAACAAACTTCATGTCTAGAATCACCTCCTAAAAAAAAAAAATTTCATTGTTGTGGCAAGCAAGAGGCAGAAAGAACGACACAAATTTTACAAGGTGAAGATCACCCTAACAGAGGATAAGATTTTTAAATATTTATTAGGTTAATTTCAATAGTTATTTTAAGGATGATTTGAGGCTTCAGATGATTGGAATATGAACCTTTTAACTTAAAAAATTGTCACCTAAACCTGACACAAATTTAAAAATTTCATCAATTTAAAGAATAAATGACATGTTCTGTAAAACTTCAAGAACATTAAAAACTTATTCCCAACTTCAAATTTAATATAAACCATAAAAACAAAAATTTGCTTTCAAACTGTGTTAAAGATGTTTTGAAGTGTCCGACAGAAGGATCTCCATACTCCATTTCTTTTCTTTGTGCCCAAAAAGCACAAAAACCTCCATGAATGAGAAACCTATATTTCACGTTGCTAATCATTAGACATGAAGATTAAAAATTTCAATCAATGAGCCAAAAGAACAGTCAAGAGATAAAGTTCACGGATAAAGGGCAAAATCATTAGTGTTCAGAACGTCCTATTTCCTTACTTTTAACTGGAAAAGTTGCAAATTCACCACCGTTGTAAGATTCTTCGGGATGAAAGAACAGAGAAGTCTTTACTCATTTTCAATAAACAAGAATATTAGTCGAGGCTACCAAAACCAGTACTGATCCTAGACATTCCACGAGGCAATGCTACCAAGCTGAAGAGCACAAACTATCACAAAAAGTGGCTGGTGAGGGTATCTCGTCAAAGAAGTACCCAACCAATCAACGACAACTGAAAATATTAAGGTTCTATTCCATTTTTCGTCGTCAACAAAATTTGTCTCAAATATGTCTAGTAGTTCAGTGGATTCAAATTAATCAGATTCTCAATTTAGCTCTTGCTGGCTTGCTTTTCCTTTGCCTTCTGAATCTTCAAGACCTTCTTAACGATTTTTTGTTCCTCCACCAAGAAAGCTCGAATAATCCTATGCAGACAATGGAACAGAGATTAATCCAATTTCAGGGCTTCCAACAGAAACAGGAGAAATTTTGAACCAAGCAATTAATAAGGACAACCTACCTCTCCCTAACAGCACCTCCAGACAATACTCCACCATAGGCACGATTTACAGTCCTACGATTTCTGGATAGTCTGGACCTTTTGTATTCAGCAGGTCTCAGGTGAGGTATCTGTAATCCATCAAATCAACATCATTGAAGCAGACTTCATCAAATATGCAGCTTAAAAAGAAACAACTTAGAGAAAGAGGGTATCAAGTAGTTCAAATAGAAATTGGCAAGTTACTACAAGATCAACAGTACTAAAGTAACTAGTCTAAAGTAAACAATACGAAACTTCGCAGAATAAACACGCTATGCAATTCTACTTGCCTTCCATGGAAAAAGTATCGTAAAATGCCAGTTAAGCACTGATAGGTGCTGCAATGCATGCTACTGGGACAGGAAAGAAGACTAGTATATATGAAATTAGGACTTGCCAAAGTTGTCAATTTATAAGGCATACATCTCACAACTTTTTTGATAGCAGGAATTAAAACAACCCTCAGTTGCAAAATTGTGTAATGTTAACCGAAAAACTCAATGTTGTGACTCACGCTCTTACCTCCCGAACGTTTTTCAAATCATGCTCAACTATGACTAAGTTGATCTTTTGCAGATAGCCACCAATATGATCCTAAAGACCTCTTCTGATAGGAAAATTGATGGGTATTAACCACCAAGTTATTCCCCAGTCATAAAAGACTAAGGTGTACAATTTTCTAGGATCACTCACAAACAAGTGAACCACACAACTCCCTTAGATAAGAAACAAAGGTTAATCCCTGGTCATCGATTTCAGATGCCCCTTTCCAGACCAGAATATTCTTCAGGTCAGAAGAAAATATAAAACCACACACAAGTCATCACCCCCAAAGCCTCCATAGTGACGCAGCATTTTGAAGCATACTCAATTATCCAGTGCCTCAATGACACGAAACAAGTAAAAACAATGCAAACTTTAACATTTAAAAGTAACCAAATTCTGAATAGCCAAGTGAAAAAGTATCAATCTTTTCCATCTCAAATGCACAATAAAGACATCAAAGCAAAATTTTATGGCATCTTCGTCTCAACCAAAAGAACAAAAAACCACAGAAATAGAGCAACAATCGAAACCAATTAAAACATCTCAAAACGTAAATCCTTCAGGCATTAAACCACATACCCCTTGAATCCTCTTGCCAGTAACGGGACACTTAGGCCCACTTGCCCTTTTCTTCGTGGTCTGATAAACCAACATCCCACCTTCAGCCACGAAAACAAAAACAAAACACGCCCATCAAAATTTCCATTCTGAAAACCCAAAAACGAAAGCAAAAAAAATGAAAATCAGCCAAAAGAGGAGAATACCAGGGGTTTTGACGACACGATGCTGGTTGGATTTGGTGGCATAGCTATGCCGTTTACGGTAGGTCAGTCGCTGAACCATTTTTTGGCGGTGAGGAGGCTCAAGAGAGACAACTTGGGCGGAGAGAATCAAACCGGAAAGCGGGCGGGTTATAATTAGGTTTTTTGGTGTATGAAGCCCTACATCTGACGGCTGATATTATGAGTTATTTTATCAACGGTTGTGATTGCAGAACTGGGCTTAGATGGTCAGTCAAACGTTGTGCGCACCTGTTATTATTTGCCTACCAGGAGATCACAAGTACGTAACATTCCCAATTTTTATTCTGGTATAAACATTTGAATTTGCTTTATGTAATTATTCCTATTTCGAAAGTATCCACTTCATGTGCAAATTTAGAGATTTCAACTTCAGTCAAACTCCTCTTTATACATTGGAAAAAGGAGATTATCTGCTTGTAACTAAAAAATTGGTAGAGCCCTCATGCTTTTTCCAGGTATTGAAGAAATAAAGACTCTGCAAGGGCTGTGAGGGATAAATTGGAAGGGAGGTTATTCCAGAACGCTATTTTATCAATTAATGATTGGAGGATGTAATGTACAGAAAGCTAAAGACTACCATCAGCAAGGAAAAAGCAGAAAAGATGGTTCTACATGTATCTTCCGGCTAACAAAATTGATTTTGCTCAACTTATTGTGACACCAAATTAGCTGCTCCATTGTTACTTTGGACATGTTCAGAACCCTTGAGACCAACTTCATATCCACTTGTGAGAAGAAGTAAAGAACGTGATCTGAACTGTCTTCTTGCTGCTTTCTAAGCTTCCTCAATATGCAGTTTCCGCTCCTCAACATTTCCTTAAGCTTCTTCTCCTTCTGCACTTCATAAAGAAGCCGAGTTTAATCAAGGATGGTATTTCATCAGATGGTGAAAATTTTAAGCTTACCTTTAGCAGGCTTGCTTCAACCTCTGCCAAGAGCTGTAGCTGAGATGGGTCTTGAGGTTCTATTCGAGTTCCTTTTCGGCCCTTTTGAATCACTTCATTTGCATCTTTGTCGGCTCGGACAAATTGCCAGAAAATTCGTATGGATTCTTCCAAGATTTCTACTAACATATCGCTTGTAATCACATCATCCTCCTTGCCTTTTCTTCTTGCCTTTTTATCCTTTGCATTGTCTTCTGCAGAACAATTTAGCAATTGTTAGTCACACCCATCAAGAAATGAACATTGATTCAATGGAATGGTTATACCTTTAATTACTGGAACTTGTAATAAATTACGCATGCTACACCTCTTCCTAGTGTAATTTTCTACTCTTGGACCTTCAAAAGATTCATTCTCTACAAATCTTTGTAACAGCACTTGAAACTGCTGAAATTCACCAGCAACTTCATTGTATTGGCGCAGGCTATAGTGGTCAGAGTCCCATAGCTCTATTGCCTTCTCATACTGCCAATGAAGGATTTCCCATGAGAGGCACATTTGCCCAACATAGACAGTCTCCAAGTCACCATGCAGTTCTCTGATGAAATTCATCATCAAGTCAGGATCAGACTTTCTACGTTTGCTCAGCAGAAATTTCTGAGAAAGAAGGGAGAATCCTCGAACTGAAGCTTTGCGGCCTGAAATTGACTGAAATGGGTCCTTTGATTGGAGGAAGCCTACAGATTTCCATGAAAAGTGGAGAATAAAGTAATTGAATGAAACTTAAAATCCAATCAACTTTAGTGATCTAACGAAGACTCAATTGGCCAGCTATCGGTAATCATACTTGAAAAGTTATAACAATCAACTAGGGATAACTTTTCCTAATTTGGCTCTACTGTGACTAAGAATTTTGTTCACGTAAGAGAACAGTTTTAGAAAAAGAAAAAAGGTAACTTGGGTCATTGGAATCAATCATATAGCTAAGTTGAAACTTGAAAGATTGTTGGATGGCATTAAAGATTAGTGACATGCACCTTCAACTAACCATAAAATTTGGATTCACGCATTCAGGAAAATAGGTTTTGTTCCACATTCCTAAACAATTAAACAATTATGGTTAACATGTGACCTGACTACTTTAGCTTTACAGGGAAAAAAAGCATACACATCAGGTGACACTTCAAAAATGAAAAAGAGTGTTACTAAAACCTGTTATATTATACAGGCAAATAAGATACCTTTTTCATGTACGCATGATTGCATGTGTGTTAGTAGAAAAAATAAAAAAGACAACACGTTAGAAGTTATGATTGCCTATAACACGCAGTTTCATATTTCTGTATATTTTGCAAAACAGATTGAGTGGGTCCGTGCCCTTAACTTCAAAAAGACTACAAAAGGTAGGTTGTGCTATGATGTCCATCGATTGAAAGGTATTGATCAGTAGGATCATCTCGTCATAATTACACAGATAACCTCCTATTTACAATAAAAATTTGAATGAAATTGTCATCACCCCAGGACTTGAGAACAGAAAGAAAATTTTCAAGCAAAATAATTGAAATGTGAATGCAAGAAACTAACCCATGGCATACATCTTTTGGAAATTCAGGATATCAAATTTTCGCATCCGCTCTCTGTAACTCTTGTAGAACTTGTGCAGCTCACCCATTGCATCTCCTTGTTGAAACTTGTCATCAATTTTCCATGGCTTGAAATCTTCCATTATTTTAGGAGACTCGTCTTCTTCTGAGATGGTTGGAAGACCTGTGGCTCTGGCCTTTCTCAGCTCCATTTGCAGCTGTTCTATGAAATCTTGATGCTCCCACAAAGTATCAAATCTATTTGAATCATCAGAATCCCATCCTAATGAATTCTGTTCATTGGACTTCTCAGGATCACCTAAACCATCCTTTCTACAGCAAAGCTCTTCTTTTCTATAGCTTCCGTCGTGTAAGTCATTCTCGGAAAAACTCTCGAGGTCTTCGTTGCCTAAGTTCTGCTGCGTATCAGGCTCTTCTACTTCTCTAAGCTCTTCCAGTACTTCACTATCTTCCTCACTAAAGTCATCATAACCATAAACTGAACTCAAATTCTGAAGATTTACATCTAATTCCAAATCTTCCTCATCTAAGTCTAGATCCTTTTTCTCTACACTCAGACTGTTACGATCAAAGCCATCATCAACATCTTTCTCCAACAAGAACCGCTCACTGCTTGATGCCACAAACCGACTAAAAACCTCATGGCTTGAAGTAATTGAATCAGAATCCGAATCCACAGCCACGAACTCCTCTCTGGAAACAGATGGAACTTCATTTGTCAAATCATCTTCATCACCCAATACTTTTCTATTAACCTCCACTGCTTTTCCCTTCCCAGAAATCGACTCTTTAATGGATGTGTCTAATCCAAACTCCTGTATTTGTTCTTCTTTACTTACCATATCTACAAAACCATGTTGTGATATCTCCTGAACGAGCTCCTCATTTGACAATAGCCCTTGACTGACATAACTAATTGGACCAATTGAACCATCACCAGAATCAGCGTAAAGCTCCTTGACAGTGAGGTTCAGAGCCTCAGGCTTCTCTATGTATTGATTCAAATTCTTCGTGGATGAAAACTCGTACTTATTGGTGCTTGTGGAGGTCGTGCCATTTGAACAAAAAGGCTCATATTCCTCTTTATATGTTTGATACTGAAACTTGAAAGTGAATTTTGGTGAATCACTCTCCTCAACATATCCACTTTCTTCACTATCGTTCGTAACATCGATTTCAGGTATCAGATGCTCAGCCTTTTTCCCTGTAGAATTTGGAGTGAAATTCGAATTGTCTGCTTGAGAACCAGTCTTCCACTTAATTCTGTACAATTGTGAAATTAAATTACTAAAACGCAAAACACGTGACAATATGGTCAGACAAGGTTTCAGTAACATTCATTACCTGAAGATAGTTCTTTTGCAAAGTCTAAACAGAGTACGGAACAGAGTGAACACAGAGACCCAGAAACAAGCAGCGAGAAAGATCAGTTTTTGATAGAGAAACCTATTGACAGAACCCATATTCACCAATCTGAAATGGGTATTGATCGAAACCTTCTTGCAGGAACCCATCCATTTAACCGATCAATCTGTTGAGTTATTTCATTTTGAAGCAAAAAAAACAGAGCAAGTCTTCGAAACTGTGATATCTGCGTTGAAAACTCTGAAAAAATAATGGACTTTTCACCAACAGAAAAGTAAGGGAACAATGTGAAGAGCACAAAATTTGCATGAGAATGAAATGCAGTGACGAAGTTGAAATCTGACCTAATAGGGGAGAGTTTTCGAGGGGGATAGTTAGGCAAGAGCTAGGGAGAGAAAAGAACGTGTGAGCGACTTGGAGGGTTTTTAAGAGCTGATCTCTGATTGCTTAAAGCCTTGGGATTCTGAGAGACCGTTATTAGATTTCGATTATGGAAGAGGATTTGCTTCAGTTGAAGGGTCTGCTTTGTCGTCTAATTTGTATGTATAAGTCTACGTACGCAAAGAGAGAGATGAAGAGTACAAAATGGGCTAAACTGAAAGTTTACGCCTTTGATTTTCAGGCATTTTCATTATTTGAGACTTGGTGGGGTTGAGAAGAGTAGTTGCGGAGAATTTTCCAACTAGAGAAATGTTTTTTTGTGAAGTGGGAAAATGCACCAACTTACAACTTAGAAGGACCAGTTCCATGGACTTATTCAGGTCGGTAGGGAATTACGTGTACAAACCTCGTGGTTGAGTTGAGATTCGATTGGGATGGATAAATGCCAAGTTTTTCGATTCAAGTAGCTGGGAAGCTTAAGCCTAACTTAAAAGAAAGTTTTGGGGGTGTTTATTTTTATTTTTATTTTTAGTAAAAAATTTATTTGTTTGAATTTTCAATTTTTATTTTTGATTTTAGTTTTTTTCAATTTTTAAAAATTATAAAAATCATAAAAATTGATTTTTGTTTTTTGTTTCTGTTTTTTTCATAATCTGATTTATTATCATTTAAATATATATTATTTAATTATTTAATTATTAATAAAAATTATGAATAATCTAATTCAAGATTATATATTTAATAAATTAAAATTAATGATCAATAAATTATATGTATTTAAATTTTAATAATTATTAATAAATATAATTAAATTTAAAATATATAAATATTGAAATAAAATTTGATTTAACAATTAAGATATATTTCAAATTAATATTAATTTATGATAAAATTTAATTTTTAAATTATTTATTACAATGTAAATTGCACAAAATCTGTTTGGATGCACCCCTGCCTTAGGGAGAAGAAAAAGCTGGTGCAAATACGAGAATGATCATCTACTCAAACTAAAGGAGCTTTTATTCATTTATTATTGTACGTACAGCCTATGTTCGTGTTTGATGACTCCAGCAATCACGCCGGGGACGCTTTGTATGACGTAAATGCAAGTCCAACACAACACACACTATGCCCACATAAAGAATGATAAAATATTAAATCTTGCCGCAAACACTCCGAGTTCAAACTAAACTAGGAGGGAGCAAACAGGCAGCAAGGCATGATGCACTAGCACTTAGTGTCATTTTATGGCCAAGGTCTTTTAATTATGAGATTTAATCTGCTACTTTTTAGCCACAAATTGTGAGGAATCTTCATCATAGCCATTTGATCCTAATCTCAAATACTTATAATTGAGTGGACCTATCCGCATGAGACCATTTTGCGTTGATGGTAGGTCGGGTCATATGTGTAAACTTTGTCCACTCATAATAATTCACCTCCAAAATAGGTTGAAGACATGGGTCTACTGTCCAAGATACATACAAGGTTGGCTTTAACAAATCCTCGAACATCACTTATCGTTTACGTTCGAGGTATCACCATAAGATCAATGTGTATTTTCTCTTCTTTTCTAAGTGAAGACGAAATATAAATAATGAAATTAGAAAAAGAATTCGTCAAAGACATTCTAGTTCATGTATCTCAAACTTATAAAACTCGGACCATGCTTATTTCCACGCTAGAAAATTCAATTCTATTTTTGGAAACGAATTGAATTGATTTGTTTATCAGCAGATGCTTCAGGAAGAGGATGGGCGTCTTCAAGACGTGCCAATTTAGAGCTTTGTCTCTCGTAAATACAGGAAACTTTTATTTATCGTTTTTACACTATAAAACTAACTTATATTTAAAAATTGATTCAAATTTAATAAACTAAATTTAGGTTAATCGAATTTCAATTTAATTAGCTCAAACTCTTTCAATTTAAAGTAACGTTATTTTAATTTGTAAATTTAAGAATTTATTGTTTTATTATTTGAAAATTCCTTTAAACTTGAACGAAACTATTTCAAAATATTAGATCTTCTAATTATGAGATTTAATTAGAATTATTTATAATTCTAATTGAAATTTAATTGAAATTATAATTTAATTTCAATTGAATTATTATAAAATGTCCAAAACTTATTATAAATAGACTTAAGTTCTAATAAAGTTAGCACTTCTCGTTTAACCTTTTTTATAAAATTACATAATTCTCTCAACTAGTTATTTGAATATTGTTAAAGGTCTATGAATAAAATTCTCTCAACTAGTTCTATGACTTCGATGCTTGAGATGGACCGATTTTAAAATGAGGAATGAATTAAGATTCACACTTTATTATTATTTATGTGTTAATTATTTTATAAAATTAAAGTGAAATTAGATTTTGAGAAATCAAAATAAGAAAAGATTTTGTAATTATTATAACATCCTTCTCCCTTTATTATCTATACCCAAATAGAGTTTTTTTTAACTTCTAAAATCGTCATTCGAAATTCTCAAACCGAATATTTTCTTAAATATTAGTCTAAATAATGTTAATTTTATTTTTTAAGAATTATATATTTCTGGTTCAGCCGGATTCTGACGAGGCTGTACGTTGCCGTTTGGATCCATAGAGACAACTGTCGAACGCGTGAATTCTG
>JANZXR010000008.1:12778322-12793048 GCA_027575705.1 Erythroxylum echinodendron
ACCGTCGGTAAGTTTACCGACTGTATTAGAAACATTCCGATGCTAAATTTACATATGGGTAAGCCACAGGTCGGTAAATTTAGCGACGGAACAAATCAGACGGTCAGTAACTTTTCCGTTGATGTTACTGACGGACTATCATTTCGGTCGGCAATTTTACCGACGGTATGGAGAGTGGCCGTCGGTGAATTTAGCTACGGCCGAATCTTCGACGTTTTAGACCGTCGGTTTATTCCATCGGTAATTTGGTATACCGACGGTATATTTTCTTTTTCCGTTGGTAATTTCCGTCTGTAATTCACTATTTTCTTGTAGTTATTTTTGAATCATGATTATTTAATGAAGAATTAACAGATGGGGGAGATCATTAGGCTGGACAAAAATTTGCTTGCATGTTTGATCTTATCTATATTCTTCTTCCTTTTAAGAATATCGTTGCTTCCTTATTTTTTACATTTGGCCTTGTTTGGGTCATCTTCTCAGATCTAAATTGAAAGCCTTATTTTTTAGTAATTGTTTGGCTCATGTCATAATGAATACTTGTGCATATAGTTATATCAAACAGTATAAAGTCTAACTTTTCGCAGGGCTTTACACAAACATATTGCATTAATTATAAATAAACTTTTTCTCTAATAACTTGTCTTACTTCTGTTTGGAGTCTTATTTCCACTGCAACATAATGGAAGTTGTTTTAAATGGTTATTAATAATGCAATTCTTACTGGAGATTTATTTGAAAAATTGTATATGAAACTATCTCCTAACTATACTTATCCACCTAATACTGTTTATTGCCTATGAAAGGCATTTTGTAGTCTTAAGCAAGCACCATAAGCTTAGTTTTCTAAATTTGATAACACTATCTGTCAACTTGGTTTTAAATCCAATCCTTATAATCATGCACTATTTTTTTGTAAGACTACTTAGGGATTTACTCTACTTCTTTTATATGTTGATGACATAATTATTACTAATGATGAATTTCAAGAAATTGTTTATCTTAAAACTCTCCATCATCAATTTGACATGAAAGATAAGATACTTTTTAGTTTCTTTTTGGTCTTGAAGTCTCATCTTACCAGTTCAGACATTACTTGAATCAAGACATGTATGCTACTAAATTTATTCTTTGTATAAGTCTTGTAGATACTAAAATTGTACACATGTCTATCAAGTCTAATGCTTATTATTCTATTACTCTTCTTTATAATGACCTTCATCAATAATTGTTAGCAGTCTTATTTATGTCATGGTCGCTCAACCAGGCATTGACTACGTGGTATATATTGTTAGTCAATTCATATATACTCCATTTACCACTTATCATGTTGATATCATAAGGATCATCTATTATCTCAAAGAGACGTTATTTTATGGCCTTCATTTTCTCAACATTCATCTCATGCTCTTAAAAAAATGTAAAGATGATTAAGCTAGTAATCCTACTGATCGATGCTTTATCACTAGTTCATACTTTTCTATTTAGAGATTTATTAATTTATTGGTACTTAAAAAGCAAACCATCGTATCTTACTCTAAAAGTTGAATATCAAGTCATAACAGATACTATCTTTGAGCTTATTTGGTTGCATTGATTAATCTAAAATATGGGATTTATACACTCATCAACTACTATCCTGCAAAATGATAATTGTAATGCTATATATATATTGCTTATAATGGTGTCTTTCATAAATTTTGGTCCTTAGTGGTGAAATAGGTGCTGGTAAATTTAAAAATCTTTTGCAACTTAGAAAAGAAGCACGATTAATTTCAAATAAAATGAAACTATATTAAAGCTCAATCAAACAAGGAAATTAAAGTAAAGAGCATAAGGAAAAGAATTGATAAGCTGATTTTGTAATAGTTCAGTAAACAATCCTTACCTACATCTACTCCTCAAGTCTCTCTTAAAATTCCACTCAATTATTCTTTCAATCAGGTGAAGAAGAACCTTGTTACAACAATCTTTATTCAGGTAAAGATTAACCTTGTATAATCTTTGTAAAGACAAAATTCCACTCAATTATTCTTTCAATCAGGTGAAGAAGAACCTTGTTACAATAATCTTTATTCAGATAAAGATTAACTTTGTATAATCTTTGTTAAGATAAGAGTAACTAAGATCCTATTTGGATTAATTGAATATAAGAAAACAACTCCCAAATGATTTATACAATTTGAATAAATCTTGCTTGCTCACTTTATTGCTTAAATGCTCATAATCACTTCATATAGATAAATGAATGCTTGTAAATACTTATCAAATCTTGTAAATGTGTTATATCCATACTAACTCCAAAACATTGCTAAACACAAAAATTAATTATTATAAGAGCTAGTAATAATTATATTATTTTATTAATCTAATAAATTGATTGATTAATATGTCATATTAGTCGACTAATGTATCGAATAATGTCAACACAAACTTATGAAATAGGTGATTTAATCTCTCTACACTATATTGGCCAACCATTCAAATATATTGTTCGAAAAATATATCACATATTGATCGACAAATGTATCGACCAATGTCTATAATTTTTGTTAACTTTCAACATGCATTGGTTAGCCGAAACAATGATTAATTAATATGTCCAAAAATAAAACATTGGTCAACCATCAACCTAGTTTGGTTGACCAGTATAACTGAGAACAAGTCATACAGAACCTCAAGGCTAAAGAACCTGAAATTCCTTAAAAACACACTTTGGATAGAACAGGTATAAGATGAAATCCGTAATCCTGATGAATCCCCAATCAATTATATGAAAGGAAAGATACATAATAAGGTTGATTTGAAAACAAGAATAGAAATAACCACAAGTGTTTGGTTTACCTTGATAAGAATTATATTCTTGATGTAATAGAAGAAGACAAGAAAATCCTCCCTTAAAGAATTCGTTATTAATCTAATCTAACCATAGACAATTTTTATTATGATGTATTTATACCCCTTGAAAGATAGAAACCCTAACTATGAAAAAGGTCTTTAAATATGGGTCTCCCACCAAAATAATTAAAGCTCAAACTAATATTTCTAAAATAAAGCCCATTAAACCTAAAAGATTTAAATAAGCCTAAAACACAAGTAATGGGTTGCCGAAAGATATGTTTCTAACCTAAAATAATTAATTAAAGAAGAATGAAAGTCTTCTTGCACATTCCGCCCAACTTGATTAGTTATGATGCTATTGGCTCTCATAGTCTCTTGAGATTCCATGCCATCTATAATTTGGCTTATATAAGATTGAAGCGCTTCTTTTAACTTCTTAGCTCTTGATCTTGTTATTAGTTACTCTGACATTACTAGCTCATCTTTGGTTCCACTTCTCTTACAAAGTACCATGGTCGTGCTCATATCAAGAAGTGTTTTAAAAATTTTAAGTTCTTTTAATGATGAAAGCAAACTCCTTTGACAAAAACTTGTGTCAAAACTATTGCAAAAGTTGCTTAATTTTTTTAAAATTTCAAAAAAATTTTAAATAAAAACCTTAATTCCTTTTGACAATTAAAAGGATTTATTAATAAGTTCAAAATGTGATACATTTATACACGAAGAGCCCTCAAAAGTATTAAAGTAAATGAGTAAAAGAAATAAAAATATGAATGAATTTATGGATTTGTTATATCTTAATCTTTCTTGTTCTTATCCTTAACTTGAATGGATTTGAATTCTACGGGCCTCTCTTTATGGTTGACCACTAACCTAGCTTGGTTCACTAGTGTATCTAAGAACAATTGTTTCAAACATTTGAAGTTCTTTTAATGATAAAAGCAAACTCCTTTGACAAAAACTTGAATAAAACTATTCCAAAGTTCCTTAAAATTTTGTTTAAATTTTAAAAACTTTTTAAAACAAAAACCTTAGTTCTTTTTGACAATTAAAAAATTTATGTAATAAGTTCAAGGTATAATATATTTATACATAAAGATCCCCTAAAAGCATTACAGTAAATGAGTAAAAGATATAACAAAAATTATGAATGAATTATGGACTTGTTATACCTTGATCTTTCTTGTTCTTATCCTTAAATTTGGATTTAGGGTTTACGATCTTCTCTTTATGGTCTCTATAAGGTGCTTCTTGATTTTATTTTATAGTGCTTTCTTTTAAGATATTAAAAAATAAATCATTAGTATTAACACCCTTTTGTTATTACTAAAACATGGATTAAGACCTCCTTTGGTTTAAAAATCTTTCCCTTTCTGGTAATGATAAAACACGTCATAACATTTGAAAGTGAACAATAAAATTAACCATTTATACACACACATTTTCTCTATATAAAAGAAATATGAACATTTGACTCCCTCTTAACTCACTCATCACTAAAATCTTAAAGATTAAGAGATAAACTATTTGCCATTCAAGCATAAGTATAATAAAAAAAAAAAGAGAAAAAGTGAAGTAGCATAATCACAAATTATAATAATATAAACATATCCACAAATTACTCTTTCCTCAATAGTGAGAACAATTACAATGTCAAGTACATCAAAGAGATTGACACCACTTCTCTTGAAAGCATCTAATATCACTATCTCTCTCCCTCCTTTATATAATCATAAAAAGAGAAACTATTTGGAGAAAGAAAGTGAGAATCAAATAATGTGAACAAGTCCTTAATACAAGCTCTATGACTTTTGATATAAAATGTGGTTTATATGTATTGAAAATTTCATTGGTGTGTATTAGAATTGCTTTAGCATTTTTTGGTGAAATTTAAGAAATTTGGGTATTTTTGGACTAAGAAAAATGCCAAGTAGCAAGATAATTGATAAATGGTAGTAAAAATAAGAGTCAATGGCAATAGAAATTTTAATAAATGAATTTAGGAATTATTGATACGTGTCATTAAAATTTAGGAGACAATTGGATTGGAAATTGAAGTTAAGTGGGACTAGTTAGTAAAAGAACCAATTGTGAACCTATAGAGATTGGACATATGGCAAGTGACAAGTGTCACTTGCCAAACAATGCCTTACTTCACGATTCTTTTAACCCTTGGAAGACCATTTAATTGTTTTCATCTTATTTTTATTCTTCTCTTTTCATAATCTTCGTCACTTACTTCATTCTTCTCCATTTTTCACAATTTTGCTTCACCAACTTCATCCATATTACACCTTCCTTTCATCTATCAATTGTTGCCCCCATCTTGCTCTCTCTTTCATTTCTCACTAAAGACCCAACCCCACCACCTTTGAATGATGATGTACGTGTAAGAGGAAAAAGCTAGGGTTAAGCAAGATCTTGAAGAGTTTGAAGTTTTTATCAAGTAAGTCATGCTTTAATAGTCATTGGTAGTGTTAAATGAAACATTTATGATGAGAAATTTGAGAATGATGATTTTGATCATGA
Organism: Erythroxylum echinodendron; assembly: GCA_027575705.1. Taxonomy (NCBI): domain Eukaryota; kingdom Viridiplantae; phylum Streptophyta; class Magnoliopsida; order Malpighiales; family Erythroxylaceae; genus Erythroxylum; species Erythroxylum echinodendron. The sequence goes on from JANZXR010000008.1 coordinate 12,783,693, forward strand.
AATTGATTTTTTTGTTTGTGTTAACATGGGTGGTATCAATAATAATATGTTTTAATTTTTGTGGGTTAATATATGCATGAGTTGTTTTAGTAAGAAGCAATTTTGATGATAAAATTTAAGATATGAACGAATATGAACAATGAAGTTTGAAATATGATGATGTGTGGATGAAGAGGTAGATGGAGTTATGTCTTATTTTTTGTGTTATATAGAGTGATAAATTGTGAGTTTTGAGTTAAGAAAAAGGTATTTTGGTGAGTTGAATTGAGATGAATTAATGTGATAATTGAGGTTAAAATAAAGGTGTTAATGAAGTAAAAAACGTGCAGAAAATTGATGATAGAAGAGTATATGAATATGTTTTGTTTTGGTGTTTGTGATCAATAATAGGTTTGAATCAGTATGGAATGATGTTGTGTTAGAGGTAATGAATTCTGAAAATTTGGTGTGATATTGGTGTTAAAATATGTGTTGAATTCGGATGAATGGGGAGGAAAAAAATTGTAGGGCACGATCGTGATTGTCATGACAGAAAATATTTCTGTCATGATCATGCTCCCCCATAATCGTGGCCTGACAAAATGTTAAGAGTTGTCTTTTGAGTGTAGTATAAACTAATCAATGTTAGGGTGCTTCCATATAAAGTATTTAGGCTTAAATGAGACCTTGAATGAGATTAGTTGATATTAAATGAGGTGATTAAGGTTAGTAAAGTGTATTAGGTATTAAAGAATGATCGAAAGATGTTGTTAATTGATTATAAGATGTGTATTAAGGAAATGTACCCGAGAATTTGGCATTGAACATGCATTATACATGGCATATATATATATGTGCTTATGATTGAGTATTTATGTAAATGTGCAAATTAGTAATGTAAGAATGTGTGTGATTGTAAGATATCGAAGAGCATATTGAGCGACCACTTCCAGATATTACCGGGACTTCAAGGCAATAAGCTAACGAGAGCAAACTGTGAGTAACCTAAGATGGTCTCATTTTGATTGCTTGTTTGTTAAATTATGTATGGAATTATTATATGATGAGTAAGTACTGATTTTGGACATTAAATGTCTAAGGCGTTTAATGCATGAACAACACATTTGAAGTGCTCCTTGAATGTGAATTTGATTGACAAATTGATTCTCAACTTGTATGTTGAATACCGGACCAAGGTCTGATGACAAATGTGAATGACAAAAAGAATGTGAGTGTGACTGATTGAACCTAATGATTGAATACGTGTGGTGCATTTCATTATATGAATGCATGAAAGATAAAGGTAGTTGTGACCAGAGTCGCCTGTGAAAAAGAGCTTAAAGCTCATAATGTAGTAAGAGCCTCAGGCTCGCTATGTAAAATGAGCCCTGTATCCCTAACGGATAAGGGACAGTATCAATGAGTCCGGTATCTACAATAGATACGGGACAGTAAAGAAGGAACTCGGTCACAACAACATCATAAACGAATGTGAGTCTCATAAACATTGCATATACACACGAATTGTATGATTTGAATGATTACAATGTATTGTTAAATGGAGTTGACTGAATACATGTGAAAGCTTATAAACGAAGTATTTTGTGATGCTACATGTTGAGAAATGTGAATTATGTGATTATTGCATAAGTATTATCAGTCTTTCCCTTCCCATGAAGAGGCTAGGAGACATGTGCCGGAAAGAGAGACTAAAGAAAATTGGAATAAATTATGTGATTATTGAGTTTCACCATAGTTTAAGGTTTGTTTTCTTCTCTATATATTTTTCTTTCATTAATTGTATTTATACATTTTATGACTAATTCTCTTAATTTAGGAAAAGTGTCAAAAAGCGAAGGTCAACAGAGCAAAAATGATGACTATGTATAATATTGGCTCCGGATCATTTGTCGTTATCTGACAAGAATTAGTAAGTATAACGTGCTCAATTTATTATTCTATTTTTTAATACAAAAATTATAATTGGTTAAATTTTATTTTAATTATTGTAGAGTCAAATACAACTCCAAGGGCAACAGTGTGATCGGATCATACTGTACAAGCACACACACTTCAAGGAAGAACAAGGCTGGACGTCGGAAGAGGCACAAAATAATTATATAAGTACAAATAAATTAATATTACAATTTTAATTCTATATAATATTAACTAATAATTTTTAAGTTAACTATGTTTTCTTCTTTACATTGTATCAAGATGCAGGAGTTGTTGCAGGCGACATTGACTGAGGGAAATCAGCCCATTGTCGATGACATTTGCAACAATGTCTTTAATACACGATCAGATTATATCAAAAGCCTTGGATATGACCCTAAGCTAGTTGGAGCCTTTTCTTCCTAACCAATATTGTTGACAGCCTTTCAAGAGGAGAAACAGGTACTGAAAACAAAATTAGAACGTACAAAAGAAAAAATAAATCAGGGACTAAAACAAATTAGCAAGCTTCAAAAATTAGTTAAACAAATTTTAGGTTCTTCATATGTTAGTGCTAGTGACTCTGATTCAGACTCTTAGTTTGTAAATGATATAAATATTGTTTTATATATAATGCATTACATTTTATATATTTATTCAATTTCAATTTATGATTATTTACAATATTCAAAACGTCTTCAAATTTGTAATAAATGAAAATATATTCCTTTTTAACAATTATAATAATTATAAATTTCAAAATTAAAATTTGTTACTAAATAATACAAGCTATCCAAAATAATTCGTTAAAAAAAGTCTTTAAAATTGTAATAAATTTAATTAAGTTCGTGTATAAACATTATAATAATTATTAAATTAAAAATGGCATTTAATCTACCAAATAAAATTCGTTACAAAAAATAATTTACTACGTATAAAAAATGTCGTTAAAAACTTTTTACCACAACAGACATTTCGTAGCTAAATCTTTTTTGCTACAAAAACTAAATCGTCACTAAATAATTTTAGTGACTACAATTAATTCGTCCCAAAAGCTTTTTCCCTACGTTTTCAAAAGGTCTCTAAAAACATTTGCCTACAGGATAGATTAGTAGCTAAAAGTTTTTTGCTACCTAAACAAAATCGTCATGAAAAATAAATACCGACGCATAAAGTTTCATAGGAAAAGACTTTTATTTACAAAATGTAGACCTTGCCCAAAACTATTACCAACGTTTTTTTAATCGTCGGTAATACATTTTTCGACGAAATTTGTTTGTCGCAAAAAAGTTTTTGTTACGACTACTGGTAAATGTCGCGGATGTGATTTTGCTACCGGAATTCAGCGACAATTTGGGCAATGAAGTAAAATCGTCATATATTACTATTTGCCACGATTTTCCTTTCTTTAACGACGATTGAAATCGTCGTTAAATACTCTATTTATTTTAGTGACCTGTGAGACTCGTGTGAGAATTAATATATCTAAAAATTTATAAATTCATCTAAAAATATAGCTATTATAAAAAGAATTAGAATATATTTAGATGAAAGAATATATTTAGATAAAAAATGAATATCGAATATAAATATATATTAATTAACAAGAAAAAAAAGAAAGAGGAAAATCCTTGATAAAATAGACGATCGGATGAAATTTCGCATATTAATACTTAATAAGATGCGAGTATATTCAACCATCCTAAAACGTGGTCGTACATTTGTCTTTAGTAGATGGTAAGATGTATGTATATTCAACCATCCTAAAAAGTAATCGTAACATAAAAGGAAAAATAAATGACACTGTAATTATTTAAGTCACAATTGTGACTATTTAAGGCACAGGTTTGATAGGCATAAGATAAGAAAGAATACAGGCCATTAATAAAATAAACGGTGCGATGAAATTTTGTGGTCTTTCGTATCTTTTGCATTTAGTATATATATATATATATATATATACTTAATGAAAGCAACACGAATTATGGTGATATTTTCTTCCTTATTTAGAAAAGACGCGAACAAGGACCAAGTCTTATTTCTCATTTCTATCCCTTTTTTTTAAGTACAAAAGAAGACAATAATAAAAACAAATAATTTTCTTCCATCTCCTCTGTTTTTTATTTTTTCGTTTTAAATCACATGGAGGAAACTTTAACTTCGTCTTGTACTTACTTGACAAACATTAAAGGAAAATAGGGATGCATCGTATCCTAGCTGACATTTTAATTGGTTAAGGTACATTATACAAGAAAAGAATACGCTGTTTACTTGTTTTTGATCCTTTAATTGATCTCCACTTCGAATATTTTCGTTACACTTTACATTTACAAAGAAACAAAATAAAAGACAAGCTTCATGCAACATGGCCTCCTCTTTTTCTTAATTATTTTTTTTCAAGTTGGCACTAGTAATTGATTCTTGAAAATGGTGTACATGATTTAGAAGAAATTAGCACCCACCTATAGCAGCCTTGGATTTCAAGTTAGAAAAAAGATTAAAAAAAGAGAGGATAAAGTTCTGCTCTTCAATCTTCTTCACTATAACGTTGGCAGATACAACTAATCAACTATCAAAACAACACTATTGCATCAAATATTACTTTAAGTTTGAGATCAATTTATCTAGGTGAGAATAATAACAAAAGTGTACGCTTGAACATTTGTGTAATTGACCTGGAAATTAAGTCATCAATATGCATCTCTATCTTAAGAAACTTCGAATAGCGTAAAAATGATCAACCACGTTCGCTTCGATTCTAAGATTTGAGGATGAATGGAGGCATAGGAATAAACAACGTTTTTTTTTTAATCCAATAATTTCAAAACAATATGAACATAAAATAGCTGCATCCTTTCTTTCAACCGTTTGCAGCCAAGGAACATGAGGCTTCAAGCGCGTTTGTGCTCTTCGATAAAAGAAAACAAAACAAGGGTGGCGTGGACATATATGATAGTTTTGGGGGATGTGCAAATTATAGAAGCAAGAAAGTTGTTAAGACGTTTTCCAAAGGGTCTGGCGTTCTTACCTCAACAAGAGTCCAAAACAATCAAATTCAGTGCCGGGGACATGGACCAAGAATAAGAACATGTAAGACATATAGCCACCTTTTATTGTGTTTTGTAGTGGAATGAGAGAACTTGGCTGTCCCACCAACCTAACGACCCACCAAGTGTGACTATTGAAGTTGCAGGTAGAGAACAAATTACACCGCACCTAGTCAAATCTTACCCTCTTGTCAATCTTTTATTACAAGGGATGACTCAACTTTTCGAGTAATCTGAATTGACTTCGTAATTAAGTACACTTAATTAGAAGATTAGATCAATCATCGATGCCCTCAATGGTATGTTTGTTGTGCAATTGTTTGACAAAGATGATTCCAAATTTGGGAGACAAGAATAACTTGCAGACGAAGAAAACAGACTCCGTCTTGAGTTTTATGTTATGGATCTAGCTAGCTAGACTCTCTGCCCTTGTAACTTGTACTTGTTTGTACCCTTAGACCATAAGACTTTTTGTTTTCAGAACAAATTACATTTTTAATCTTGATCTGCACAATAATAACTCATTTCTGTTTTTCTTAGAAGAAGATTAGATCCTGAGAAAAAATAGGCCCTCTCATTACAGTCCAAAAATTTAGGAACAAGAGTTATTATAGATATTTTGGACCTTGGTGGACTGCCTTGGTGGACTGTGAACCAATTGAAAACTTTTTCCTTTTCAATTAGTAGTTGAATCATCCCTATGTATAAAGTATTAAAACTCTTTATGTTTACTCTGAATGTATCGCTGGATAATAAATTAACTGATGGGTGTATGATGGGTGGGCGTCTTTAGGAAATCCACAAACAGAGACTGCCATCAAAATTTGCTCATAATTTTATAAATAATTATCAAGTGTTGTAATTAGGTTATTCTAAATGAAAGGAAAGTCTGTCAGTATGCTTGTAATACATCACAAAATATCATTTCAATGACAAAAATAAAAAAATATGTATTTTATTTTGAACAACATAGACCTAAAGGAGTATACTATTTTGGTGAAGTAATGCACTCTTTGCGCATATAAAAATGGGCACAAGATGGCTTGTTCTTCATTGTTATAAACAATAAGGAGGTCTTTGCAAGATTATTGCGGTTTTGTGCAAATTGCTAGCAGACTTCATTGTGATCAGATTTGATGAGTCCACTAGTAGTCATTTCCTTTTTGGGTTCATGCACACAAGCCCGAAAAACTCACAACAGTCTGTGGACTAAATTAAAAACGAACAATTCAAAGATGCTAGGTCAGTGAAGAAGAACAACATAAATGAAACCAGAAGCAGGTTGATTATTTACGTCTAAAGGGAGTCCTTTTGCATGTGTAATTTATTTGGGCATTAAAAGCCACAAGGAAATAACGAATCCGTGTCACTTGTGATTCAAATAAGAAAATGATGGTCATAACAAGAAACACATATTTATTTCACGATCTAAGAAACAAATCAGAACTATACTGATGGGTCTTAGCTCATTTGAGCAGAACTAGTATTTTACCCACAATGTACTGTCGCTCTGCATTTCTGGAACACTTATCTTGTCTATTTAATAGATGATTTATTACGTCTTTTATTAAACTGTCACCAAACAGAAATTGGGTCTCAAGTGGGTTTTCGGTACAAAAATTTATCAGTGAACTCAAGAAAATTTCTAGTTTCAACTGTCTTCTTAATGTGCAAGAATAACAATCATTAAGCGAAAAGACACTAAGTTTCTGAATTTTTAAAATAAATAAAAATAAGAAATTGCAATTAGTTAAATTTGTATATAAGTGTGAACGAGAAGTGTAAGGGAACATTAGGAGCAGAGATGATGAATGATTCGAGGGGCCTCTTCTGTTACCTGTCATTGAAATCGATGTTACAAATGTTGGGACCATGGACATATATATCACTACCTTACTTATTGGTATCTTTTATAAGCGAAAAGCTTAATCTCATTCTTACCTTTCATTTATAACGTGTCATTTTCATTATGTTGATAGATCATAAACGTTAGGTTCAAGCCCATTAAGAAGGCCTATCTAAGATTGAATGGGCCCTGTCTCTCTATCCTCCCCCTAATTATTGCATTGTTGAAACGTGGTACCTCTTTAGCCTTTGTTCCATCTCTCTTTTATTCTTCATCCGTACAGACTAATAAAAATAATGATATAGATACAACAACGTTGTACTTTTGATACCCTGTAGCATCGCTTTCTCTACATTATTGATAGTTTGAATGGTATCTTCTTGTAAATGCACAACTTAAATTGTATGGAAAAGAAAAGGAATGTTGTTCAGATGTTACAAAGTAAACATATTTACTGCACAACGCTTCCCACTTGGCAAAGGATTGGGACGGGTATTCAACCTGCGATTTTTTTATCACAAAAAATAACTTTACTTGTTACTTTAAGAATCTCCCTTATTCACATGTTACACTGCAGCAAAAATAGCAATAGTTTTAAAAACTTCTAAAAATTAGTATGATGTAACAGTTTTTAAAAATATAACATGTAATAATATTAAGAAACAAAATAAAATAATTTGTTGTCATATATTGAAAAAAATAATAAAATAAAATGGTTAATTAAAAAATTCAAACTTTAAATAGTAGCATATTATAAAATGAATATATAATTTTTAATCTAATTAATTTACCATAATTTCTAATATATAAATTTAATAAAAATATTAATGTATAACAAAGGAGAGACGAGGGGAGGGAGCGAGAGAGAGAGAGAGATTTGGGATGCTCAATATTTCTGCTCCTTGTTAGATTTGAAAAATTTAAGCTTTTTTCCCTTTCTCTATGGACTCAATTCTATGTTATTTTGCATTTTTCAAGCTCCAAACACAGTGGGATACCTTTTCTATGAAGGTTAGGGTTTTTGTCAGAAATACTTGTTTGAATGAAAATTATAAAACACATGAGATAAAGCTTAAATTCTGAGCATTTATGGTTTAGTATGAGATAGATAATTGTGTACTTATGGATTATATTTACAGGAAAACATTACAAACGTCTAGAAATGTGGGGGAGGATTGTGAGAGTTGTGAGAAATGGATCTTGGTGATGGTCACTATGGTTTGGTGCGAGCAACTTTTCATGGATCCACTGATTTGTAGATAGGCACATTTTTCACAAAACTCATAAATTTACTAGAAGTGATGTGTTTGCCACTCTTAAAGTTACCTAACGAAGAGGCCATATTGGCTTGGGTGGGTTGGGATAGATGAGTTATTGGTTTTGTTTTAATGGTTTCAGTAATTGGGGGCAAAAAAGGAGCGAATGGACGAAAAGATGGGAATTGTTGAGATTGAATCCGCCTATGATCATTTTGTTGAAGGGCAAGGACGAGACAATGACAACATAATTTTGTGAAGATATTAAAAATTATAACATGTAGACATTGAAATTAAAATTCACACGTCATCCATGTGGTAAAGATATTGATTGGCGTGACATGCTGTGTAAGTGACATTAACAGAAAAGTTAACATTAGGCTATTTTTATGAAAAATTCAAAATTTGAGTATTTTATTGTCATTTTGAATATTTTATTATGATTTTTCAAAATTCAGACTAGAATCATAAAATTCAATAAAATTTGAGATTTTTGTAATTAATCAAATAAAAATAATTGCATTAAAATCTTATATATGTAACAATTAGAACTATTACTATTTAAAGCAACTTTAAGCAACAATCAAAGTGTTGCTTAAATAAAACATTTTATTAATTTTAATATATCTTAAATAAGATAAATTAAACTAATAAAATAATTAAATTGAATATTGATTGAACCCCTAATTAACAAACTTTTAATTTTACTCAATCTCAAAACCTAAAATTCATATTCTCCTTAACCAAATCCCTAGGCCTTGTTTGGTAACCAAACCCCGTAAAACTTGTTGTATCTGTCTTGTACATTCTCAACCTCAATTTGGTCATATTCAAATGAAGAGCACCATAAGTACATGTTAGGAAACCGGCTCGGGATATAATCCCGGCTGCAGTGGAATAATTACTAAACTTTTCCCAAGTTGATTTCTCAAAAACCAACATCTCTTTAATTATATGAAATGATTAACACGTAAACATAATAAAGCATGAATTTAAATTCGTGCCTTATTTAGAAGCTTGATCATAATCTTGTCGTATCTCTCAAACTGTTTCCAAAATGCATCCGTCTCAACCATCGTAGCTGAACAAATGTTTGGCTTCTACAGAATGAATTGAGAGAAGTTTGTAACTCTTATAAAGAGGGTTAAGTAAAAAGTGCTAGCTTCATTAGAGTTTAAGCCTATTTATAATAAGTTTTGGACGATTTAGTAAATTTTAGTTAAACTTTAGTTTTAATTATAATTATAACTATTTCTAATTAAATACCAATTATGCCCAAATTATATTCAATAT
>JANZXR010000008.1:12809745-12822009 GCA_027575705.1 Erythroxylum echinodendron
TGTTACTTGTATGGATGAAAAACAGAGAACTTTAAGAACTATGGAAGCATGAACATATTCGGATATGCATGAACTATACAAAACTCTGTTATGTGTGTGAGAGAGAATCCATTTCGTCTGTCACGTGCACGTTGACCTATAGGCTTCTCCCGGCTGCCCGTTTGTGGCCACGAGATCCTGATAAATCGGAATCGTTTCATTTCACAGTGTAAACTTCTATTTCGCCGTTTCGTTCTACAAAACTCTCGAGCCATTATGTGTGCATTGCATTTTTGAACATGTTAAGTATAAATGCATTTGAATGGTATGATTGACTAAAATTTTCAGCCCATCTGTTTTGTGATTATGTGCTGTGTTATGGATGATTTTTGTGTAGTGTATGGTTCATTATTACTGGCTATAAATGTATTAGCCACTGAGCTGTGTAGCTCAACCCCTTTTCCTTCCCTCCTCAGGTGCAAACCATGACGATAGTGGCCCTTACAAGGCATCGAAATGTCCTCATTAGTTAAAGACATTCGGACTAAGTCAGTCTTGTAATAGCACGTTTGGCATGTCAGCATGGAACATTTTGTATTTTGAATTAAGTTGATGTGTAATATGCTTTGTAATAACTCTGACAATATTTTCGAAACGAATATAATGAAATTAAATTCAGTGGTATGATTCTGTTATATTAAAAGTTTGGATAATGAGATGTGCATGTGCATGTTGTGCTTGACAAATTTGCCAATTGGAGTTAGTCTTAGAATAGCAGGTAAGAGTAGAAAAGATTGCATGAGAAAAATACAGATGAAAGGAATCGTCTGTGATGATATCACTACACAGAAGAAAGGAAAAATATAGAAGAGGAGTATCGTCTGTGCTGACGTCAGAACACAAAGCCAAGAAGGAATAGAAAGGAGGAGTATCGTCTGTGCTGACGTCAGAACACAGACAAAAGGATGAACTAAGAGAAAAAGGATCGTCTGTGAGTAGGTAAGAACACAGAGGATAGGCCACATACGATAAGGAGTCAACACAGAGGATAAAAGTCAATCATAGAGGATAGATTATAGGCCAAGGATAAGAAGAAGGAGTTAAGAGGTTATATTGGTTAAAGGATTCGTTTGTGTTACTATTCACAGACTTAGTCTGTGTTACTATTCACAGACTTCATCTATAGTACTATTCACAGACGAATGAAATCGTTTGTGTTACTGTTCACAGACGAATGAACTTCATCTAGGATATTGTTTATAAACTCCTTCTGTGTTTTGCCTCTTCTATGTTTACCCATACCTATCTTCTGTCCCATTGTTAACCGCACAGATGATAGAGTCGGACTCGAATGTCTTCATGGAAGTTGTAGATTTTGGAATCCTCTTTCTAACCATATAAATAACACCTTGATCCGATTCCTCTAGAGAAAGTTATGGCAATTGGAAAACATTATCTGTGTCACAGACTTCGTCTGTGTTATTACTTGCGCTATCGTCTAGATTACTGTACACGATTATCTTCTGTCCCATTTTTGACCTTCCATAAGATATAATTGACCTTTGAGGTCTTCATGAAAGATATAATTCTTGAAATCCTCTTTCAAACTAGCCAAAGATACCCTGATTTGGATGTCTATAGCAAAAGTTATGCTAGTAACCCTAAAGCACGTATCTGTAAAGTATGGACCTGCCAACGCTGTTCTTGAGGTTCTTCAAGTTGAAATGAATAAATGGATGGTCGACGAGTAGAGTTGAATTAAGAAGGAGAGTTGTTGAAGGCAAGTATGAGTGATGAATATGCAAAATAGGTATGCGACAGTGGTGTCACCGGAGAAGAGAAGATAAAATGATAATGGTTAAGGTGTTCACTTTGAGAGATAAATTCACGTATTAGTTTATACTGCACACAAGTTGGACTTTGGAAACGGGGTCTAACATTGTTGGTATCAGAGCAAGCACGAGTTATACTCCGGAGACGGGGTTCAACAACATATAATCGGAAAGTTAATTGAGCATGCATTGAAACATAACACATATACAAGTGTATGATTTTATATTCATTTGATTAAATAACTAAGTGATTTGTGAATTATGTGTGCATTGCATAATGATAGATGTGCAAGGTGATCGTGAACATCCAGACATTACCGGTTCATCAAGGCATTAGCTTTTCTGGAGAATACTATAAGTTAACCTATATGTTTCTCACTATGATTGATTTATTTTTGGTTAAATTTCAGTTATTGAATTGTTGTTTATATGATTGTTATAATTCTAAATATTGTTGGTCTGAGGAATTTAATATTTTGGGGCTGTATATGGAAGTGTTTTTAAATTGAATGTCAATTACTGATTATGTGATTATCTATGAAATGCTTTTTTGATTCAAATTGAATGTGAATTCTGGATAATCAGTTACACTGATGAAAGCAAATGATGTGTGAGATTATTCATATCATTGTATTTGACATTTATGATTTGTTAAAGGAGTTGTGACTGGAGTGACCAATGTGAGAAAACAGCTTTAAGCTCAGAATGATGAAAGGAGCCTCAAGGGTTAGATAACATGGACTTAGAATCTACAACGGATTCGGGTCAGAAATGAGCTGGATATCCACAACAAATACGGGACAGTAAATTAGGTTGGAAGGCACTCAATCACAACAAAGCAAAATAAGAATAGAGTCACATGTTTATTTGCATATACAAATTTACATGTATCATATAAAGGATTGAGATGAATTATTAAATTATTTTGAAATAATGATATGCAAAGTTTGTGTACATATTGTACTTATTGAAATATGATAAAATGTGATGAATTAGTCAATACTGGAGATATACTTGTTGAATTGGGTTATAATTTATTTTAGTGTTTTGACTTGAATGAACACATCAATGATGGTTCACTCATTGAATTCGCAAATTCATCAAAATTGCAACGTTGTTTTTTTTCAAGTTCAAAGAAGTTCTAGCTATTGAGGTTATATAGATGAAGTATAGTACCTACATTTTGGAGACAAGAATAACTCAAAGGTCTGGTTAGCTGATATATGAGGAGTTTAGTTTAGAATGTTTTCAGTTGGCATCTCATTTCATGTTGAACATTTTGTATGGAGTATTGAACTTTCAAATGTTATGTAATGTATATACATGGATTATGAATTGTAATGATACAATGTAAGTTTGATGTTTGTGAATGAAATAGGGAGGATTGATCATTTGAAATGCTTGTAATATATGTGATGTCTTAAATAAGTTAATGTGATTGTTCTAACATGCCATTCTTATAGGGTATGTTCTCGAATATTCTATGGTATGTTCGAGCATATGCTCTATAGAAGTGGTATGTTACAATTTAAGCCATCTTAATTTGATATGGTAAACTATATTGTCATCTATCTTGCTATTTCTTTGAATGATTGAATCATAATATTTAGAACAATATTTTTGTTATATAACTTCTATACTAATCTTGATCTCTACATTGGATGCAACCTACGACTCAAAAAGTTACACTCTAAGTACTTAGTATTAATCCTTCTCAATTTAAAGCCCTTTTACTCTTGCGTATCCTTTCAAAGTTTTAGTTTGATATTAACACCCTCTTTTATTTCATTCACTAAAATAATGTCATCAACAAATATCATATATTAAGGCACATCCCATTGGATATTCTTGGTAAGCTCATCCATAACTACTACAAACAATAAGGGGCTCAACAAGGATCTTTGGTGTAGCCTAATATCAATAAAAGAATACTTTGTATCTCCTTCTATTAACCTTACCCTATTCTTAACAACTTTATGTATATCTTCAATAACTCGTATATAGGCAATAGGAACTCTTTTAGCTTCTATTCATCTCCATATAACTTCCCTAGGTATCTTGTCATAAGCTTTCTCTAAATCAATAAAAACTATATGTAGGTCCTTTTTTCTGTCCTTATAATATTTCATTAATCCTCTAAGAAGATAAATGACTTCTATCGTAGACCTCCTTAGCATGAAACCAATTTGGTTTTCCAAGATAGGTACACCTTTTCTCACTCTCTCTCATAACTTCATGAAGTAACTGAGTTGTACAACTTTAGATGTCCCTTTTGTTTTTGTACAGAGGGATAGTGTGCTAAATCTCCACTCACTTGGCATCTTGGGAAACTTAAGAATCACATTAAAAAACTTAGTTAACCAAGTAAGATCCTCTTCTCTTGTGCTCTTCCATACCTCTATAGGTAACTCATCATGTCCTATTGCCTTTTCACTCTTTATCTTCTTTAAAGCTCCTCTAATTTCTTCTTTTATGATTTACCGACAACAAATGAAGCTACAGTATTGCTTAGATGTGCTAAGATAACTAAAAAAATGTTATTATCTCTAACTTCAGTAAAAAGTCTATAGAAGTAGCTCTGCCATCTTCTGTTGATGTCATTTTCATCCACGAGCACCCATCTTCATCCTTTATATAACAAACTTGATCCAAGTCTTTCACTTTCTATTTCGTAGCTCTCACTAACTTAAAATATCCTTTTTTCCATCCTTTATTTCTAATCATTGATATAAGTTCTCATGACTTTTACTTTTGGCTTTTGAGATTGTCTTCTTTGAATCTTTCCTTGATAACTTGTAACTCTCTGTATTGGATACTCTTTCTTTATTTTTGTTGCTATCCAATAGAGCTTTATAGGTAGCCTTTTTGATCATCGCCTTGTTTTGGAAATCTTAATTCTACCACCAAGACTCCTTCTTACTACACCTATGCCCTTTAAAAACTCTCAAGATCTCCTTAGTTTCATTCCTTAAAAGGGCTGCTACTCCCTCCCACATTTGGTTAGTATCTCCTTCTAGTTTCTGTTCTACTTTATACACTACTCCATCCCTAAGTTGTTCCATAGTGTCTTCTCTTAGATTTTACCATTTAACTTTAGAGCACCACCGAGAACTTCTCTTCTTTTCTCTATTCCTTAATTATAAGATCTACAATTAACAATCTATGTTAAGTTGACAAACATATGTTAGATATCACCTTATAATCCCTACAATTAGGTCAATCACTTCACCTCATAAAGAAGTAGTCAATCTGAGTCTTTGCAGTTTGCTACTAAAAGTTACTAGGTGCTCGTCTTTTTTGTTGAAGAATAAGTTAGCTACCACCAAATTAAATGACACTAAAAAGTCTAATAAAGCAGTCCCATTATTATTATTATCTCTATACCCAATACTCCTATGGGCAAAAGAATACCAGTTTGAGATCGACCCTATATAGTCATTAAAATATCCTCCTAGAATAAGTTTTTCATTAGGGGGAATCTACTAAATCATCTCATTTAACTCTTCCCAGAATTAACGCTTAAGTTGTTCTTCCAACCCTACATAGGGTGCATAAGCATTCACCACATTAAAAATAACATCTTTACCATAATGTTCAAAAGAAAAATCATATCATTGGTCCTCTTTACCCCCACAATATGATGTATAAGTTCCTTGACAACCAAGATACTTACACCATTCCATTGCCTCAAACATCCTGAATACTAAAGTTTGAATCCATTGATCTCTTACATTTTAGCCCCATATACTTTGTCTCCTGGATACACACTATATGGATCTTATATTTATCCAAAATCTTCACTAATTCTAATGAAGTTCCGCTAAGAAACTTGATATTCTAGGAAATTGTCCACAATCTATCAACACTTCTCTCCTCCTAACCCAAAACTCAATGAAGGTCCTAACACTACCATAAGAAGTCCCAATCCTAACACCAAATACAAGGTATACAAAACACGCACAACAAGACCCTAATGATACTAAGACTACTCATGAAAAGTAGCAAGGACTTGAACTTAAAAATAAAGCTAGATAAAAGGGGTCAACGAGTAGTAAGCCACAAAACAAGGAACTACTAGAATAGTTGAAAAATAGAAATCAAATAAGCTATAATAATAGTACTAGGAAATAAATAGAAACAATAAAAAGGAAGAAAGAAAATAATAAAGAAAAAATATAGATATAGAGGAAATTAAAGCTCATAACAGTTAGTTGGTTAGAAATTTCCAAACTACCAAATTCGGGAAAAGATTTTCAAAATTCGTATAAAAAGCAATACCAAGAAGTACTTGCGAGAAACGTAAAACTTTCGAATTGGAAAAGCGAACTAAATGCCAACCTTATGTGATAAGAAAAATGCACTACTTTTTTAAAGAAATTAAAGGTGAAATGGCATGGAATTTCAAACAAGAAAACAACAAAAACCCTGTTATTTTGTGTCTAAGAAAATGTGAAATAACTTATACAGAAAAGCAGAAGAATACTCCAAATACTCCATACAAGAAAACTTTAGAAAGACAGAGAAAAATATCAAAATAGAAAAGCATAAAACAGAGAATGCAGCTCAGTGAGCTGTAAAATCCAACTGTTTAAGCAAAAAACCTATACACTTCAATCATGGACCTAAAAACACAAATCAAAATAATAGGGACAGCTGCAAGAGTTTCTCAACAAACAAATGGCAAGAACTCTGTTACGTGGACCTGCTACTGTTTTCAGATCCGGTGGCAAGGAGACAAGATCCTCTGTCCAATTTTTATGGTGTCTTATTCTGTACCATGAATCTCAGCTATTTATTTATGCGAGACCCACATAAATAAATGGTTAAGATTCAAGGGACAGAATAAGACACCATAAAATTGGACAAAGGATCCAAACTCAGTGACAAGAGGTTCCGAAGAAATGGATCAAAAAAATCATAAATAGGAATTATATGTCCAGTATCATTAGACCAACTTGAGCACACTCGACCATTCTTCTAATAGCATATATGACTTAAAAAGAAAATCGTCTAGGCCTCACCAATCACCATACATTTCCGATATTTACAAGAATAAAAAGAAAAAAGAACTTTATAAACAATGGACCATAAGATAAGAGAAAAAAAGGAAGGTCATCGAAATAATAGTATCAGTAGTCCATTCACAAATTAAGATTGCATTTGTTCTTCGTTTTTTCTGGCCTTACGTCCAAGTGCATAAAAATAAAATATCACTGACAACGTAAGGTGACCTTAATATGTGTTAACCATCAACTTCATCAGCCTCCGTTACGCTACGTAGTCATTAAGGAAGTGATATCTTATTGATACTCCCTCCTAGTAGTGTTGCCAATATCTTCACAACACTAATGTCGGGTTATTTTCAAGAAGAAAAATTTGGCATTGCAAAGGGCAACCGTCCGATGCTAGTTGCTGACATCTTTTTCGCAGGATAACTATCTGACTATTCATGCAGACCTTGATGAATTAGGTGGATCAATTAATGAGCTATTAATTTCTGATTTAGTCTGCTTGACTCGGAGAATCATAAAATTCAAACTTATTCATATACAGATATGAACGTTCAGCGCAGGTATCTACTAAATTCTATTAAGTTAAACTTTACTTGTCTATAGCTAGCTTAGAATTGAATCGTGAATAAAGTAGTCGAAAGCTGAAAATTTAATGACTTAATTTCATTTTTCGCATGCATTGTTTTCCTGCAGCTAGTCCACTTTATTTTCCTTGATACTCCTATCTCCTGACTATGCTACACAGTGATGACTTATGCCAATGATTGCTCTACGAAGTCAACGCACATATAATAATAGTGAAGTCAAAGCCAAAGCAGATGTGTATATATTTTTTGCCTTTTCAAAGCCGCTTACTTCAAGCTCAATCTTATCAGAAATGTCTTGGGTCACAGACTCACCAGATAGAAATGTCTTCGGTCACATGATTTTAACCTCATGGGATATAGGGTTTAGCAAGATAACAGCGTATTATACGTACATGGGGTGTCGTGTTTTCTGTTCATTTTTTGTTTCACTTCCGGTGCAAAGTGCAAACCCACATTGAATGCCACGCGGTCTTGTGAGGCGCAGAAGGATTATTGGCACAGCTGACTTTGGCTTGTCGATTGAGTAAATGCATTTGCTGTCATCTTTTGACTCTTTCTTTTTTGTGTTACCCTTTTGGCTTCTCTTATGTCATTTAACTCCCTCCCCCCCTCTCTCTTTGGAGTCATTTTTCTATAAATTTGCTTCAAGCTAAGAAACTGATCCTCAGATGCTTGTGTTCCAACTTTGGAAAAGAAATAATACGAAGATTGTGCGACGGTAGAAGAAAAAGTCGGTCTTTTGCTGGGATTCGAACGAAGCTTGGCGGACTTTAAAGACAGAAAGAAGGAGAGTAACTAGGCGTGATTATGGGCAGGCCACCTTGCCGTGACAAGATAGGTGTGAAGAAAGGACCGTGGACTCCAGAGGAAGATATCATTTTGGTAACATATATTCAAGAGCATGGCCCAGGGAATTGGAGAGCTGTGCCTGCAAGAACAGGTAGTTGATCAAATATCATCACTTCGATTAAGCACCTGTTTTTTTTAACATATTCTGTTATGGGTTCCAGTGAGTTTATTCATTTCCATGGCTTTTCAGGTTTGCTCAGGTGCAGCAAGAGTTGCAGGCTTCGATGGACAAACTACCTGAAACCTGGGATCAAACGTGGTAATTTCACTGAACAAGAGGAGAAGATGATAGTCCACCTCCAAGCTCTTTTGGGCAACAGGTAAAATCTTATAATTAATCATGATTTCCTTTTTTAGGTTCTCACTTTCCTGTTTCTTAAATTTGAAAATTACTGTGAATGTTTATCTCTGTCGTGAACTTGATGTGATTTGAAATGGTGCCATTTATATTTTTGGGTAACTTGGATGGCTTAATTTCTGAACGTAAAAGTAATGTTATTCATCGATTGTACTGCAGATGGGCTGCCATAGCTTCATATCTTCCTCAGAGAACAGATAATGACATAAAAAACTACTGGAACACCCATCTGAAGAAGAAGCTTAAAAAGCTTCAAACAGGGTTTGAAGATCATGCAAGGGAAGGATTATCATTAACTACTCAACAGTCCATCTCAAGAGGACAGTGGGAGAGAACGCTACAAACTGATATTCACATGGCTAGACAAGCTCTATGTGAGGCCTTGTCCCCAGAAAAACCAGACTGGTTAACCGAGTTGAAACGTTCGGTTGGAAATAATTCAAAGCAAACTCCAACATCAACCTATGCATCAAGCACTGAAAACATTGCTAAATTGCTTAAAGGATGGATGAGAAACGGGTCGAAAAAGTCCCAAACAAGCTCAACGACTACTCAGAATTCGTTAGCTAACATGCAAGGGGCTGATTCTGCGTCTAGTGAAGGTACTCCAATCAAAGCTGACAACAGTAGCATCAATTTATCAGATACATTCAACTCACTTTTCGGTTTCGAGTCTTTTGCTTCTTCGAATTCAGACTTGTCTCAGTCTATGTCGCCTGATGGTAGCCTTTTCCAAGATATAAGCAAGCCTGATTGTAGTGCTCAACTGCCGCTTTCATTGCTTGAGAAGTGGCTGCTTGATGATGGAATTACTCAAGAAGGACCATTCTAAAGATGTTGCAATAGATGAAAATAATCTTTTCTAGGTGCGAACCTTACTTCTTGTAGGGGGTTACATGCTACTTGTTTTTTTTTTTTTTTCTAAACGGATCCCCAATCTAGGGTAATTTAAAGAATCTTCTAATTGTGATATGTATTTTTCTTCCTAGCTAGTCCTTCGAATTTATTCATTTCAGGTTGGCCTTACCATTCAGATTCTTACTCCATTAGTGCTAGTGCACAAGTGTAAATTTCACATTGATCCTCTCTGGTGTAGAGAATAAAGTTCCAATCTTGATTATTACAGGGTTAAAAACCACAATTTGAGTTGCTTTTTTTTACTTTGAAACATTGAAACAAGAGATCCATCCTTCAGAACTTACAAGTTTAATTTACAAACAAAATCAAGTACATGATCATCATCTTTGTGTTATCCAGTATTAATTCAAGAGATATTGACTATAATGACTATGAGACTCACCACTGCCTAACTTTATCTTTTACCATATTTGGACCAATGGTAACTTGCCTTTTTGCATCAACTGGTTTTTGATTTAGAAGATCTTGAATTGGCAAACCTGAACCAGTACTTGTGTTGAGCTTTTATGCCCATAAGAATTTTGCTTCCCATTTGCTGTTGCAATTAAGCAGTAAAAGAAGGACGAAGCAGCTTAGTAAATAAAAGGCATGCATTAGCATTTATTGCTTGGGCTGTGATTTAAACTTTTAGCTTTCTTGTGAATTTGTGCATGCTAGGTTGGCAGCAACAAGAAATAAAGTCAACAACCCATGCAGCTTTGCGTATTGCAATTGCTCGGGCAGGCTATCTCTTTGATATGAACTAAGCAACAATCAACTAATGCTGAACTATATCAGGAAGCTTGGCATCGCTTTCTAAACGCCTCAACACTACTTAAGGGGTATGCCAAATAATTTAAAATGTGTTCATGATAACTTGCAAATAATTTAAAGTAAATAGAAGCTATCTTAAGTTATTAGTCTAAAGCTAATCCCTACTTATAGAATCTTGAAGTTATTTAGGATTGACGTGAAGAAAGTGTAATACGTAGAACAGATCTTACTACGTACTCAGGATCGGTCGTGAAATGATTAAAAACGAAAAAATGCGAAATATCCGATTTCAATTTTATACCATGTTTTGAAGTTGATTTCGGCTGCCAAACGAGCTCAAATCTCCCTGGGACTTTTATAGAAAACGTTCACTGGCATGTAGTCTAAGCCTTCTTGCAATAATTGCAGTTTTAATCAAGTTCAAAACAGTTTAACTACAATCAAGTTCAAAACAATTTGGAAAAACCTTGTTAAGTTGCGCTACTATAATGGTACCAAAAGTTTTAAAAACAATTGATCTGAAGGTAATGAAAATCTTACATTTTGTCCTGTAAGGCTTTCGATACGGGAAAACATCAAACTCAATGTCATGTGTGACACAGGTCCAATATAATCACAAATATCTAATACCTCACTAATGAATGGGAAAACAGAGTGTGGCAGACTACGAAGATACCTTTATGATCTAATATGCATCATCTTCGTCTATAAGTCTCGATTTCTCTAACTTGATGCTAAACTGTAGTAGAGAAATCCTGTTTTTTCTCACCGAATGCTAAATAGTATTAGAGAAAACTTGTTTTCTCTCACCAGATGCTAAACAATATTAGAGGAAACCTTTATGTTCTCCAACCGAATGCTAAATAGCATTAGAGAACCCTTATGAGATTAAAAACTTATATGGCCTTATGTCATATGAAACTTTAAGGATATCCATATAAACTTTATGTGTTTAACGACATAGACTCAAAATCAATCTTTATAAATGCCCAATGATTTTTTAAAATGCTTAAGATCAGCACAAATCTTAAGACTTCTACATATATTATGACTATATACAAAAGCTGCAATTACTAAGGAAAAAACAGATATGATCATCTTTATTAATAAATAATCTTAATACAACAAATGGACAATCATTTAAGGAGCAAAATACAATGATCCCTAACTGCTGCTGCCTAAGGACTTCAACACGCCCATACTGGATACATGTCTAGCAAATACTAGTGGGCGAAGTCCTTTAGTCAACGGATTAGTTAACATATCTTCAGTCCTGAAGTGCCCCACTTCAACGTTACCTTTTTAGAATAGCTCTTTTATGGTCAAATACTTGACCTCTAAATGCTTAGACCCAGTGATACTCTTGTTGTTTTTACTAAACAATACTGCAACAAGATTATTATAGTACAACTGTATGGGTCTAGTAACCGAATCCACCATAGATAACTCAGAAGTCAAGTTTTTGAGCCAAATCGCCTGTGTAGCAGCTCCATAACATGCAATAAACTCTGCATGCATGGTCGAGGAATTAACCAGTGTCTGCTTGACACTCTTCCATGATAACGCACATCTTCCAACATGAAATGTATCCTGATGTGGACTTGCGATTCATGTAGACACATGGTAAAATCGGAGTCTGTATACCCTGTGAAGCTCAAATTGTTGACTTTCTTTTATGTCAACATATAATCCTTGGTACGCTTCAGGTATCTCAACACTCGTTTGACTACATTCCAATGGCCTATACCTGGGTTAGCCAGATATCGACCTAGCAGTTCAACAACAAATGCAATGTCCGGTCTAGTGCACACTTAGGTATACATCAGGCTACCAACAACACTATAGTACAGAACATTCCTCATAGTCTCTCTCTCATCCTCATTCTTTGGACACTGTGCTAAAGATAATCTCTCTCATGAGAAATAGGTGCTACAACAGGTCTACACTCACCCATATTAAACTATGTATGAGCTTTG
>JANZXR010000008.1:12830450-12868177 GCA_027575705.1 Erythroxylum echinodendron
ACGGCAACGGGCACAAAAAAGAGCAGGGCGTTGGGATCTGTAGTTGGTAAGGTCTTGAACTTGAGGAAAATCTCAGGGGATTTGACTACGAGGCAACAAAAAGAGAAGAAAATGAGTAGATCAAAGTGGTCTTCGTGGCTTCCTGATCCTGATAGGAGATGGCCTGTGCAAGGATGGTAGTGTGAGTCATCAAATCCAAAATCTTGCACCGTCAATAGTAACTGAACATGAAGATTGTCAGAAGAATTGCAGAAAGAATCAGCAGTAGTATGGAAGTTTCTTTTTTTTTTCCCCAAGAAATTAAGGAGGAACTGCTCAATCATTTCACTTAATTGTTTGGATGATCAACCTACCTTTTGCATTTAGAAATTTATTCTGTATCGTTGTTTAGACGTAGCAGCCGTAAGATATTTACAATTTCTGGCAACAATGTTAAGAGCTCGAACTATTTCTGTAGTTACGTGTTGAAATTTTGCCACTAGACTTCATAACAAATGTTTTTCTTAATTTCCAAAGAGAAGAGAGAAGAAAACTGTTAGAAATAACTTAACAAGAACATAGAAAATGTTATAAACAGGATCTTTCATATGCATAAAAAAACAAAATCATACACTTAGATTGTGTTAAATTTTCACCGGTTAAAGTACAATATAGCAGATTGTGTTTTTCTACTTCTTTCACGTATGAAAATAGTACGGAATTTAGAAAACACACCAATAAGAAGATCTCATCTTCTGTTTTTTTTTTTTTTACATTTGAGCAATATAACTATCGTTAGTAGTTATTTAAAGAACAATTACTCTAATACCGCTCATGGATGTAAACTGCTTTATTATCTTCCACTCACACATGATGGGTTTAATCTCATTAAAAAAACAAACTCTGCAATACTCATACTTGTTCAATAACCGGTATGACCAACATTGGACGAGAGCACATTGCCATATATCTGTTCGGAGTATATGACATCTCAATTAACAAATTGATCTTTGGACTTATGTGTCATTGAGTAGACATTATATGTTATACGCTAGGCCATATCTCGTATTTGCACTTTCCTTTGATCTCATTTAGTTTCTTATGTCATGACTGTATTCAAGTTTTCTACTAAAGAGACGATGACCATCTATGAATACTTTTCATGCGAGTCAATGATAAAAGAAAATAACCTTCCTATGTTCTCAATTCTTTTTTGAATTAAATTTAATTTGCTTTCCTAAAATTATTCCATAAGATCGCATCTTGCATGATCTTTTGGCAATAACCTAAAGTAGCAAACCTCAAATTCAACTCTTAAGAATGAGACAAAAGTTATAAGGGTTTATGATGGATTCTTCTTAACCTCAAGGGTCTCATACAATGTAAGATGAGATTTGGAGACTTACATTAATCCCTTTTATGGTCAGTTTTTGCACACATGGTTCGAGTCATGTCTTACGATATTTACCCACTTCGTTTAACTTGCACATCTTACATTCAAGAAATACCGTACAGATGATAGTTCAAACATACTTAATGTCTAACTTGAGTTCACTTATCTACTCAAAACCTGTTTAGAACTCACATCTGGCAATGGAGACATATATAGTGATCATTAAATCACTTTGAACCAATTTCCTTGTGGCATTTATGGTTTAAATTTCTCGCTCTCAATTATTACCTTAATAATAAACTTTAAATATGCCTCATCTCTAGCGAGCATAAACACTAGAGGTGATTTTCTGTTTGAGAGGGCCAATCTATAATCTGTCTCATATACTTATGATTCATCCCAAAATATATTTATGTAGAACACATATATATTCATGAATCAAATGATACACAATGTATAATCTTCATTATACATTATATCTAAAATATGACATTAACATTATAATAAGTGAACATACATAGAGAATGTTTATCAGTACATTTCAACATCGACGTAGTCCTAATGCCTTTACATGCCCAATAAATACATCTTTAGAAATTAGCTTGTCATTGGGTCTGCAATCATATCTCATGTAGATATATATTTCATGTTTACTTCTCTTCGTGCAACTATATCTTTCACATAATTATACTTGGTATCTATGTGCTTTGTCTTACAATGAAACTTGTGGTCTTTAGTATAAACGATTGCAGCTTGACTATCACAGTTAATGGTCACTGGAGAAATTTCGCTTTTAGTGACTCCCAAATGCACTAAGAATCGATGAAGCCATACAACCTCTCGTGTTGTAGTTGAGAATGCTATAAATTCAGCTTCTATCGTGGATAATGCTACGCAAGATTGTTTCTTACTTTTCCATGATATTGCTCCATTGTTTAGTAATAATACATATCCTGAGGTAGATTTTCTTTCATTTAAATCTCCTCTCCAATCTACATCGGTATACCTTTGTATACGTAGATTATTGCCTTGATAACATAATGCATAGTCCACAGTTCCCTTTAGATACCTAAATATTCTCTTTACTGCTTTCCAATGTACTTGGCCTGGATTTGATTGATATCTACTCATCATTCCAACAGCGTAACAAATATCTGGTCTCGTACACATCTTTGTTTACATAAGACTTCCAACTGCACTGGTATAGTGAACATTCTTCATTTGTTCCCATTCTTGTGGCATTGATGGGCAATATCTTTTACTAAAGCCTTCACCTTTAGTAATAGGATTATCAACTGGTTTAGAATCTTGCATACAGAATCATCCAAGAATTCTTTAAATTTACATCGCTTGCGAAAGCGATAATAAACTCTTCGAACGATCTCTTGAAATCTTGACTCTAAGAATGTATGCCGCTTCACCTATGTCTTTTATTTCAAATTCAGATGATAACTAATCTTTAATTTGCATAAGAAACACACAGTCATTACAAGCAATCAATATATCATCCACGTGTAAAGATAAAATCACTAATTTATCTTGGATCTCTTAACATACACACAATGGTCTTCATCAATCATTTGAAAATCATATGAAATGAGTATGTTATGAAAACGAATGTACTATTGTCTTGAAGACTGCTTCAGGCTATAAATCAATTTTAATAACCGACAAACTTTATTTTCTTTACCTACCTTAATGAAACATTCAGGTCGTTCTATATAGATTTCTTCTTCTAATTCTCCATTGAGAAAAGCAGTTTTTACATCCAATTGATATAATTCAAGATCCATACTAGCTACTATAGCCAGAATAAGATGAATTGAAGCAAACTTCACAACAGGTGAAAAAGTTTTCTCATAATCAATTCCCTCATATTGTGTATATTCTTTTGCTACAAGGCCTGCTTGTATCTTTTGATACTACCATTAGCTATTCGCTTGATTTTGAGAACCCACTTGCTCTCAATTGCTTTACGCCCTTTAGGAAGGTTAACCAAGTCCTATACTTGATTGGAGCTTAAAGAAGTCATTTATTCCTTCATTGCTTTCATCCATTCTTCTTTAGCAGGGCCAGTAAGAGCCTCATTTACATTCCTTGGCTCTTCTTCCTCCTGCGGAACAATCATATTAATTTCTCCTTTAATCTCAAAATGACGTTGGGGAATTATTCCTTGACCACTTCTTCTTAAACGAGGTTCATTATAAACTAATTTATGATGGATCTGATTGCTCTCACTCGGATCGGTCATGATAGAGAACCTTTCTGTGGAATTACTCCCACTTGATTGAAGTTCCTCGTCTTGATTCTTCACAACAGAATCATGCTGATCAAGCGTCTCATATAACAATAGGTCTTTATCTATTTCGCCTTGCTTGAGAAAATCATTCTTTAAGAATGTTACATCTCATGTTTCAAATTCAGTTATACCTTTATTACCTTGTTCACTAATGAAAACGTATCCTTTTGAGTGTTCAGAGTATCTAATAAAAATACTTTTTCTCCCTCTTAGGCCTAATTTTCCATGTTTGTGAGAGAGATCATGAACATAGGCTGCTCAGCCCCAAGGTTTGAGACTTGACATGTCCGGTCTCCTCCTATTCCACAACTCATATGGTGTACTAATAACTGATTTCATGGGCACACGATTAAGTACATAGGTGGTCGTTAGCAATGCATCACCCTAAAAGGTGATTGGTAAATTTGTTTGGGTCATCATGGACCTAGTCATTCCTAATAGCGTTCTATTTCGTCTTTCAGTGACGCCATTCTGTTGTGGGGTTCTAGGAATTGTTAGTTGCCTGTCTATTCCTTTCTCATCACATAAAGCCTTGAACTTGTCAGACAAGTATTCTTATTCACGATCAGTTCATAACACTATTATTTTCTTATCTAATTGATTCTCAACCAATTTCATATATTTTATGAAACAATCGAATGCTTCCGATTTATGAGAAATCAAATAGACATGACCATACCAAGTATAGTCATCTATGAAGGTGACGAAATAAACCGCTCCACGTCTAGCCCTTACATTCATTAGACCACAAATGTAAGAATAAATTAATTGCAATAGATATAAAGCTCGTGTTCCCTTTCCAAATGGATTTCTCGCCATTTTACTAGCTAAATAATGCTCACATGTAGGTAGATCTACTTGACTTAGATTACCTAAAAGCCCTTCTTTAGCTAATTAACTAAATCGATTTTGACCAATATGGCATAGTCTAGCATGCCACAAAGTTGCATCATCGTTGTAATTACTAGATGTAAATAATGAATAACTAATATTATTATTTTCCTTTAACACATCCAGTACAATAAAACTATCACATAAAAAACCATGACCATAATTAACAGCTCCAAGATACAAGTCCATTTCACCACTGTGGAAATTTATATTGAAACCAAGTTTAACTAACATCAACACAGATAAAAGATTCCTACGAATCTGTGGAGCAAATAATACTTCATGTAGGATGAGGTGTCGTCCTCCACGCATGTCCAATTTACATGTGCCAATTCCTTGTACAACAACTCTGGAATTGTCACCTACATAAAGCCATCGACTACCATGTGGGAGTTTACGAAACTCAATGAAGGCATCACGATCCTTCGCTACATGGTTGGTTGCTCCTGAGTCTGCAATCCACAAAGGATGTGACTCAGTTAGAAATACAGAACAAGAAACATTCACATAACAAATGTTTGTACCATAAAGTTGTACCTTTTTAGGCTCGGTACAATCTTGAGCAAAGTGGCCATTATTACCACAATTATAGCACTTCACATGTTTCATGTTCTTCTTTTCAAAGGGACGTTTTCCCTTTCCACGTTGGTTCCATTTTTTCTTCTAGGATTCATGAGGTGAGTTATTAAATCTCTTATTATTCTTCCATTTGGGCTCATCATGGTGCTTGCGTTTCTTATTCATAGCTCCATGGGAACTAGAACCAACTGCATATGCCTCAGAAGACATCTTCGAGGCTTCAAGATGCTCCTCCTCCAAGATGAGATGCCTCGTAGCATCTTCTATTGTCTTGATGTTTTCATTATGCATTAGGTGCATTTTCATATGCTCCCAACTCTGAGGCAGTGAACGAATCACAGCTTGTACTTGTTACTCGTTAGAAAGCTCATGACCAACATCACGTAACTCACTTACCATATTGGACATTTGCCTCAGATGCTTTTGCATTGTATCATCTGGGTGCTTCTTATAAGTATCAAACTTAATAATAAGTGACCATACTTTGGTCACTGAAGCACCTCCAAAACGAGCAACCAGTGCGGACCACATGTCTTTTACAGTTTCGAATTTACGAAACTCTCGCATGATATCATTATCCATGCTACTCAGTAACGTGATGCGAGCTAAAGAGTTCTTCTTTTTCCACAGCTCATATGCATCACGGTCCCTCCTATGTTGGGCCGTAGTGCCCTTCTCAGGAACTTCCATAGTTAGGTTTAATGGTTCAAGAGCCTCTTGCTCCTCCAATACATACTGGATTTTCATACTTCAGATTTCATAATTATCACCATTGAGCTTCTCACCCCTATTGAGCTCAGCAACAATATTCTTCGAAGCAGTAGCCATGTTGAAACACTAAGTTTTTATAATAAGAAAGAAATATATTTACACGTTAATGTCATATTATTTGTTCATAGAGTAAATAATTCGATCACAATTGCTTATGAAATCAAAAGTCCACATATGTGTTCAATCATCATTCATACAATAATCAAATCCTAATTACTTTACTCTAGACGAATTCCTATTTAAAATTCATGTAAACATATTACATAAGTATGAAGACTTTGTTCTTATAAAGCTACATACAAACATACATGTAGTACAACCTACGAACAGTTTATAGGTAACGAACCCTACGCGGAAATGAGTTTACGAGTTTGCAAAGCTCGATTTACAATAGCTTTTACTATTTCTATTGGAAGACCTAGAGGAGATAAAGTCCTAATCAACTCCCTTCTACGCATCTCTTTAATAAATGTCATCACTAGCAAATTGTAAGTCTTCTCGTTAGGCATCTTATTCTAGAGCATTCGTAACAGTTCACCTTGAGGTTGAGGTAATGTCGCAAGCAAAGTCATGTACTTTACTTCAACATCTGCGTAAGCTAGGCAACCTCTAAAATATAACTCTTGCATCATGTTATTAACTGAAATAACATGTTGTGTTAGATCATCTCCAGGCATTAAACGCATATTGACTAACTGTACATACATGCTACCAATTCGTCTCTTCTGTGCCTCACATCGAATAAGCTTAGGTGTTTGCTTAATAATAGGCATTTTCCTGAAAAAAAAATTTTAGGAATCAGAAGAGTATACAAAAATAACAAATTATTTTATCTAACACATAGCGAAATTATGCTCATATATGGAAATAATTTATTTATTTATTATATTTTTTATCAACAAATGCTTTTAATATCTAATCAATTAGAAATTTATTTCTCATTTGACTTATAATTGAACTAATCAGTTATCTTGGTTTAATTAGAAACTAATTTCTAATGAAACTACTATCTAATGTTAACTAAACAAATTAGTATTTATTCAATTAGAAAATAAACTAACGAAATTAGTTTATTTCTAAGTTTAAGCTAATTTCAACTAAACAAATTAGTATGTATTCAATTAGAAAATAAACCAACGAAATTAGTTTATTTCTAAGGTTATTTTAACTAAACAAATTCGTTAGTTTTTTTTATTAAATTTTTTTCTCATTTTCATCATTTTTTAAACATTTTAGAAACTAATTTAACTAACTTCATTAGTTAGTGTAACTTAGAAAACTAATTTCTAATTCTTTACATTATATTATGTATAAGTCCATTCTAATGTGGGCCGCAAATAATTATTGAGTGCAAATTACCCTCATGGCCCAAAACATAAACAAAAAATCAGCCCAGAAACGAATTTAGACTTGGAGGCGGCCTAGAAATGCATTGGGCCGTGGGAGGCAGCGTCTGGTGCGTGCAGTGCACTCGCTAGCGCTGCGACTGGCTCACTAGTCGTCTGGCGCGTGATGTTGGTTGACGCAGCGTCAGGCGCGTGTACTGCATTCACCTGACGCTTCATCGTCTTCCTCCTGTGCTTCTGGTGCTTTTTTTTCCCCTTCTCTTCTCCATACGAAAACTAATTCAAGCATCATCAAGAGCATTTATACAACATAACAAACACCCACAATAACAAAGACATCGCAAACTCATCAAACCATCATGTATGATTTTTTGTTTTTGTTGTGGTGTTGAAACAGAGTCAAAGTCGAGTGGTATGTTTGTCCATGTCTGATCGAAGCATCCAACAACACAAAGGAAAGCCACGAAAATAATGAAACCATTTATCACCGAAAATAATTCGTGGTTTGGTCTTTTTTAACACTGTTAACAATAATGTAGATATTCGGTGAACCAGATAAACATTAAAAAAAATTATGTGTTGTTGATTAATCGAATACAGAACAAAACCCACAATCAGAACAAACCCATAATCAGAATAAACCCACAATCAAAATAAATAGGAAGCATCCATTGCAAAGACAGAAAACACAACATATCTATTAGGTAGAATATATAACGAATCATGCAAAACCAATGCTCTGATACCAATGTAGAAATAACTAAGCAAGAACATAATCACTTAGATCATGTTAATAAGGATCATTTCATATGCATATAAAAACAAAGAATCACATACTTGGATTCTTGTTAGAATTCCACCGATTAAAGGACACTGTTTATATTCTGCAGAGAGTTTTTTTTTTGTTTCTTGAAGAGACACACCAGAAGATCTACTTCATCCTTTTGTTCTTTGGTTTTTAACATTCAAACAAGAGAACTACCATTGGTAGTTATTTAAAGAACAATGACTTAAAACCCCTCATGGGTGTAAATAATCCATTATGCATAATGATAGATAATTACCAAAATATGTTCCCTACGAAATAGTACTTACGGGAAAACTATCCATGATAATGGCCAGATAATCAATAACTTATTTTGACATATTAGTTTAACTATAATTTCTAAAGTGGTTAGGCTTGGTTTAACTCGTAACACCTTTATATGTTTAATTTGTAAGATAATGATAATAACAACAATCTTTACAATGATAGGTATATATCCTACATTCAATCTATTGATTTTAATTTAGTGACAATTATTTATAAACATTGTTTATATTATATATATTTAGATGTGAATGATAAATTCCAAGAGATAAATGTACATTATAAATGAAATTATGATAAGATTATAATTATGAAATACATGTTACATTTATGTATCGTCCCTAAATCGTTCATAATCATTGTTTTATTAAAACATGATATTAATAGGATGTAAAAAGACTAGCACATATTATATTTTTCCTTATAAAAGAAATAGTTGATTTCATAGATTAAAGTATGGAGATATTTAAACAAACGCGTAGAAACTTGTTAGAGAATAAATTTACTGGGCTTATCCCATATGGGAAGTCCATTTGGAGTATTACTTGTATGTTTATGAAAATTCTCATTATGATGATTGTATAAGTGATACTTTGACGTGAGATCTTCAAAGTATTTTGTATAAGAATTGTTATATTTAGATATTATTTATGACCTATTCTATTCAATAGTAGTTCAGTTTATAGGTATAGGATATAGCATGAACTCACTACAAGAAAACAACACAATCCGTGACATTTATTGATAAAACATCACCGAATGTGAAGACTTTTCGTGATGTTTAAAAAATGCCACGAAAAGTTCAAATTTTCCATGACGTTTTGGAAAAATGTCCAGAGTTGTAACACTTTTTGCGACGTTTTTTTATTAAAACGTCACGAAATAGAAACAATAAAATGTCGCGGTTGGCGTTTGCATTTAAGTAATATTTGAAAGTAACACACTCCATACACCGTTTACCCTAAAGCCCTTTCTGTAGTTGTCTATCCTTCTCATCTTCTCTCTATCCTGTCGTACAGACTAGGGTTCTTCGTTTTGAAGGCTATTGTTTTCCTTCTTCCATATAACAATTCCATTCCCATCCCTTGCATCTTCACTCGACTAATAACCCTCTCTTTCTAGCTATGTTTGGGATGGAGAAGAAAAAGTTAGTGACGTGCTTTGTATCTGTTATACTGATCTTATGAGGTGTTGTAGTGCAGGTTAAATCTAATGCATTAGATCATCGTTACAAAGTAGTCGATGTTGTTCCTCTTTATACCAATAAGGTCAAGCAGTTTCATAATCCCAGGTTTGTGTTCTTTAATCTCTGCTCTTTGATTTATCAAGTTTATCGATTTGAGTTTTGATTTAGTTTATTGATTGAACTAAATTTAGGTGTGTGAGGATTCTTCAGGTTGGGTTCTAAATCCAATAATTTATGAGAGTATGGAGGTGGATCTGAGCTTATTGGGGGCTTGGATCTATTGTATTGGTTGGATTAATTCACTTTTTGTAGTTTTTTGGATTTTTTTTGGGAATGCGATATATTTTTGTTATTGGAATGTGGAAGGTTGGTTGTTTTGTTTTAGACGGTGTTGCAGATTAAACAGCTCTCTCATTTTACTTATCCTTAAATTATGCACTTCCTAATTTTAGATAGAAGTATCTCAACACTCAATTTCTTATTGCCTTTTATCTATTCCTCAGAAATTCAATTCAGTATACCCCCAGTTAAATAACTTTAGAACTGAAGCTGAGCTCAATGAAGTAGGAGAGGCAATTCAAGTGGTCCTGAGATGGGGTTGGAGGTATAACAAGAACTTAGAAGAACAAGCTACACAACTTCATATATTAATTGGCTAGTCACAAATAGTTGAGGTCCATTTCTGAATACCTGAGATTCACTTATGTTCTTTTAATCTCTACTACTGCAGGATGATGCAATATTTAATAATGATTATGGTTTCCTTTTCTAATCATTTGACCATTTTGATCCACAAACTTATTTTTTCAGGTTTCTGCATCGAAGAGAATATCTTCACTTGAAAATCGATCCGAGATTTTGTATCAATATGTTTTATTTGTACAATGTTTACAGAGACCAATTATTTACATTACTTTGAGGCTTCACAATTTTTAGTCTTTGAAATTTGTGATGTAGTTGCTTTATAATTCAGTTTAATATTTTGTTTGCTCCAATTTTCATATGATCTCCTCAGATAATAAAGGATGCTACACAATGTAGTGAACCTGGGAAGACAATTATGCTCTATGTTTTAGAGTCTTTGATTAGTATTGATGATGAAAGATATTTTCTAAGTCAACTTCAGAGCAGAGGATTTTTAAGATCTTGCTTTATGGGCATCAGCAGTGTTTCCTACGAGGTTGACTTTGTATGTTTTAAGGGATCTTTGGAGTTACAGTACTGCGTATAATAATTTTCTTACTGAAGATGTGTATATGCTTCTTTATTATTTAGATTACAGTAATCTTTTTGTTAAAAACTTTGAATACTTCAATTGCTATTTCTTTTTTTTTCATCACATAAAAGCTGATCTGTATGTTTCCTTATAGCAAAGTTAATAATTATTTCCAACAACTGTCTACCTCTTCGGAAGCCTGAGATCGAATAATATGTTTCCTTAGATATATGTCCTCATATTGATATATTATATACTTACAACTGTTTACTATACACTTATGACGTATTTTTGATAGTAATTAGTGTATTATGACATGTTTGCAAATTGCAATTAAATAATACATTGTTTGCAAGTATGAAATTCTTGTGATACATGAATAATTATTAAAATTAATGATATACCAAAAAATTGAAGAATTATTAAATAAATAAAATTCATAAATAATAATGAATAGTTATTAAACAAATAAGAGTTTAAAATTTTGTATTTTAAAAAATAATTATTAAAATTAAAAATTATTAAATTAAAATGATTTTCAAAAAATTGAAAAAAATAATAATTAAAAAACAATAAAACTATTTGTGAAGTTTTTGTATAAACGTCACAGAAAAATTTCCGCGACGTTTCCAAAACATTGCGGAATGTGACTTTTCCTTACGTTTCCAAAAAACGTCGCTGAATGTGACAGATTCCTCGACGTTTCCTAGTCCAATCTTTTAGTGACGTTTTTAAAAACGTCACGGAATGTCAATGTTTTTCGTGACGTTTTACACAAAACATCGCAGAAACTCTTTGCCTACACCACATCTCACAACATTTTTTATGACGTTTTTTAAAACGTCGCAAATTGAATTCTGTGATGTTTTTGGATATTCTATGACGTCTTAAAAATGTCGCAATTGCCTTGTTTTCTTGTAGTGACTATACGAAGATAGTTGAGTGATTAATATAAGATTTATTATCCTAAAGTAATTCGAGAGAATATTCTCTTATTTTTTATTATTATTGATTTGAAAAATCTTTGATCAAGGTAAAATATTAATTTTAAAACATTTTTCATATGTCATTAATTGAATTAATTACTAATAGTATAGAACTAATATGATTGGACTCAAATAGATTAGATATTAATTACATACTTTATATCTAATTATAATATTATATAATGAAATGATTGAATTATACAGAAAAATCATGCACATAAATATTAGTCAAAAGTACTTTGACACTCTTAAATATTTGGGTGGTTATGATGCGTTGCTAGACGTTAATCGTGATCTATGGATATAAGTTATTTAATCCAAAAACTAATGATAAGTTAAAGAAGTTTAGTTTATCTAATCATAAATATAATTCAGGGTTATAATTTATATGCATCGTTAATATATTTAGAAATCTAATGGGTGTCATACAAAGAACGAGTCGAAGAAAAAAAGTATTTAATCACATTGGACTTAATTGTAAACTTAGAATCAATATGAGATATATAAGGATGACAATGGGCTTATGGCCCGTGGCGTGGCCTCCAACCCGACTAGAATATAATCCTTCTTCATTTTTTTGCAGTTTCTTTCATATTGATTTTATGCGAATCGAATCTCTTTAGAAAGAAGATCTTCTGTCAATTAGGTCATTGTGGTCAGACTCTATTACATATTTCTAACCAGATTCTCCATGGGGCCCTCTTATATTTTTCTTCTCCAAGCTCGATCACTGGCAGGCCAACCAGGCCCTGCTTGATTTATTAATTTTAAAAAATTCACAAACGACGTCATTTTGTAACTCTAAGTCAGGCCTTGGGCCTGGCCAGACCTGGATAGCCCTGGCCGGAGCTTGCCCCGTGGCCTAGCCGAACCAAGAAATCCTGGCCTATGGCCCGACTCGTGGTATGTTGACTTAAGGTCAGGTAATTTCCATCCTTAGAGATATAAAAGCTTATTTGGATATAATTGGTGTTTAATTAAAATTTTTTGTAACTTTATTTAAAATTTAATTGAAATTAGAATTTAGTTTCAATTAAATTACTAAAATATTACAAACTTATTATAAATAGGTTCACGCTTTAAGAGAGTTAACGCTTCTTTTTTAATCCTCTCTACAATAGTTGTAGAGTTCTCTCAATACATTTTGCAGATACAATTAGAGGTTGAACATTTATGTAACTAAAGCGATTGAGATGAGTTGATTTCAAAAACGATTCAAAGGAAATGGCAAGAAAAATAATCAAGCTTTAGAATAAGGTATGAATTATAATCATGTGTTGTTATATTTTATATGTTAATCATGTGCTAGAATTTAAATGATCTTAGCTTTGAGAAATTATATAAAAATGTTTTGTATTTATTCGACTATAAGAAAAATTAGATCGCTCCCTAATTTCTCAACACTTATTTTATCCAATACTTTTTCTATGTCAAGGCAGCTCAACAGAATCAGGATTTGCTCAACACCTGAAGGCCCAGTAATCTCTCTTTTTCATGCTTTAAATTCTTCAAAGTTAAGTGTTTTTTTAAATGGAGATTTGCTCAATACTTAGAGGTGCGATAATCCATCTTTCATGTAGGTTAATGCATATAATTTTTTACATTTTTGAAAAGAGGTTGTATCTAAAGTGTGAGGAATGATAATTTGGTTAAAATTTGAAAGTTGAATAATGTTCCAAGTCCTAAAATTATTTTCTTATACCAAGTATTGAATTCAGATGATATTAATCCTAAACTTCTTTAGGTCTCGTTTAGTAACCATTAATGAAAGAATCATAATAAAAAGTGGGAATGAGAATAGAAAGCGAGAATTAGAATAATAATAAAATTACTGATTATGCATATTTGGTATGAAATTAAACAAAGTTAACAGTTATACCAGTATTTGGTATCAAATATTAAGAATGCTGCTGAGAAATTTTTTACTTATATTTAGTTATTATATGTTTTATTTTGTGAATAATTAATTAATATTTTTATTTTATTAAATATTTAATAAAATTTAAATTATTTATTAATTTATTAATTTTTAAGATAATTATAAATGATTTTATGATAAAATAAAAGTATAAATAATTCTTAAAGAAATTAATATAAAAGAACGTAATATATCATTTTAATAATAATATTTTTTTGATAATTCATTTTGATAATAATATTATGATAAGAATCAATATCCTAATAATATTTTGTTAACAACTTGTTAATATTCTAATCATATGTCATATCTTATGTAACATCTCGTTACCCATATTGAGACTAGAATAGTAAATATGAGAGATTAGTAAGAAATTAGAAAATGCATTTCATGTTCATGCATTATATAATATGCTCATATTCATGAATATTGAATTTTTGCACATGAAAATAATTGCACATGCATTCATAGACATTTTGGGTATAAATAATTTATAATTGAATTGTAAATGTGATTTTGTGGAGAATTGTGATTTTTATATGTTAAAAATTGATTTGGAGAGTGTATTTAGTAATTTAGAATTTTTGAAGAATTTTAGAAAATTTCTAAAAATTTGTTTAAAAATTTGGACTAGAAAAAATGCCAAACGACAAGACAATTGAAAATAGCAGTAGAATTAAGAGTCGAATGGCAGTAAAAATTTTTATTTATGACTTTGGGATTTAATGACATATGTCATTGAAATTTGGAGACAATTGGAGTAGAAATTGTAGTTGATTGGACAAATTAAATGAGAAAAACCTAAGTGAACCTATAAAGAGATACATGTGGCCATGTCTTAAAATCACTATTCCTTTAATTGGAAAGACCTCCTCGTCTTGTTTCTCACGATGCTTTCTTCTCCTTCTTCTACGTGACCTTCTCTTCTCCTTCTTCATGAATTTTGTTCCCAACCTTCACCAACTTTGAACCAAGCCCTCTTATCTTTCATTTGCTACTCTTATCTTATTCTCTTCTTCATTTCTCACCAAATACCCAACCTCCCAATCTCCATGATGAAGTACGTGATTTGTATGAGAAGCTAGGGTTGGTGTTCTTTTGAAGGATTTGAAGAAAAATTAAGTAAGTTATATGTTGATTTTCATGGGTTAGTGTAAATAGAACTTGTATGTGGAGTAATTAAAGAAGGATGGGTTGGTCATGAATTTATATGTATGTGTCGTGGATGAAGAATAAAGATTGAAGATGTCTTGTTTCGAGTATTTGATTTGTTGATAATTGATAAGTTGTTGTTGAGATGATTTTTGAGATAGAAAGTTCGTTATGATAAATGTGCATATGATGTGTTCTGTTTTTAGTGTATATGATCAAGCATGGATTTTGAATTGTGTATAGATTATCTTGAACTATAATTGGGGTACTATTGAAGAAGAAATAATGTGGATATAAGTTAGAAGTGATAGATGAAGAAAAAGAGATGAATTAGGAAGAGATTGATGAGGAAGTGTGCTGGAAATGTGTTAGATGTAGTAGTTCAACTGAACATGTGTCGGTTTTTTTAACATATCTTGATCTACAGACATCCAAATAGGATTATTGTTGATTTATATTAAACTAGAGAATAATTACTACAATTTTCATTAAGAAATAGAGTTTGAATTCTATCTCTAAGAGTGTTGAAATTTGTCATAAAGTTAAGTTTCAGATTTTGTCTCTGTTTCTAAATAGTATGGAGTAAATTGTGTATAACTTTCAGAATACTTAGCGAAATTGCATGAACTTGGGTTCTTTAGAATCTTAAGACAAAGATGAACAATTGTTTAGAAGAAGACTTTGCAAAAAACCTCATTTTCTAGGTCTAAAATGGATGTAAAATTCGGAAAAGAAAAAAAAGGAAGGGAGGGCGCTTCGGCCAGATGTAGGTCGCGATCATGAGGCACGGCAGAGTCGCGATTGCGACACCACTACGGAAGTTGCAATCGCCACCCGTCCTCGAAGGTGATACATGCCTTCCAAACATGTGTTTGATTTTTTATGATATCTTGAACTGTAGAAGTCCAAATGAGGTGATTCTTAATTCAGATTAAACTAGAGACATAATTCTACAACTTTCTTGAAGAAGTATAAATTTAATTCTGTCTCTAAGACTTTAAAATTTTAGTGCAAAATTGAGTCTTGATTGAGGTTGTAGTACTACCTGAGATAGAAATTATGTCTTGAAGTTTTCATTAAAAATGAATGGATATAGGCTGAATTAGACAAAGGTGTCTTCACAAAAGTTGTAATTCATTCTCTTATCTTTCAATTGGTATTAAGTTTGTAATTTTTATATATCTGAGTTGAAAGTTATGAGTTATACAATTTGAGGGTATGATCATGAACTAGCCAAAAGTTCAATTATACATAGTTTGTGGTATTTTGAGCATAACTCACAGGATACTAAGCCAAATTAAATGATCTTAGTGTCATTAGAAACTTAAGAGATAGAAGAACAATTTTCTAGAAGAAAGTATCCTCAAGTGACTTCATTTTCTTGGTCAAAAAGAACTTGGAAAGTTGAACCAAAAGTGTGTCTTAGGAAAAATCTGAATTGAAGAAATGAGTTATGAATTTTGATTTTTATGGTTATGTTGAGGTATAAACTATAAGTATAAATGATACTTATGTGAGTTTGGAAATATGTGTCATTATGTGATGAGAATAATGTAAAGATACCCAAGATTGAATTGAAGAAATGAGTTATGAATTTTGATTTTTATGGTTTTATTGAGGTATAAACTATAAGTATAAATGATACTTATGTGAGTTTGGAAATATGTGTGATTATGTGATGAGAATAATGGAAAGATACCCAAGATTGTCATGACCATGCATTGAACATATTTCATATACATACATGTGCATAAATGAATATTTATAATTATGCTAAAGTATGATGTGTGTATA
The DNA here is from genome assembly GCA_027575705.1 of Erythroxylum echinodendron. Classification (NCBI taxonomy): domain Eukaryota; kingdom Viridiplantae; phylum Streptophyta; class Magnoliopsida; order Malpighiales; family Erythroxylaceae; genus Erythroxylum; species Erythroxylum echinodendron. The sequence goes on from JANZXR010000008.1 coordinate 12,847,051, forward strand.
TTGCTTGTTTTAGAGGAACAATTGGAATGTCAATATCTAGATGTTATCAGAACTTTGAGGCAATAGCTTCAGAAGGAATCTGTGAGTAACTTAGATGGTCTCACCCAATTATTGTTGTGTTAAATTCTATTTTAACTTATCCTATGAATGCGTAATATTGTGTACTGAAAGTCAGATACGAAGGTCCGATGATTGTGATATATGGATGAAATATTGAAGTGCTACTTATATGTGAATGAGAAGAACTAATTGTTTCTTGAATTGATTGATTTATTATGATATGCATTCCATACATGAATGCATGATCAGATAATGAGAGTTATGACCTGAGTAGCCATCGAAAATGAGCTCAAAGTTCTGAATGTGAATAAGAGTCAAAGGCTCACTATGTAAAATGAACCCTGTATCCCCAACAGATAAGGGACTATATAAATGAGCTTGGTATTCACAACGGATATGGGACAGTTTAGGCACTCAGTCACAAAAACGTAATAATTGGAAACAGTCACATGTGCATTCCATATAATTTTTATTAAGTTTGATTGATTGAACTGCAATTGTCTTACTCTTAAATGAAAATGTGATATGTGATATTATATGAAAAATGCAATGATGTGGATTATCTATTATATGAAATGATACGTTGCATGAATTGAGTGAACCATCGATGATGGTTACCTCATCTGAGTTTGCAAAACTCACCCAAAATTGCACGTTGACATTTCAAGACACAGAGAGGATTCTAGCTACTGAGAGACTGTACAAGAAGCTTAATTCTTGTACTTTTATGAAGAAAATATGGCTCAAAGGTCGGTCAGCTAGACTGAAGGATTTAGTTAGATCTTTTGTATTTCCTCTTTCATGTAGTATATTTTATATTAGGATATGATGATGTACGTGTACAAATTTTTGAAAGCTACAATGTATGTACATTCCGAATGATGAAATGAGAAAAGGAAATTTGTTTAAAAAATTTGGTGACTTTCTTGTTTGATAGTAGATGCCATGATTAAGTAGGATAAATTACCATATGATAAAGTGAAAGTGTGATAGTTAATACGCCATTGTTATAGGGTATGTACTAGAATGTCATAATGATGTTCGGTTGTGTACCTTATAGCAGTGGGGGTGTTACATCTCATATATCATATTTCTTAAATTTGATTCCAACTTATACTTACACACTCTTTAGCAGTAAAAATTAAATATTATTTAAAATTTATTCCAATTTTACCATTCTCTATTTTTTATTCATTCCCAATAACCAAACAAGTAAAAATTAGGAAATGAATGTTACGTTTTTATTCCTAACTCTTTATTATTAGTGAACAAACAAGATCTTAATGTTTCGACTAATAGGTGGAATGCTTAACTGTTGACAAAATTTTTCTATCTTTTAAGATAAAAAAGAAACTTAAAATTATTTATTGAAAACTACTTTCGTTTAAGATAAATTTGTTTGCCGATCACCCTATGTTAGAGGATTCCATTCATAATAAGGCTTCATGTAGTAGCAATAGCTAATTCTTTCCTCTTGATTTCTAGAAATGTATTTGGAACATTAGCATATTTGCTAATTTTCGAGTTTTTATATAGAGAGGTTTGAAAGATGTCCGTCGTTCTAGAAGTTAGCTAATTAAAATGGGCAATTTCTTATTAGACAAATTTTGTCTTTATGATTTTTGGATGAATCGTTGGTTGATCATCTTCTTAAAGATTGCCCATTAATTAGTCGTATTTAGTTTAGCTCTTCGTTGGAGCTAAGATCGTTTGATTTTTCAATCAATACATTATGTGATTAGGCTATATTTTTGTTCAATTCTTTTGGGGATGAGGACATTCATTTATTCTCAAGTTTCAAAAGTAATATGATCTTCAATAATAAACACTTTTCTATGGTTTTCCTTGAATTTTAATTAAGTTCCACTAACATAGCTTCATAAGTGTTCAGTCTCTAATAGTATCCATATGAACAAATCGAGAAAACTTTGCAGATGGTATAGAGAGGGGTAATCAAAAAGTATTAGCTCTTTTGATTAGCATTATATTTAATTGTAATTAAATATCAATTGAGTCCAAATAAGATTCAATATCTTATGATATTTTTATTTATTAAATATCTCATATTTAACCTTTAAAGTTTCTCAAACTTTACAATCATGTCTAATTCTAACTTGATTAAATTATCTTTTTTCTCTCTTTAATTGTTCTATGTGTATGATCCATTAACTTTCTAAATTTGTTGACAATGAATATAAATCATAACTCATTTAATTTATTTTTAATTATATAATTAAAATTATATATATATAGATGAAAATTGACATCTAATAAAGTATCATAATCACCCAAATATTAACAATATTAAAGTGATTTTTACTAACCTTTTCGTGTATAATATTTTTTGTGTAGTTCAATCATTTCATCATATAATGTTCTGAATAGACATAAAGTATAAAATTAATGTCTACTTTATTTGAATCAAATCATATTGATTATCCACTATTAGTAATTAATTTTAGTAATGACATTTAAAAACCTTTTTTAAAGTGTTATTTCACTTTGACTAGGATTTTTTTTATCACATCTAGTTGAGAATAATGAAATATTCTTCTTAATTACTCAAAAGTGATCAATCTTATATTAATTACTTAGCTGTCTCTATATAGTTTATGTTATATCTAATGATTACCAATTGGGTTATCATCGACTAAGATATGTTATAAGTAGTATCACAATATAATAATTCCTTTATAAGATGCTTTGAAAATCTTAAAGTCAAAAAATCACATATATATTTATCATAATAAGAATTTTCATAAACATACAAGTAATGTTCTAAATAAAATTCTCATAATGAGTTAGGTCAGTTCTCTAACAAGCACCAACATTTTTGTTTAAGTATCTTGATATTTTAATATGTGAAATCAACTATTTTCTTTCACAAGGAAGAAATATAATATGTGCTAGTTTTGATACTCTATCAATGTCTAATTTTAATAGAACAACGATTATGAATAGTTTTATACGTACAATTGCATTACCTATTTTATTTTTTTTTATTTTTATTTATAAATTTTTATTTTTTTATTTTATTTTATTTTTATTATCTTTTCTTCTTATGTATGCATATCTATTTATAATTTTATAGCATCTTCATGACATATTGCATATGAGTCTATCAGAAACATCCTCTACTAGCTAGAGGTAAGACGACATACTATCGAATCTTCCCAATTCTCACGTCTCAAGTGGACTCTTATTGGATGCTATTGTTGTTGCTGTTTATATAAATACAATACAAATATCATAATTATAAATTCATCATAATTTTATTGTAATATACATTTATTTTATGAACTTTATCTTATACATTAGTTAATTAAATAAATATATATGAAATAAAAATATTTTTAAATAATTATGTCACAAAATTACAAATGACTAGTTGATAAGACATAAACCATCATCTATTTATATTAAAGGGTCGTAGGTTTTTGTCTTTTAGGTTTATGTCTAAAGGGCGTAATAGCTTTGCTCATGCCTTATCAGAATTATCTTCTTCGTTCCTGTTTGTGGTCTATGATTTGATCCTAATTGAATTATAAAGATGTAATCTTCTTTACGTTGGAAGTGTTCTTTCAAAAAAGAAGCACCTCAATAAGAAGTGGGCGTGCATTTATTATCAGCTTTTGAGACGCATTAAACAACAAATGGAGTCTTTCATTATAGCGTTTCACAGGTATTTCGAACAAAGATGATCCAGCTTTGCCCCGTAATTGGGATACCAGTCATCATCATAATGATTTCTCGTTGACTTCATGATGTGAATTTTTTTTCAAGGTGGAGTTATTAAAAATATATATAATTTTAATTCAAATTAGATTATATTACCGTCTCCCAATTAGTTTTTATGTGAAAAAATTATTTTACAACATATATTATTAATTTATCGATTATTATTTTATAAAAGATTTGCCACATGATCTTTTAAAGGAGAAGTAATATACTATTACTGGCAACACCAGAAAACTTTAGTTGTGTACAAAAGTAAAATCAAATTATATAAAATTCGTATCAAATTTATTTGTAGAAAGAAACATTTTGTTTGCAGAAAAAAGCATAAAGCAAATTAAATAGAGGATGCAATGGTGATCTCATCTTCTTTTATTATGTGTGAAAATTTCTAGTTAATCGGGCCATCTTCAAAGCAAGAAAACTCCACACCTGCAGTGATATACAACTATTTAAGGAGACTAATTGATAAGGCATTGATTAATTTTGTGTGGTGAAAACGAAGGTTGTACAAATTTATCCTGTGGTCCATAGATGAAAAGGGAAGTAAAAGCAATAAGTCTGTATTGCATGAAGTTGACAGGACCATCAGGATTCAGCAATGGCTCTGCAACTGCAATATGGTTATACATAGCTCTTACAACATAAAACGCGTAAGTGCCTGTAACGCAATGGAGCCTATGGGTGAAGTCTCATCAATCAGCAATCAACTTTCCATATTTTAAGTTCACATATCAACATTATCCGCATCACATGTTCCATCCTGATTTATGAGTTGTTGTACTCATTTCTTAGTTGATTAATGGCAATTTAAAGAGGGGAAAATGTGTGATTTAAAAGCCTAAGATGCTCCTTTTTGTATACAAGGACACCAAAAGCCTAAGTGAATAGCCTTTTACTATTGGCATCAGTGGCTTGGGTTGGGTTGGTGAGTGGCAAAGGGAGACTTATCATTCATTATCTTCTGAAAGCACAATTATCAACTTAAGGCCCTATCAACCCCACAAATCTATGCTATAACTAACTCTCTTCCACGCTGGAATATGGTCCTTCCTAGACTCCCAATTCAATCTAACACCATTTCACAAAGGCTGCCCGATGTTGTATTGACGCATATTGCTATGGGTTGAAGCCATGAAATTTAAGTCAAATTAATAGTAATTGCTAAGTCTGTTGTGAAGAACAAATACTTGGAAACTTTTTTTTACAATTTGAATCGAGAATATAAGTTTATAGCAAAAGGAGCTGTGGTCATTGTATCATGGCACTGGCATCTTTGGAGTCATCCTCTATCATGAAGCCATGGAAAAGAGTAAATAAAGTGCTATTTTTGTGAAGCAAGAAGAAAATATCTGACATAAATCGTCTTTGTTAGTGCCAGCATAACAGCAACTTTCTTTGGGGAAATTTTGGTGTTAGTGCTCAAGGAATTTTGCGTTCCCCAATTCTATTTTTCGATAAGGAAAGTTGATTTCCATCAGTAACAATTGTAAAATTAGCAAAAAAATAAGTGATTGATTTATCTTTTAATATTTCCACCCTGTGGTATTACCTTATTAGTGAATTATTATTTTATATTATTTTATTCTTTCGAGAAAATACATTGTATAATTAAGAATTCGTACTATCAGTTTACTCTTGACATTTATCATATCGTAATTTAAGCCATTACAATTTCAAAGTTGAAAAGTTTAGTGAAATCACAACTTTGTGCATGCTACTGTAATCAAATTTATAACTCTGCTTTATATTTTAACAGTTTTCTATGATAAATAATGTTGATTTTCTATATTTAAATGGGATATAACGTTCCCTGTATCAACTCTTCTCAAGCAGTCAAGAAATTTGGTGTCACCAACAGACTATAAGAAGCCTATTCAAGAGGTTTATCGGAAATGAAGAAAAAGGGAAAGAGAATTTGGTTTACAAGTTAAACAAATCTCTATATGGTTTAAAGCAGGCGCCAAGGTATTGGTATAAGATATTTGATTCCTTCGTCATACGTCTTGGATACAACAGATTAAATGCAGACCCTCGTGCATATTTTAAGAGGTTTGAGAAAGATGATTTTATAGTCTTACTGTTATATATAGACGACATGTTGGTAGCAGGCCCTAACAATGATCATATCAAAGAATTGAAGGCACAGTTGGCTAGGGAATTTGAAATGAAGGACTTGGGACCAGCAAACAAGATTCTAGGGATGCAAATTCACCAAGACAGAAATAATATGAAGATTTGGCTTTCTCAGAAGAATTATTTGAAGAATATCTTGTGACGATTTAACATGCAAAATTGTAAGTCAATTTATACCCATCTTCCTGTTAATTTCAAGTTATCCTTAAGTATGAGTCCTGGCAATGAAGAAAAGAGGATGGAGATGTCACGAGTACCGTATGTATCAACAGTGGGAAGCTTAATGCTCTCTATGATTTGTACAAGACCAAACATTGTACATGTAGTGAGAGTGCTTACTCGATACATGGCGAATCCTGGTTGAAAGCATTTGAATACTGTTAAGAGGATTCTCAGTTATATCAAGGGAACCTCAGATGCTCCATTATGTTATAGAAGACCAGCTTTTATTGTCAAAGGATATGTTAATACTGATTATGCAGGTGATCTTGATAAAAGTAAATCCACTACAGGACATGTGTTTACACTAGCTAAAGAAGTTGTGAGCTGGGTTTCAAAACTGTAGTCATTTGTGGCTACATCAACAAAAGAAGCAGAATATGTAGCAGCTACACAAGTCAGTAAAGAAGCAATGTGGTTTAAGATGTTGTTAGAAGAACTTAGGTATAAATAAGAAAATATTACTCTATTTTGTGATAACCAAAGTGTTTTGCATCTTGTAAGGAATATAACATTTCATTCAAAGACAAAGCACATTCGAGTTCAATACCACTTCATTCGTGAGAAAGTGGAAGAAGGAACGGTGAATATTCAGAAAATTCATACCACGGATAACCTCGCAGATTTTATGATAAAAGCAATCAATGCTGACAAGTTTATATGGTGTCGATCCTCATGTGGCCTGACAGAGACGTAAGCAATATGAAGCAACAAGCTAGAAAGAATGGTGTGAAGCCATGATTAATTATAAATCAAATCTTCAAGTAGGAGAATTGCCAATAACTGTGGCTGGTAGATACTGAATTCGGTGCCTACCAAAGTGGAAGTCAAATATGGTAGGCATTTCAGTGCCTACAATGCTTGGTCATATCTTCATTTTCCTGCCTATAAATAGGTAGGAGATGAACAAAGAGATTGCATATGGGTAGAAAAAAAGAAAGAGAGATGTGAGGTGTGAGAGAGAAAAAAGAGAGACACAAAAATTTTTCTATGTATTTTTATAGGTGTAGTTTTCTCCTTGTAATTCTCCAATTTTCTTAGTATTAAAATTCTTCTATCCTTGCCCGTAGTTTTTACCCTGATTTAGGGGTTTTCCATGTAAAATGTAAGTGTTTATTACTATTCTTTCAGTACTATTTAGTTGCGAATCTGCTCTAATCCGGTAGATTTTCACAAAATTCAAGAGTATATCATCCAGATAGTGCACCTTCAAAGTAGGCTAAAAGCACTGGATATACCGTTATTGACTCGCTTATAGTGCATCAAGCACTGAATACTCTTCCTCAAGAGTTTGAGATGTTGGCCACCTCCTACATCTCTTAGGATGAGAAATGGGACGTTAATGCCTTGATTTCCTGGTGTGTTGCAGCAGAGGAGAAGATCAAGAGTTCTCCTCATACAGCTATGATTGCAGCAGCTGAGGATAAGGAGAAGGCTAAACCCCAACAGCCTAAGAGTAAGGGTAAGAAACCCAAACCCTCTCCTCTGATTCAGAATGGGCAGTCCAGCACTAGAAAGGGCTCACATGACCTAAAGAGTATGAGGTGCTTCTTCTGTAAGAAGAAGGGGCATAGAAGTCCGATTACCCAAAGTACAAGCTATGGAAGGTCAAGTAGGAACTGTCAAGTAACTCCTTAGCCTATGTGATTCATGAATCCAATGTAGCTATAACCACATCAAGTTCTTGGTGGTTAGATAGTGGAGCTTTTAACTATGTTGCTTCCACGATGCAAGGGTTCACATCTAGGAGAAGGCTGACTAAAGGAGAGGAGAAGCTAATTGTCAGAAACAATAAAGAGATGGATGTTTTGTATGTAGGATATGTAAGATTAAACCTTGATACGAGGTTTGTATTGATTTTATGAGACACATTTTATATACCATCTTTTAAACGGAACTTGATCTCTGTATTAATTTTGGATAAAGAAGGTTATCATTTTGTATTTGATAATTCAGTTGTAAATATTTCTATCAATACAAGACATATCGGAACTGTCTTTTTATCCTATGGATTATATAGTATGTGTCTTACTCCTAATGAAATATATGTCTCTTCTTATGTAGCCGAACATGTTACTCGAAAGAGAGCCTTCATAAAGGAAACATTGTACATGTTGTGGCATAAACGTCTTGGCCACATTTCCAGAGAGAGGGTTGAGAGATTGATAAAGGATAACATTTTCCCAACTTTGGACTTCAGTGATTTGGAGACATATGTCGATTGTTGTAGGGGTAAGTTGACCAAGATAAGAAAAAAGGGGTCAACTCATGCTTCTGATTTATTGTACCTCATACATATAGATGTTAGTGGTCCCTATACGGTCAAGTTATGCAATGCTAGATATTTTCTGACATTTATAGATGATTATTCCCATTATGGTTATGTGTTCCTGCTTAAAGAAAAGTCTGAAGTTCTTGATAAGTTCAAGATCTTTAAGGTCGAGGTTGAGAACCAATTGGGAAAATAAATAAAGATACTCATATCTGACAAATAAGGGGATTACAATGACAGACATGGGGTTATGGGACAAGAAAAAGCTCTGTTTGCTATGTATTTGGAATCAGTTGGAATAGTGACCCAGTTCACTATGCCAGGAAGTCCTGAGCAAAATGATGTGGCCGAAAGGCGTAATTGCACCCTAAAGGACATGATGAGGTCAATGCATAGTAGGACTAACCTACCTTAATACTTCTGGGGTGAAGTGATTAAGACGATATTATATATCTTGATCAGAGTCCCATGCAAGTTAGTACCAAAGACGCTTTCTGAGCTTTGGGTTAGAAAAAAGCCAAGCTTTGCACATATTCGTGTATGGGGCTGCCCTGTTAAGATAAGGTTGTATAATCCTTATAAGAGCAAATTGTAACCTCGTTCCACTCGTTGCTATTTAGTGGGTTATCCCGACCTCTCAGAGGTCTACAAATTTTATTATAAAGAAAGAGGAGCCAGAATAGTGGAATCACAAGCGGATAAGTTTTTGGAATACAATGTTTATGATGAGGGAGGATCCTCACATCCTCCAGAAGATAGTAGGATGGATACTACAATCATTTCGTATTCGCCTCTCATATAGTCAGGTTCAGTAGATGAATGTCCGAGTACTGTGTCTATGCAAGCGCAGGAACCTATAACCATTCAGGAAGCGGTTTCTGAGGTATAAGAACATATGCAGTTATGCAAATCCACTAGAGAGAGAAGACTTGCTATCTTATTAGAATATATAATCTATTTGGGTATGCAAGACTATGAAATAGGACATGTTATGGATCCAACTAATTTTACAGAAGTCGTTTCTGGACCCCATGCAAACATGAGGTGGGAATCAATGAAGGATGAGATGCAATCTACAGGGTATAACAAGGTATGGTAGCTTATTGATTTACCTCAACATTACAGGCCTATCAGTTGCAAGTGGCTATTTAAGACCAAGAAGGGCATACAGGGTCAAGTTAAGCAATTTAAGGCGCGTCTAGTTGTCAGGGGATTCACTCAGAGAGAGAGAGAGTTGACTTCAATGTTACCTTCTCTCATGTATCCTCGAAGGATACATTTAGAGTGATTATGGCAATAGTATCTTATTATGACATAGAGTTATATCAGATGAATGTTAAGACTGCTTTCCTAAATGGTGACCTTTATGAGGAGGTCTATATGGAGTAACCCGAAGGATTTTAGGATCAAGATGCAACTGACAAGGTATGTAAGTTGAATAAATCAATATATGGTTTGAAGCAAGCTTCCAAACAATGGTATCTAAAGGTTGATGAGGTTTTGACCTCATTCAGCTTTGTGGAAAATAAACTAGAAAGGTGCTTATACTATAAGGTCAGGGGGAGCAAATGCATCTTCATACTACTATATGTCGATGATATCTTGCTCGCGTCAAATGATTTGGCCATGTTGCATGAGGTAAAGCGACTTTTGGCCAAACACTTTGACATAAAGGATTTGGGTTAAGCATCTTTTGTCCTCGGTATATAGATTCACTAAAATAGATCTCAACACTCATTGAGCCTCTCGCAAAGCACATACTTTGAGCAAGTGCTACAAAGGTTTAATATAGTTGAATGTAAACCTGTTGTAGCACATATGTCTTATGTAGAGAGATTTTTTTAGCACAGTATCCAAAGAATGAGGTTGAGAGAGAGGCTATGAGAAATGTCCCATATTCTAGTGTTGTTGGTAGCCTGATGTATGCCTAGGTGTGCACTAGACCTGACATTGCATTTGTTGTTGGACTGCTAAGTCGATATCTGGCTAACCCAGGTGTGGACCATTGGAATGGAGTCAAACATGTGTTAAGATACCTAAAGGGTACCAAGTATTATACATTGACATATAGAAAAGTAAATGGTGGAGTATCATAGAAGAGTATCAAGCAGACACTAATGACTTTCTCGACCATGCATGCAGAGTTTGTTACATGTTATAGAGCTGCTACACAGGCTGTTTAGCTCAGAAACTTGATTTCTGAGTTGTCTGTGGTGAATTCGATTGCTTGACCCATTCAGTTATATTATGATAATTTTATTGCAGTGTTATTCAGCAACAACAACAAAAGTATCATAGGGTCTAAACAGTTGGAGGTCAAGTATTTGACCATAAAGGAGTTAATTTAGAAGGGTGATCTTAAAGTGGAGCACATCAAGACTGAGGAGATGTTAGCTGATTCGTTGACTAAAGGATTTCGCCCACTAGTGTTTGTTAGACATGTATCTGATATGGGTGTGTTGAAGTCCTTAGGCAGTAGTAGTTAAGGATCATTGTATTTACTCCTTAAATGTTTGTACATTTTAATGTATTATGACATTATGGTTATTTATTAATAAAGATGATCATATCTTTTTATCCTCAGTAATAACTGTTTTTATATATAGTCATAATACATATGGAATCCTTAAGATTTGTGTTGATCTTAAGCATTTTAAAGGTCATTGGGTATTTATAAAGATTGACCTTGAGCCTATGTCATAAAAACATACATTTTATATAGATATCTTTAAAGTTTCATATGATATAGGGATATAAGTTTTTAATCCCACAAAGGTTCTCTAATATAGTTTAGCATTCAGTTAAAGAACATAAAGGTTTTTTCTAATGTTATTTAGCATCCGGTGAGTGGAAATAATTTTTTCATAATGTTGTTTAGCATTCGGTGACGGAAAACATAATTTCTTTGCTACAGTTTAGCATATGCAGTTTAGCATAAAGCTAGAGAAATCGAGACATATAGGTGAAGATGATACGTATTAGATTACAAAGGTATCATTCTAGTCTGCCACACTCCATTTTCCCATTAATGTTAGTAAGGTACTAGATATTCATGATTATATTAGACATGTATCACATATGACACATGTGTTTGATATTTTTTAGTATTGAAAGCCTTGCAGGACAGAATATTGGGCTTTCATTACCTTTGGATCAAATGTTTTTAAAATTTTGGTACCAATATAGTAGCCTAACTTAACCGAGTTTTCAAACTGTTTTGAACTTGAGTAAAAAAACTGCAATTAATAACTGTCCAATGGGGAGATTAAAGGACATTTTGTCCTTTTCCTATTAAGTGGACATCTATTAATTGTAATTTTGGCCTTTCAATAAATTAACGGTTAATTTACGTAATTTGATCTAAACAAGAGTAATAAAATGGCCGAATAAATGATCTAAATCAATGGGTCGAAGTAGGTAAAAAATGGATCCCTTTTAGTGTAGATCTTGTCCATATTGGATTTGTGATAGGAAAGGCCAATATGGAAGCTATATATATAGGTTAAGGTTTCCTGTAGTTACTCTTTTCAATCGTAAGCATACTGATTCTCTGACTCGGTAAGAAAGTTTACATATTGAGAAAGTGTAGAAAGGCTTAAATCACATGTCGGGAAGTATAATTCGTAAAGGTCCTCGGAAATTCGAGACTGTTTGAAGCTCAGAAACTGCATTGGAATCAAAAATGAAATTGAAATCAAATATTTCACATTTTCTTTATTTTTAACCCTTTCATGTACGATCTGTAATGCGTAAGAAGGTCTATGTTATGTATTACATTGGGAAGTATCAATGCCATGGTATCATCATCTTCATGATATAAATTTCTGACAACTTCTATTTCTTTGGATTATAAGCAAAATGGATAAACATCATGAAAAAAATTCTTGCATGGTTGGGGTATTGCTGTACTTATTGATGTATTAAGTAAAGATCAAGCCTTTAAATTAAAACTCGTCCAATGAGTATCTTTAACGAGAGGGCTCTCAACGGTACTTTTTTTTGGGTAACTCCAAGTCACACCTCAGATCTTACTTCTGTTGAAAAAAAAAAAAAAAGGTGACCAAGGTAATTATAATTTACAATCTTTACGAGGGAAGTTGTTTCTGGATCTTCCTACATCACAACTATTTGACCATCTTATAAAATCAGAAGTTACTATTTAATTTGAAACGTTAAACCATCATATAAATTTTTAAAATTTTAATTTTGGTTACAAGAGTAAAATTCGTTTGACTATCTATTTTTCTACTTCTAATTTCCAAGATCTTGTTTTTTTTTCTAATTCTTATCAACTGCTCAACTATTCTTTTTAAAGAAGTATCTCCATAAAAATATTAACGTCAAGGTCCTCCTATCTTCTATCACCATTACGTGATACCGTCATACATTTGTTGAATAGATAACTAAAATTTTAATTGCTATGATTATTTTAATTTTTTTATGTTAGATTTTTCTCTAATTATAATTGTTAGATTTATTATTATTTGATTTTATATTAATATAAAATGACATTTTATTTTTTATTTTAATAAAATATTGTATTTTTACTTTTTAAATAATTTTTATTATTTACTATATACCAGTTGAATTTTTAAACTTTAAATTTCTCGTCTTATCAATTTAAAACCAAATCTAATTTTTAAAATGTTGATAAAAATCAATTTCTGACAAACATATAAAAACAAATTATTTCACTTCAAAGTGGAAGAAAAAATGTGTAATTTGGGCCTCCACAAGAAAATTAAAAGTTTAAAATATAAAAATTACTATAAAGTCTCAAGTTAAATGGTAATCATATTTTCCTTTCAGAAAATAAATGAATTGAAATGTCTAAAGTAAATAACTAATTTCAAATTCTATCTATCTTTTTGGGTAAGTAATTCAATAAGATTCAGAAATAGAATTGTTGTTAAACCAATTTGAAGTTAAACTATTACAGTAAAAGTTCTAAATTTATTTAACTGTTAATGTTGACTCCAAGAATAACCTCAACAATATAATGGCAAGGTACCCACCAAGATTATGTTTACAATATAGCTACGATCACATATTAAACACATATGTAAAAAACCATTGGAGGTAGTAGTTTCGTAAACTTTCCGATTCATTTCTAACAAACAAAAAAAACAGAAAAATTAAGAGAACAAAAAATAAATCAACATCGGAAATTTGGTAAGGCAGTTTGGCACCCCTTGCCTACATCTGCAGAGCCCTCACCCAGCTTAATAACTTTCACCAAAGTACAATAGATTTACCCAAGGCTTTATTAAGCCGACACCACTCAACCCTTGACACTATCTTTCAACCTCACTTCCCGTAAAAAAATTTCACACTCAATAACACGACTAACTCGTGTTAACCTTAACAGAGGATTTCTCAACGCTCTCTCTAATTAAAAGACAATTAATAAAAAATAACACTAGTACTTAATCAACTAAGAACTGAACAATAATATACTTGAGATAAAATAAAAACTTCCCTATGGTTTCAGCTTCCTGAAATACATCTAAAAATCTATCCACTAGTTGAACTGATTTGTTCCAGCTTCAACAACTTCAAATAAACCATACCAAATACTGGTATTTATTTCACAAAGAACAACTCACAACTTCAGATGAAGAAGTCTTGAAAAACAACAAGATCACCCACAGTTTTTTGCAAAAACCAAAGTCAAGCACATGCTCCTTTTTCACTCAATAACAATTAACACTCTTCACTATCTCACACACTCTCCACCGTAGCTGTCAGTCACTGCACCATCAACTTATCTCACTCAACGCACAAATTTTATTCAGCTATCTTCCCATGTAATGTGCAGTCGTATAACTTTCTTAATTGACCATTAACGCACAACTCATAAAGTTGGAGAAGATTAACGCATACCACACTCAAGCACGCTACAACGTCATTATATTTCATTGACAAGTGACTCCCCCTAAACTCCGTGCCACACACGCATATGTTTTCTCAATGCTGCACATTCACCTCAACTCTGTTACCGCACACTCACATTAGAGATAGATATCTACAGTAGATTCAAGATATGCACAAATCCCTCACACAATAAGAGTCCTCCTTCAACCAAGTAATCATCACTTTAATTCAATCACGCAACAATAGCTTAATTATTTTTTACCGCACAAGAGATTCACCACAGCTGTTAATAGGAGATGTGCATGACACAAATACATTCAATTAAGAAGAGTCCACCTTGCATGTGTTTTCTTCTATTCATAATATCCTCACAATTCAGTATTAACACCATCTAATTGCTAACATGTCCAGCAATAATTCCAATATCAACATGATAATAGACTCTAATTCAAGATAGGATTCTTTTTCAACTAGAAGATTATTCATATGGCTTTTGAATTTAAGTCATTGTCTAATTAATATTTTATACGTTCAATTAATAAATAATGTCAAAACTAATTACTTAGATATATAATATATATCTTAACAATATGTAAGTCATAATAAACTGAATTGCAGCAACTACACGTGAAATTAATTAAGTTTAAGCACACGGTTTGGTATCCCTTTAGAACTTCCCCAAAACACCTTAATCTTTTTGTTTATTATATAATAAAAAAAAAGAGTAAGATCAATCATTCAATAAAAGACATGGTGGCAGTAGCTAAAGGGAAATAGTTCTGATGTTGGCATCTCATGAGATAAATATTAATTTTAATTAATCTAATGAAAAGGGTATAATTCACATATATCTAGTGTTATAAATTGAAGACTATAATATATTTTAAATTTCATCGAATACAAAAAAAATTGTATAATTTATCCTTTCTCAAAATTAAGGAGGAGAAATTATTAATTGTAAGTAGCAAGAATATATTCCTGTTGTGCCTATTTGCTGGACGATCACAAATAAGAAGGTATACGTGTTATATATATATAACACGTATACCGTAGTCCACTTTATACACATTTTTCAATAACACGTATACCCTAGTCCACTTTATACCTATTTTTCAATATATATATGTTATTTCTTATATATATATGTATACACCATATTCAAAAGATGCCCTATTATTCTTATATTGAAGATTAAGCTTGAAGAAGTTACGTGCGTAAAGTTATTCAGGTATAGAATTAATTAATAATTTACAAGAGATCAATGAAAGCACACGAATAGACAAACTAGATGAAATTACTTACCGCCCCCAACATTGGAGGCAAGGAAACAGCTGTGTTCAAACATTAAATATCTGATTCCAGTCTGAACTGTATTTTTACTGATGACTCCATATTTTGTTTGAGCGTTACTAAATTTCACTGGCCCTGGAGTTTGCTTCCTTGATGATATGGATGCTTTCCCTACATATGCGCTCATGGCCATGCCGTTAGGTATTCTTCACACTTATTTGATTCTGGTAATTAATTATTTAAGCAGCTAATAGCAGTGAAGCCGCTATATTAAGCAAAGTTGTGTGCCACTTGATGACCAAAATGAGGAATAGGTTGACCCACATGCCTATTTTAGTCTCCCATCACCTTCGCTTGCCAGACCAAGACCTAATCAAATGCCTACTTGGGAATAGCTGGTCAGGTAGATCTTTTGGGATGGCCTGTGCATTGAAAAGAAAGAAGGCATTCCGCTGGTCTTTAAAGTGCATTGCAACTTCTAACAGCACACATAATAATTGCATTTGGCCGGGGGGAGAATTTGTGTTGGACCCAAATGGCAAAAAGATTCATACTGATCACTAAAGAAATTTTATATGTTTCTTCATGTTAGCTTATAGCGATACACGATCAAATCTTACATCAAGTCAAAAAGATGGATTAAACGACTCATCAATTGAAGAAATTCTACCAAGCATTTTTGCTTCTTTTCATCATATTTTGGTCATGAGTTACGAATTCCCATGAGATAAATTTACATCCTTTACGAAGTAGTAGCCTAATAATGAATGAGGAGCTGATAATTAACGAGTCTAACTAAGAATCAGACTACTCGTGTATTTTTCTTTTTTAAAAAATCCCCTTCCCTGCTCCTTCTTAAGTAACCAATTTGTAGCTTGAACGCAATAAATTAAAAATTCATGAAATTAAATTCTGAACTTTAACATTACAAGTAAATCTCCTTCACAAACATCTAACGTCAAAATATCTTAAAACCGCTATGTGTTTTGATACAAAACTTGTCGAAGATTTCAAAATCAATGGACACGTGAGCTGTTTTGCAATTTGCCCAAATTTAGACAAAAGACATTTGATGCCTTAAAATTTTCTTGCCCCCCTCACTACACAAATTAACCTTTAATAGTTGTAAGTTTTATCTTTTATATATTTTTAGATAGTGTGCAGGTAAATAAGAAAAATGAGAATTTTATTTTTACAGTAACAAAAGATGGAGAATTTCAAGTGCGCAAGATTTCTATTCTTCGTACCTGGCAGAGGTAGAAATTAAGGTAATAGAAAACCAAGGGCAACCTTGAGTCTTATCTCTCATTCTCCATACTACTTTCACTGCGTTTGTAGCCTTTTGACGTCTGACATTTTAGCTTAACGAACCATATTAAGCTTTCTTAGATTACATGTCATAGTTATATATTCTCTACTGGTTTTGATGATGATGTAGAAAAATGGATCAGAGATATCATTAAGAAACCGTACCCAGAGCACGAAATTTCAATAACTAATTGTGGAGAGAATTATTTGTCGAAAGATCGAGCAAGAGATGTACAAGTTAATTTATCAGAATCTTCAAGTTTGTGCTGAACTTTAAGTTTCCCCACGACTTCAGGACCTTGTAATTTTTGAAGTTTCGCGAAAGCTTTGTCAAGTTACGGAAACAAATTTTGAACTAATTTGATTGATATGGAAAATTTTAATTAAAGAATAAAAGGAACATGGTGGTCACTTGCCACCAGTACTTTCAGTATAGGTTAGGCAAGCTTACTTAACATACCCATGTTGATTAAATTAGGTGAAACTAGACAAATGTTGTTGACATCGTTTCAATGCACCCCACAAAAAACATGTCCTTTAGCATTAGGAGAAGTTTAGGGGCCACAGGATATATCAAGTTATATTAAAAAGATCTTAGCTGATCATTTGGTTTTAAACCAATCACATTTTAAGGTAAAAAGTAAAGCTTTTCATAGTTTTGGGTAAATCTTGTTTTACACAGAGTTAATTGAAAGCTCACTTCACAACTACTATTCTAAGTTTTACTGGTAGAAAATAATTTGTACCGTATTAATGATGAAGTGAACAGCTTATAATAAACAAAATTTATTTCAAGTGAGAGATGAAATTTCTGAGAAGGTTTACAACTTTATAAATACGCCCTCTAGGGTTAGGGTTTCAGGCCACTACCTAAAGGAAAACTCTCACATCCTCTCTCTTACCTCCCCCTTTCTCTTTATGCCATATTTTAGTTGCGGCTCACCATACAAATTTGAGAATTTTACCCTTGTTTTTGGTTTAAGTGAAGAAGAGGAGGAGGAAGAATCATTGAATTCCACAATGAGGAAGAGACAAGTAGTGGTGAGAAGAGAGGAGCCTTCAAGAAGTTCAACTAACTCTTCATTCACTGTTAGGAGCGTCCGATATGCAGAATGCCAAAAGAATCATGCAGCTAATGTAGGAGGGTATGCGGTAGATGGCTGCAGAGAGTTCATGGCAAGTGGAGAGGAGGGCACAACTGCTGCACTGACGTGTGCTGCTTGTGGCTGTCACAGAAACTTCCATAGAAGAGAAGTAGAGACCGAGGTCGTATGCGAAGGCTCCTCACCTTCTTCAATTTCGAATAATTGAAATTCTTCAAAGTCATCTTTCTTCGGTGTGATTGGTACCAATTTCCTAGGTGTGTTTGAGATTGTTGTCGTTGTGGTTTGGCTGCTGCTAGGGTTTTAAGGATTATGACTTGTAATCTTGCTCTTATGGTGTATGTATTTGAATTAATAAGAAAGAAGCTGGCACAAAAGAGAAGAAGAATGACTATGGTGTGTCTTTCTAAATCGGAAAGCAGATCGCTTCAAATCAGTCGTGTTAATATGATATACTCAACTTTATGTATCGAGCTTCAAAAACTGGAGTCAATTTATCTATGGACGTCGGAAGCTACCTTGTGTGCATCCAAGATGATAAACTCCTCTGTAAAAGAAGATTTGGGAACTTCAAGATCACAGCTAATTAATGCTTCCCAATGTTTGAATGTAATGATCTATTGATTCGATCTATTTTCCTTTTTCTCTTTGGATGGTGAGCGATGGATATCCAATGTAATATGGAATTTATCTGTTTTCTAATTGCTTGATTAAATGGGCTAAGCTTTCAGTTTGGAGTTGAAAGTATTTTTCTTTTTCTTTGAACCTGAAATGAAATGCATTTCCTCCACGTAAACTTTCTGCAGTGTTTCTAAACTGGTAAATAAGTGGATAACTAGTCACCGCCCAACTCACATAACGTTGAGAGCTTCACTAATTGTCACTCGAGTTGTTATTGGCTCTTCCAAAGACAATGTAATCGCAGTTTTATACATAGTCACGTCAGCTCCAAATCATCTGTACCTTACAAATGTAATTGCCGCATGGGATCATTAATTTCACTAACCATTCGGCACTCATCATTTTGAAGCTTAGAATGAAAACTACACGGAATATTTTTAGTCATATCGGTATTGTGAGATCATTACTTTGAAACTGTGGTAAGAGGCCCACATATATCTAATCATGCTGGTTGTTGTGATGGAAATCCTACTTAGCCTGTACTTAAAAGATGATTAAAAGACTAATAACATTTCCTTTTTCTAATTAGTCAATACAATTCGAACAAGTTCAAAGCCAAAGATAGAATGTACACATATATATATTAAAGAAATTGACATCCTGAGAAATCAACAACTCCTGCCTGAGAACATATTTGTATCATACTAGCATGAAAGCTACGAATATTAGATGCATTAATTATAATCTTGAGCAAATAACATGATAATATCTTTCAAAAGATAAAGGACTCTTAAAATATCTATCGGTCCCTAAGAACAAAAAGGATCCGCAAAAAGTATCAGAGTTTTCTTGTTTGCTTGCTTGTCTTCGGTTAAGCAAATATGAACTGATCATAGTGGCAAGAGAATTTTCCATGTGAAATGCATAAGCAAAAAAGTATTCAAGTTAGGTATGGATGTGGAGGGGAACAAATATTTCGGTATTGAATTGGGTAGAAGTCAATTTCAAACAATATCTAGCTGATATTATTCTTGGATATGAGTTTAGGTACATGAGACTAAGATATTTTAACTTCAACAGATATTTAAGCTATAAGTTAGTCTAGTCGTCCATCAAAATTAACATTTCAATTAGACTAATAATCTTCAACTTATCAAATACTTAGAAAAGTCGATGTAATTTTTTTTTTGGATAAAACTGATATATTTTATCTTTAATATGATTATTTTTTTTTACAGATTATTGTAGGTTTTATGGATTAATGACGTACTGTGCTTACACTTAATGCGTTTGAATCACTTGCGTTTTCGCTATGGTATTAAAAGTTGAAAATTTTCTGCAGATGGAGAACCGATAATTTGACTAACCCAATAAATGTAGATATGGAAAACAATTCTTTTGTCAGATAAGATATATACACATAACATATTGACAGTTTTATCGAAAATTATGAGTATTAATTAATATCATTATTCCTAACGCAAACCTGATCTGACCATCGCCATTTTAACCAGGCTTAGCAATTGGATTGCGATACATATATAAGGTTTTGTTCACTAATGACTATTTCATAGTATTCCTAGGCAACAGGGCCTAACGCTCTCATGATTATGCAACATTTTTTAATACATGGATAGAACCTAGTTTTAGAACTACTAAGCCCTCTATTTCCCTTCTTTCCTAAAAGAAATACACTAATTAAGAATAAGGAAGAAGAGAATTTCTTGAGGAACGCATTAATCACAGTCTTATAAAGAATTGATGACTACAAGAAAATCGCGTAATAGCGTCGGAATATTTCCGACGGAAAAAAATCCGTCGATAATTACCGACGGAACGTCACTAATCCGTCGGAAAATAGAATGTTTTACCGACGGATAATAAATCCGTCAAAAATACTGTAGGAAAAAATTTCGCGCAAAATCTTCGACAGAAAATAGCGACGCCAAAAGTCTCGGCGACGGAAAAAAATGCGGGAATAGTTCCCACAATTTAATTGCTTCGCCATTTACCGACGGTAAAAAAACCATCGGTATTTAGCTTCCAGTTACTGACGGTATAACATGCCGTCGTTATATCTTCGAGTAATATACCGACGGACAGTCTTTTCTGTCGGTAAATTGTTAACAGACGTCGTCGGTAAATATTTTATGAACAAATTTTACAAAAGGTAATAATATGCTGTCGGTAATCTTGGCGACGCATACCGACGGCAGTTGATCTTATCGTCGAAAAATGTTGACAGCAAACTTAGTTTGCCGACGGAATAACTTATCCATCGGTATTTGAGTTTCTACTGTAATAAAATTGCCGCACTTGTACCGACGGTACGTCTATCATCCGTCGGTAAATGTTTTACGAACAAATTGTACCGACGGTATCAAAATTCTGTCGGTACTCTTGCCGGCGGATACCGACAGCAGATGTTCTTATCGTCGGAAAATGTCGGCAGCAAAACCTAGTTTGCCGACGGAATAAATTATCCGTCGGTATTTGAGTTTCTACTCGA
>JANZXR010000008.1:12893651-12904261 GCA_027575705.1 Erythroxylum echinodendron
TTTGATGTATAAAACTGTTGAGTTTGAGTAATGAAAAGAGGAAGATTTTGGTTTTAAAAATCTTGTGATTTACAATTTCAGCTTTAATTATTTAAATGTATATGATGCCATGTGGAGTACAGTAGCGAGTGCACGTAGCGCTTCCTTATCTTAGGTTATGTATCGGAATGACCTTCAGGCGTCCCGGTGCGTACTCTAGGGTAATGAGGTGTTACAACATACCTCATTCACATGCTTAAAAGGTCCATCCATCCTTGTCCCAAATTGTTAAGAATTTTTTGCCATGGTTGAAATCAATTGCCTGGCCACTTCTAGTGTTTTGTTTACTTAAGCACCTCTACTAATTGTATCTATCATGCTCCTATCCATTAGAAACAACCATCCATAAAAGTATTAAATCAAAATTTGGTCATGAATTTGATAGTGCGGGCAGTTAGCACATAACTCCTTAAACTTCTCTTAATATTCATATAATGTTTCTCTGTTAATTTTCTTATCCCACATATCTCCTTTCTGATATTCACTAGTTAGGATACATGAAAGAACTTCTCTACAAACAACCTTTTCATTTCATTCCATATTGTCGCTGAGCCAGATGGAAGATTATATAGTCAATCATTTGCCTTATCTTTTAATAAGAATAGAAAGACTTTAAGATTAATTTGCTTTTCTATATCTCCTTGTGATTTTATTCTATAATAAACAAAACAAAATTCTTTCAAGTGCATATATGGATCTTCTGGAGCACCCCACTCTCGCAAGATACGTACCTTACATCTTGAGTGATGTTCGAGAACATACCCTGTGAGGGTGGCATGCTAGAATAATCAAACACTTGAAACTCGATATAATTTTTTTATTGCACAAGCATACACAAAAATCAATAATCAATTAGGCCCACTTTATTAATAAAATTTTTCAATCACAAGGGTTACAAACATTTCACAAATCATCCGAATTTTATTAGTCACTAAGGCCCATTATGCATACAAAACACTTATATTCATAATTGCTATTACATCATAAAATCGTTTACAAACATTTCCCATTTGGAAAGTTATTATAAACAGAATGTTCAAATACACATTATACAAAAATCACAGAATATACAAATTGATATAAAAATAAGAAAGTATAAATGCAGATGCGAACTGATCTCGACCTCTTTCTCTGACTTGAATGCAGTGGCTATACTCTAATTTGTCTAACTAGTGTGACTCTTCTGAGCCTGAAAAATATTGCAAATTTTGGGTGAGTTTTGTAAACTCAATAAGTGACCATCCTCGATGGCTCACTCAATCACATAACACATACAATTCATATAATCACATAATTCACATCATTTCATTAACAATCATTTATCACCGCATGTCACTTGGTCATTCATGTCACATTTCATATTCAACAAATATCATACTCAGAATACATTTCAATAAGTCAAACACACGTATTATATTTATATGTAGTGTTTATGAGACTCACTTTCTTTTATTATTGTTGTGACCGAGTGCCTTTTGTTTTATTGGCTCATATCCCTTATGGATACCGAGCTGTATCAGATAATGTCTCATATCCTTTAGTAGATACCGAGTACATTCACAACTAAGCCTGAGGCTCTAATCATAGTCTGAGCTTTAAGCTCTTTTCATATTCTGAGCTTTAAACTCTTTTTTCGGTGCTACTCTAGTCACAACAGCCTTTATGTTTGATGCATTCATGTAATGAAATGCATCACATATATTCAGTCAATTAAAAGTGCTCAAAATCTCACAATCATATTTGCAGACCTTAGTCCAACATTCAACATTTATATTGAGGATATACATATTTCATTCATATACACATTCACATTTTTCTTCGGAACTTGGCCCGACATACAATATTTAAGTTGAGAAAACACATATTTTATCAAATTCACATACAAGGAGCACTTTCAATATTCTCACATTTATCAAACTCCTCGAACCATTAATGTCCGGAATTATCTCAATCACATTTACGTCAGTAGTAATTCAATGCAGAAATTGAAAACAGAACAAACAATGAAATGAGATCATCTAGGTCGACTCACCGTACACTCCAGATTCGCATTTTCTTCCAAGATCTGGAAACATCTGGATGCGGACATTTTATCCTACACATCAATATTATGCAATACACACATTGCACACACATTAATAATTGCACAATCTTAAGTATTCATTTATGCACAAATGTGTATATGGATTATGTACAATGCATGCTCAATGACACTCTCGGGTATCACTCTATTATTCTCGTCATGTAAACATTTATATTTCCAAACTTAATTAAGTATCATTTATACTAATGGTTCATACCTTAATAAAACCATTAAAAATCGAAATTCATAATTCCTTGGCCAATTCAGATTTTTTTTCTATAGCAACTTTCGAGTCAACTTCCCTTGTTCTTTTTGACCAATAAAATGAACTAATTTAAAGATACTTTCTCCTAGAAAATTGTTCTCCTATCTCTTAAGTTTGTAATGACACTAAGATCGTGCAATTTGGTTCAGTATTCTATGATTTATACTCAAAAAACTACAGATTGAGTATATTTGAAACTTTGGCTTGTACGTCAACTTGTACATCTCATATCTCTCAATTAACGTATTAAAAAATTATGAAATTTATATCACTTAAAATATAAGAGAATAAACTACAACTTTTATGAAGACATGTTTATCTGATTCGGAATACATCAACACAGTTTATTCGATAACAATAGGACATAATTTCTATCTCGGGTAGTGTTATAGCCTAAGCCAAGACTCAAGTTCAAGACAGATTTTGAAATTCTTAGAGATAGAATTAAAAAACGATTTCTTCAGAAAATTTGTATCCCTATATCTATAATTTACTCGAAACAAGAATCATTCAATTTGGATAACTACAGCATAAGTTATGTGCAAAAAACAGAAGCTTCATCAGTGAACATGTTGCTGCTACATTTTCCAGCACTCATCTTCCAATTTTCCAGATTTTACACCTAACACAACTTGTACATAGATCACTTTCCTACTTCATTACTCTTCATTCTTAACTCCATTTCAAGTGAATATCATTCACAAACCATTTCATGATATATAATTAATCATTACCCAAAAACAGAGCATACACATTTACCCATTCATCATTGACTTCCTACACATATTTAACTTCATTTCCACTTTCATTTCACTTCTAATTATCACCTTAATTCTTCCCATTTTAAGATACCACATTACTCCCTTTCTTGAGCTCTAGACTCATTTTATTTCATCACAAAACACCCAAAGAGATTAACATTAATTTATCAAGAAAATAGAACAAAAGCCCATTATGTATCCAGTTTTTCTGCATTTTTTCCTACACCCAGTACTCAACTTCAATTCAAAATTTGAAACTCTTAAAAACATAATTTGAATTCGATTCTTCATGCAAAATGTAGCCATATGTATCTAATCCAAATCAAAAATCACCTCATTTGGATATCTACAAAACAAGTTATGGCTAAATTACAGATGTATAATCAATGGAAAATGTTACAACTAATATTTTTCCAGCACACTTTAAACACCATTATCATTTTATCTCTAAACTTTCATCCTAGTTCTTCCCTTTTCAAGACAATACACTTGCATTTTCTTTAACTTCAAATCTCAATTCAATCCATGCCTAAAACAACCAATGATCCATGTTTGTATCCATCAAAATCAGAACGTAACAATATCCATTCACAAATAAATTTTTCTGCACTTCTTTCTATATCCATTAAGGATTCATTCTAACTCTAAATCATCTCTATAACAACTTATAGATCATTAATCATCATACATGTAAAAGCAAGACATTAATCTACCCACAAAACTCACTCACGTTTTTGCATATACCCATCCTCAATTTATGAACATTTAACTTCTAACTATCATCAAGTCAGTTTCATTCTTCAAATGAAGAAGAGTGATGCTTATACTTACTTGATTTACCTAAGGCTTCTTCAAAAGTCTCCAAGAACCCTAGCTCCTTCAACGTACACGAAAATCAACTTTCAAGGTGGAATGGGTTGGGTCTTTTAGCAGTAAGAAGAGGAAGTCAATGAATCTTGAAGAAGCAAGGTGAAAGAGTTGAACAAAAGTTAACATGATGAGGGTGAGAGTGGATGTCGTTGGTGAAGAAGAGAGCAATGAAGAAAATGAAGAAGATGGAGATGAGAGAATCATATGTCATATTTAGTAAGTGAAAGACCTAAAATATGGTCTTCCACTTCATAAATTTGTGATTTAAACAAGTGGTGTGGCAAGTGACACTTGTCACTTGCCACATGTCACTCTCAAGGTCTCTTCTTGATCTTTTAGTGAGCTAGTCTGTTTGATTCCAATTTCTACTCCAATTTTCACCCAAATTTCAACGACATATGTCATTAAATCCCAAAGTCATTTATAAAAATTTCCACTGCCATTTGACTCTTAATTCTACTTCATTTCATCAATTGTTCTGCTACTTGGCATTTTTCCTAATCCAAAAATACCCCTAATTTCAGAAAATTCTCAAATTTTCATCAAAAATTCTAAATCAATAGATATACTTTGCAAATCAATTTTTAACACATATAATTCAAAATTCTAATTATAATCACATTTATAGATCAATTATACCCAAAATATGTCAATGAATGCATGTACAGTCATTTTAATGTGTGCAAAATTTCAAATTCACGTACGTATATGTTAACATTGTGCATGAGCATGAAATGTATTTTTCTTAATCTCTCTTTGATCTCACATGTATCAAATTTTAGGGTTCGAATCCTTAGTATAGAAACAAGATGTTACATCTTCAACTGCAAGAACACTAGAAATAGGAAATAAGTGAATCAAACTAGATTTCAAATATATCTCAGCATCTGAAAAATCTTATACATAAGGGATATTGGTTCAAATTTGGTGCCACTGACTCCCTCATTGTTCCAATGCTCAACTTCTTGGAAATTAGAATCTTCACCAATTGTCAAGTGTATCTCAACTTTCACTTATGGAGGTGAATTTGCTTAGTCTCTTTTTTTAAAGAACGTATTGTCTTCTCAATTTCTGGATTTTATTACAATCACCTGTCTGAGAAGAATGAGTCATACAAGACAAGAGAATAGCAGTAAAATATAAAAAACTAAATAAATAAAATAGTTTCTCATCAATGGTGCCAAAATTTTGAATGTGTTATCAAAACCCTCAAAATTAATTCTTATTCACCAAACTCTTATAATATTCATAAAACTAAGTTGAATCCCAAGAGAACATAAAACTAGTTTATTAATTTTAATTGACAAGACAAAGTGGAAGTTTATGATTAATTAACTAATAAGCTAAATCTAACAAGGAATCAAAATAAATCAACTAAGCATTAAAGTGAGAAATTCAATGGTATTAATTTTGATTTAAGGGAAGGATCTCATCCAATTATAACTTTGATGATAGGTCTAAAATGAATAATTTTCATAACTCAAGCAGTTAATATGAAATATATTAGGATAACTATAACAAGTCTCAAGTTTTCCTAAATTAATTAGTTCAAACCTAACATTCAATCCAAAACTTATTATGAATTGATTTGGTATTAATTAAATGATAATAGTAAGCTTAGTGCCTGTTTGGTTAAGCTTTTGGAGGGTGAATTAGCACTTTTTTTTCACCAAAAAAACTTTTTTTTAAATGAGTGTTTGGCTGTAAAATGAAAAAACACTTTTTTAGTAGATATAGCTTTTTTGGCAGCTAAAATACAGCTTTTTAAAAAGCTCAAATTTGGAGCTTCTCAAAAAGCACTTTTTAGATAGATTTTTCATATCAATTAATGAGCCTATTTTTAGTCCCTTTTACCCTTACGTTTTACACATAATTCCCATAATACCTACAAACACATCTTCACGTTTATTTTGAGATTTATATAATATTATTTGACTTTTTTAATATATTTTAATATTTATTTTTTATATTAGTTTTACTTATGTTATAATTCATACAAAAGATTTGGTTAGATATATTTTCATTTATGTTTAATATGATTTAAAATTATATAATAATTAATATATTTTGCTTTTCATATTTTTAATATATTTTAAATAATATTTATATGCATAAATAATTTTTATTACAAAATAAAATGTAGTTAAAATTAAAAGTGTTTTTTATTTTTATGTTGCCAAATGGTCTATTGTATAAAGCTCTGTCAAAAATGCTCTTTTTTAAATGACAGTCAAACAACTAACTAGCTTTTTAAAAAAGCTCTTCTCAGAAAAAATCTTTCAACAAAAGCTCTATTAATAAAAGCTCTACTGATATAAGCTCATCTAAGCAGGCACTTAGTAAAAAAGACTAACCCCTAAATTAAATAATTGAGATAGCTATAACTATTTTATTTAATTCTCTTATTTCTTATAAACATTTATAAATAACTTATTTGCTACTTGTGCCAATCATTTATGACAATTATAGATCATTGAATTCATGGATAGCTATAGAATAATCAACATTAAATTAATTATTCAGATCTGTCAATATTAATTATTCATAAAATATAAGAACACAATGCGCGAAATACTTGAATTAAATTAAAATCTAGTTTTAGAACAAAATTTCACAAGGTAACAACTACTTAAATTAAAATAAAATATAGGTTTAGAACAAAATCTCATAACGTTACCGCTAGAATTTTGAATCCTCTTAAATTAAAATATTTGAAATTAGTAACTCATGACTTTAGTTCCACCAAAAAAATATAAGAAAAGATGAAAGATGAAGAGAAAATCCCAAAAAGAGAGAGAGAGAGAGAGAGAGAATTATAGAGAGAGTGTATATGACATTTTTTCTTCTTTTCCTACCCAAAAGCTAACTTCTTTCAATATCCTCGAGATTCTCATCCAAACAAAACAAAACTCCTATATAATAGGTTTAGGAATAAATCTCCTAATTGAACTAAAACTCTTTGAGTGAATTTAGCTTTAGGTATGATCTTGCCTTATCAGCTGCAACAATGTATAATCTTTTTTAAAAAAAATTTGTGACTTTGAAAAATAGTGCTCCAATTTGATGCAAATATTAATTTCACTAATTAAGTACCAAAATCAATTCAACACAAAATAGAGAACTCCAATTAACATAACCAAATCATATCTTATCAAGGGTTTGTTAGCATAATGTCTCTTTATAAATTTGATGTGAAATTTAATACTTCGAATGATTTCACTACATAAAAGGTGAAGATTAGGGCACTTTTTGTTTAGTAAAAGATGTGCAACAACATTAAAGAAGAAGAAAAGCTAAAAAAAGATTGGAGGTGTTGGAGAATAGAGAGATTATATAAAAGGTGCATAGTGCTGTACTACTGGATTTGAAAGATAAAGTCTTGAGAGAGGTGGTTGATGAAACAAATAATAAATCATTATGGAAATGACTTAAAAGTAAGTATTTGAAGAAATCTTCTAATCAATCATTTATGTCAAAAGTAGGACGTGAATACTTTGAGCATGATATAAAGTATATTGGTATAATATTACAATGATAATTTTAATCAAATTATTTTAGTTTTACATGATAATGATATTAAAATAAAAGAAGAGGATTATGTAATAATTATGTTGTATTCCTTGTCTAATTTACAAGAAATCTCCATTAATACCATGTTATATGGTAGAGAGACTATTTCTGTTAATAATATGAAGGATGTTATGTAGTCTATGAAATTAAAGAAAAAGTCTCTAACATATATGAAAATAAATCATATTTTGGTCTAATTATTAGCAGAGGTATGAATAAAGAAAAGGATATTAGAAGAGAAATAAGTCAGGATCTAAAACAAAGCCTAAAGTTTTTTAATATTTTTATTATAAAGAAAATGACACTTTAGAAAGTACTACCAAAAGCAAAATAAGGGAAACGTGAAAAAGGAAACAATAAGGTATACACTAGTTTATCCTATCATATGACTTTAAATAAAGACTAGTTATGTTCTTTTAAAGAATGAAATTTTATTGTCAAATTAGGTTATGATAGAAAGCGTACTTTCAAAGGCAGTGATTCAATTAAGATCCAAATGTATGATGAATTATTAGAACATTGGATGGCTAGTATATTTTTTAACTTTAAAAAAATCTGATTTTAATATATACTCTTGACAGTTAATGGTATAAGTTTTTTTTATGGTGATGTGCAGCTCAAAGTGTTAAAGAATGTCATAAATATGATGAAAAGAAGATTACAACATGAAAACATAGAAAATAATAACAGAATCAATGGTTATCTTCCTATTTTTAGAACATAATAATGATAATACATGTTTATGGTATCACAAATTATGTCACATAAGTGAATAGAGACTTTAAATATTGAGTAGGAAAGGATTGTTGGATGGATTTGTCACTAGGAAGATGAAATTTATGAGTCTTACGTTCTTAACAAGTAGCACAGGGTCAAATTTAGTTATGATAAAGTACACTTTAATAGACATTCTTGATTATATTAATTCAAATTTATGAATTGTTACTCCAGTTTAATCCCTTAGAGGATGTATTTACTTTGATTCCTTTATTGATGATTATTATAGAAAAGTTTGGGTATTTTTTTAAGTTAAAGAATGAAGTATTTGGAAATTTTAAGAAGTGAAAGACTACTACTGAAAAATGTTCTAAAAAATAGGTCAAAACACCCATGATAGAAAATATATTAGAATTTTGTAATAAACCATTTGATGAGTTTTGCAAGCATTTTAGCCTAAGGTAGTTAATATTGTTGCTTATCTAGTAAATAGACATCCATTAACTATAATTGATTTTCAATCTTTCAGAGGTAATGTACGATGCTCCCTCTAATTATAATAGTCTTTATAAATGGTTGTCTTACTTATGTTCATATTAATGATGAAACATTGGATTTTAGAGCAATAAAATGCATATCTCTAAGAAAAGTTACTAGAATTAAAGGGTATAGATTATCATGTACAAAAAAGAATAGAACTATAGATTTTATTATTAGCAAAGATGTTACTTTTGATGAATTTACTATTATTGGTTAGAGAGAGGAGCTTGATGATCTTATAAGTAAAAAGGATCAAACTAGTAGCTAAAAGGTAAAGTTTCACATTAAAACTACAAATAAGATAGTTAAAAACCAATTTGTAGATATGCAAAAGGAATGACCACAAAATATAGCAACGAAGAAAACAAGGAGAGAAATTACACTACAAGAAAAATAGAATTTAGGAACGGAAAAAAAGCGCAAAATTCGCCCCAATTTCGGTTCCAAACTCAATCAGGGATGGATTTTTGGACTGAAACTTTTCTGTCGGTATTTGGTTGGTCGCAAATCTTAGGGACAGAAAATAATCCATCCCTAAAATACAGGAACCGAAAAATCCGTCCCAAACAGCGTTCGCAATATCGGTACCAATCGAGTTATTGCATTTGTTTTGGGACAGAAATAATTGGTACTGAATGGAGTTACCAATCGAGTTATTGCATTTGTTTTGGGACAGAAATAATTGGTACAGAAATAAGTTGAGCCGGATTTGTTTTGGGATGGATTTAGGGACCGCACTATCGGAGAATTTAAAATGGAATGTGGGACAGAATTAGAGACGAAATTAGGGAAGGACATGTGGTTTGTTTCAGTCTATTTTGGGACGGATATGTGGTTTGTTTCAGCCCATTGTGGGAAGGATTTAGGGACGGATATGTGATTTGTTTCAGCCCATATTGGGACGGATTTAGGGACAGATATGTGGTTTGTTTCAGCCCATTTTGGGACAGAGTTAGAGACAGAATTCTTTTTGTTCGGAACTGATTTAGGAACGGATTTTTCTTTTATTTTGAATACATTTTCTATTTTATTTTTATTTTCCACGAAAAATTAAAAAAAACTTATAAATATCCTTAACATGCAACATCATTCATATTATTATGATAATAAATGGGATGAATAAAATTTAAAATAATATTAAAAAATTTATAAATATCCTTAATATCCAACATCATTAATAATATTCAAAATTTAAACATCTAATAATATTGACATACATGCAACTCATATCATAGACAATATCCACAATAGTTTCCAAATTATAATCGAAATTATTGAAGTTACAAAAACTATAGAGTCCTAAAATCTTCCCTCGCATTGTTAGCATGAGGAGTCATACTGGTAGGGCAGTGGTCACCCAATTGCTCCCTTAGTGACTGTCGAGACTCCCCAGTTGATGCTCGAGTAGGAACTGGCATTGGAGGCAAGGTTGCTCCCATTAATTGAAATGCAGTCTAGACCCATTATTTAAATTGTTCAAGGTCAGCTAGTTGTGCCTTCAATTGAATCACTTGTTCTTGTAATTGGATATTGGAAGTCCTCCCACAAGACATTGTACTAGCAGAGGAAGCAAACTCTCCAGTAAGGTTGCCAGTCTCATATACTCGCCCTTTATACTCCGAGAACAACTTCGCCCACAACTGATCAGGATCGACTGTGGCTGGATCATTCGCTTGGCCAACCTTCTATGAATATGCTTTGTCAAATTTATCCTACATATATGTAAAGAGCATTAATAATATAACTATACTATTAAATATGAACT
>JANZXR010000008.1:12911336-12935149 GCA_027575705.1 Erythroxylum echinodendron
TAAATTCCTAAATTATCACACCAATTATTACTAATTGAGAGCAATAAATAACCAAATATTCATCAACCACATAAAACTCAAACCATAAATCACCATAAAATTTTCCATTGTTAAACTCAAAATATAAAGATGTGATAATTATTAGAGGAGAACATCTAATTTGCAAAAGAAATTACCTTAATAAGCTTGTAATGCCAACCTTTCAATAACTTCAAACACTTTGATGGGTAGTTCCATGAATCAAAACCAAGCAACTCCACCTTAAGAGAAAATCTCAAGACTTTTACAACCTTTGGAAGAAGATGCAAAAAAGAGCAGCCAATACCTCTGATTCTCGACCTTTGGGTATAAATAAAAGGGCCCAAAGAAAAACGCACCATTTTACCTGTCGAAGAAGTGGGGAAATTAAAGGGACGAAAATTGGGATGGATTTAGGAACCAAAATAGGGACCGATTTACAGACGAGATTTGGGACAGAATTAGGTACGGAAATAGGGACGGAATATTTATTCCCAACATCGTTGTTACAATTTTAGGGACAGAAAATATTCTCAAAGAAATTGGCTGCAAATTTCATCCAATATTTGGGACCGAAAAATTCCATCCTTAATATTTCGTCTTTAAATCCGTCCCAATGTGAACAGTCGCAAATTAGTAACGAATTTCGGGACCTTTTTTTC
Source organism: Erythroxylum echinodendron (assembly GCA_027575705.1). Taxonomy (NCBI): domain Eukaryota; kingdom Viridiplantae; phylum Streptophyta; class Magnoliopsida; order Malpighiales; family Erythroxylaceae; genus Erythroxylum; species Erythroxylum echinodendron. Next base: position 12,912,017 of record JANZXR010000008.1, read on the forward strand.
GTTCGTAAATTTGATTCGGAATTAGGGACGGATTCTTATGAACTTTACTACGCGGACTTTGGCGCCAAACTTTGCAACCAATTTTGGGACGAAAAGTCTGGTCGGTGTAGATGTAGCGAACTTTAGGGACAGATTTGGGGACGATTTTATTTTTTCACCTCACCTAGTTCGGTCCCAAAATCTGTCCCCAAAGTTCGCTACATCTACACCGACAGGGACAGAATTTATCCGTCCCTATTTACCGTCCTTATTTGCGATTTTTCTTGTAGTGTTAGAAAACCTACCAAGTATTTAGCTTATATTGATTTTGTTAAAATTGATCATTGTTGCATATGTCATAGCATTAATACAGAGTATAGACTTTAATGAACAACATAATTATAGAAGGATAGTGGATAATAAAAAAGTATCATAATGCTTGATTTTTATGAATAAGTAGACGCAATCTTAGTACAAAAATGAGATGTGGGAACTTATAACATTACCAAAGGGTACAAAGCCAGTGGAATGTAAATAGGACCGAAATAAAAACGAAAGTATTCACACAGTTTGACCAGATATGTCTAAAGCACGGCTAGTGACAAATGATTTTTTACAATAAAAAATGGAATTGATTACTAAGTTCTACTAATTATGAAGTATAAGATCCTTTAAGTGCATAGATGTCTATTCACTATGGTAAGTGCACTCAATCTGAAGTTGGAGCAACTTGATGTGAAAACTACATCTTTAAATAAGAATATATTGGTTTTCTTGACTTTGAGAAAAAGGACTTGGTAGTAGTACATGAGGTTTGATGCATTTATGTTTTCTCAAGATTTTATTCATAATTAATTTAATAATTGTGCTTACTTTAGAAAAGTTTCATATTATTCACATATTTGTTTGTTTCTATATATTGATGATATGTTAATTGCAAGTAACAATAAGGTTGAAATTAAAAATCTAAAAGCCTTGTTGAGTAGTGAGTTTAAGATAAAGGATTTGGGAGCAACTCAAAAAATTTTAGACATTGAGATTTATAGGGATAGAAAATTAAGCTTATTATACTTGTTACAATAAAAGTACATTAAAAAGGTGTTATAGTCTTTTTAAACAGATTAATCTAAGCCTATTTGTACTCTTTTTGTAACACATTTTAAATTTGATGCTAATGTATTACCTATTTAGACACAAAGAAAGGTTACATGAAATAAGCTCCTTACTAGAACGTAATTAAGGGTTTGATGTATGTCATGGTATACATAAGACTAGATTTAGTACATGTTATTAGTGCGGTAAGCATATCTATGAGTAATTTTAGGAAAGCTTATTGAGAAGTTGTTAAGTGGATTATATGATACTTGAAAGGAAAGAGTTATATTTGCTCGGTTTATGGTTTTGATGATTCTACTAGTGGTATTGTCGACTATACTAATTTTGATTATTGTGGAGATATCTTCACAAGGAAATCCTTGACATGTTCTATCTTTGACCTTTTTGATTATACAACAGTTAGAAAGCAACACTTCATTCTATAGTTGCCATCTCTACAATAGAAGTACAATAAATTTCATTGACAAAATGTATTTAAAAAGGTATATGGTTGTATGATTTTGTTAATAGTTTAGGTGTGGATGTGTAAAACTTTGTCATTTACTGTGATAGTCAAAGTACAATGAATTTGGCTAAAAATTATGTCTATCGTGAGAGATTAACGTGTATTGACATTAAGTTAAATTTTATTTGAGATATTATTAAGGATAAGGTGTTTTCCATACAATAGATAGTTGTAGTTGATAATCCAATAGATATGTTAACAAAGTCATTATTTGTAGCTTCAAGCCTTTAAGAAAGGAATGACGGGGAGTGATTCTTGGTTTAATGTTAGAGAATTTATGTCAAGGTAAGGAATTGTGAGATATGATTTGAATTTGTGGTGGCCTACAACTATTTATGACCCAACCCAAAATCTTGAGTACTATAACCAGAATAGGATATTGCTTAAGAAATTAGAGAAAAACTAGCATCAGTATGGACATCTAACTGGCACTAGACATATATATATATCAAAAATTCATAAGTGTGTCAGGCACTAAACTCATGACATGAAATCCAAAGATGCAAGGAAGTATAATTTCACAAACCTTAAGCATATTACATGTAACCTTCAACTATAAATAATTTGATTAGCATTTATATTGTGGGTGTCATGTCATATTCTTGACGTTGTATTGTTTTCTTACAATAATAAGAAATCTATCTCCTTACTATATATGTAGGTCATATTGATTGAACATATAAACTTTGTATTTTTCATTCGTTTATTTTTCTTCCAATATCTTTCATTTACATTACAAAATGACTACAAATAGAACTTATCGTTTGGTCCTTAATATTTACTTGATTCCAAGCCATAGCTAGAAAGTGGTCTTAGGTATATGGGTTTAAACCAAATTAAAGAATGTCAAGAATAATTAAGATTTGATTCTTGAAATATATTTAGGGTACTTTTATTGTTGAAAGGATGAGAAGAATTGGCTAACTAAAGAAACTTATCTTCACATAAGATATTATAATTGTAATTTAGTAAATTATTTCTTATTAGATTAGGGATTATAGAGCTATAATTTGGCTAGAATTATGAGTTAGAGATAAGGACCTCATTTACTCTTGAATGCCTTATAGCTCCTTAAGATGGGTTTTGAGTGGAATTAAGTTTTCTAATAAACTAATTTGAGATCAGTTATTATACCAAAAGTGTTTATTCCTTCCATTCCCAGCTTTGTGCTTGATATAAAATCTGATAATATCCATTGACTTCAATACTTTCCTCTAATACTAGGAAGCATTTGAAGCCAATTTCAATTACCAAAAGTGTCCGGGGTTTTGGGAATGAGTTCTAATATGTGAAGAGCTTTCATATTCTCTTAGAGAGTGGCATCTTACTTATCACCTTGACTAGGGTAATGTCAAGTCCTTTTTATTTTGTCTTGCTAATATCTTTTTATTTCACTTTGGCTTTTACATGACAGCCATTAATTCCATAACATAAGAAGTTCTTAATGATTCTTTTTATATGTTTAAAAACTCTAGCAAGGAGAAGCAAATATGTTTACTAAAATATATGGAGGCTATTAAGGATTATTTTAATTAGTTAAATATGTTTACTAAAATATATGGAGGCTATTAAGGATTATTTTAATTAGTTAAACATGTATAGCATAAGAAAGTGACTACATGGTTCATAAATTAACTCTATTTTCGATTAATGGATGAGTGGTGGGAATTCTTTAAAGGTGAGATTAGATGAAAATTATAGGATTACTAGGTACTTAATTGAAAGGTTTATAAGATTAAACCATGTGATTTTAGAAAGGTTCTATGTCAGATTTTAATTCCTTATTGAAATAAAGAGGAAGCTCTGGTATCTATTGATTGATAAACTGCAAAGAGCTTTACACTTAACTACTATTTTAATGAAGAACTTAATTGAGCAAGCATCAACAAATGAGAAAATAAGTCATTTGCAAAAGTTAGATTGAAAAAATTACATTTAGATCACTTACGATGATATCTAAATTTTGATTTTTTTGAACTTAGTATTTTCTAATTAGAAAATGAAAAAAATTCTAAGTAAAGGATAAAGAGGTGAGGTGATAGCGTTCTTGGATGGTAGGTTCACCATTAACCATAATAAAGAAATATAGTATGGAGAAACATTAGAGTATACAAGTTCAAAAGAGAAACCACAAACTTTCAAGGCTACAATTACTAAATTTCATTGGTTAAGGTCATAAGCTTTTCTTAAATTAACTTTGAAAATGCATATTTTGTTTAAATTTTTTCTTCAACAATCTTAAGGATTTTTCAGAAAACAAGAGTTATGTTGCTAATGCTTATGCGTTATGAAAATTATATAGATTTCACCTATTAGTGTTGATATGATCCATTTAACTTTTAAATGTCTTGACCATAAATTTATAGACAATGTTTTAGCTTGAAATTGCCCTAAATTCTTATATAAAAGAAGGATTAAAAGAGTTAAGAATTAAAAAAATAAGTTATTAAACCTTTTATGGTTTTTTTTATAAGGTGAAGAAATCAAAAATCACATTAATGATATCATTCCCATTAAGATGCCACTTTTTGTAGGAAAAAGGGCTATTGAATTCATAAGAACCTAAACACATAAAGGGGTTTAAGTTGAAGAGAGCAAATCCCACATCACCTATATGGAATGATTTAAAAAGTTCATCCATTTAGAGAGGGCTAAATTGTTTTGGTTAGATGCAGTGAAGGTTAGAGGGTTCAATATGGCTCAATCTTTTAGTTCCTATGATTCCTTTAAAGTGGAGATAGGGGAGGTACGCAAGATTCTTAAACTCTTTGGTTCAGCTATTTACATTAATAAACAACTTCAAATTAATCTTTGAATATTTAAAAAAGGTAACAAAACACATGTAAAATAAAATATTTATTTTTGGACAATATATCCAACTATACGGTTATCACTTTAGTTTTTTTCATGTCCATCATAGTCAATATTAATCAAAGCATGCTTACACATCAAACATATGGTTTAATGTAAGCAGAGTTAATTTGATTTTAATGACCATGAGAACTAATTTAACATTAAGAAAAATATCTAAATACAAAATTTATATAAAACTTCTAATGGATTTAAAAAATATGGATTGAAAAGAGTTGACAAAAAATCTAAAAAAATAATATATGTTAATGAATATCAAATGAAAGTGTAGCTATAACATGACTTAACTAAAGATTAGCTTGAAAAATGTTTAACAATGGCATTATTTTCATATAGTAATCACTAAAATCAAATTGGCTATAAAGACATATAGGTATTAATATTACTCTTGGAGTTTAAAAATAAAATTCAAAATTATATTGAATTATCAAGACTAATTTTATAATTTGTCTCCCCCAAAAATGAAATTGATACTTCAACAATTTATCCAATTTTATAAATTTTAAGTACTTTCTTTTTGTAAAATTTTAAAGTTTTAAGATAAAAATAAATAATTATAATTGTAAAGACTTAGCTTATATTAAATTATTATTTATTATAGTTATAAATTTAGATTATAGCTTAAATAATAATTTCTAGTTAAACCCATAGAGAGAGAATTTCTTCATCCCTCTCTCTAAATTTTCTTTGGATGCCCTTTTTTTCCTCTCTTCCCTCTTTTATATTGATTAAACTAGATTTGCCTGTCCTTGTTTGGGTAATAGTCCTTAAAGGAACCTTTTCTACCTAAGATTTATCTAGTCCTTTTTTAATTAAGGAAATGGAATCAAACCTTCTCTCTTCGACAATACAACCCCCTTTAAGTCACTAAGAGAAGGTTCTTCCCTAATTAGTCACTATTTTTTGCCTTCTACATCTCTCTTATCTATCCTTTCTTTCTTATTACATTTCTTTGTTTGTTCCTACCTGATTCTTCTCCTACTCTCATTTTCTTCCTAGACCATTTTCTCCTCTCCTCTTTCATCCTTAATGGCTTTAAACTCTTTTACTACTCAATCCTTAAGCTCTCTCAGTTTAGTTATGAATCACTTAGCTAACTCTCCTCTTACCTCAGTCAATCTCCTTACCTCAACTTCTAACCTATTGAAGAAAGAGTAGGGGCAAGTAATTGAGACTCTAATCCTAGCCACAAGCTCAAATATTTTCCGTTAAAATCTAGTAAAATAATGTAGTTTCATTTCTTATTAAGGGTTTAAAGATTGAAGTTGCATGATGAAGCCCTTATCATAGGATTCTTTACGGACAAAATAACCTCTTTCCTTCATATGCATGGACAGAATATAAATGGAAGGAGTTAGAGATGGAGAACACACTAATTAATAAAGAGGACTACTTTATATTCAATTTTAACAATAAGACAAATATGACGAAAGCATTAAAGTTAAGTTTATAGTATAGAAACGGCAAGCCTATATGCTTAAAATGTTGGAAACTAGGTGTAGAGCTTAACAATATACATATGAAGTATATCCCATTTCAAATGATTTTATACAATATACCCTTATAATATTGATCTACTTGCGACTTAGCTACCTCGCTAGTTTCATAGGAAGGCTAATCTTTTATGGATGAGAATATAAATAGCTTAAAAAGGATAAATTATTTTAAAGTCTATGCTAAATTGGATACTAATAAAGACTTACCTAAAACCTTGAAATTGAAAAGATAAGATGAGGATGGGATATGAAAAAATTATTTTTTTAAATAGAAGCCTATTAAACCACCTAAAAAATATAAATAAATTGGTAAGATATTTGTTACAAATAGCTATAAGGAAATAATAGGCATTCAACTAATGAATTATATAGTCCCACATCCCTGTTAAGGTTACCTTTAATAGAGAAACTAAAGATCCAATGGTTGCAAAGGTAGCAAAAGTTGTAGTTACACATATTATAAAAGATGGTGCAATAGTCACAGAAGATGGGCAATAGTTATAGAAGATGTTGTAGAATCTGAAGAACTTATAGAAAATTTGATATCAATCCTTTTCGTTTATAAAGAGGCAAATCTATATCATATATTAACTCAAAACAATTAAATAGAGAATAGATTACAGACTAAATCTAGCCTAAATGATAATCAGGAACCAAAGATGAATACAGAACACTCATTAAACTAAGAGAAAATTTTAATGCCAACTAAACAAGGACTTTTCTTTTTAGAAGATGCAACTTCTATATATGTAAGCTTTAGGAAAGCTAGAAAAAGGAGACTAGGAGGTAAGCCAAAGAAAATGAATAATAACAACCCCTTAACCCATCCATAATGATTATTTCTTTAAATGTAAAGGCCTTAATTATCCCAATAAGTAAAAGGTCATTAAGGATTATCTCAAATCTAAGAAACCTTTTATGTTAGGTTTAATAGAGACTAACATAAAGCTTACTAGTCTTTAAGAAAGATTTTGGTTTTTAGAAAAAATTTGGACCATTCAACCACTAGGCATACTTCAATGGTAAAATATTGGTGGCCTATGATTTTAATAAAATCTAGGTTTTGAACACTTAACATTCAAATTAACGCCTCCATTTACAAATGATTATTTCTAACTCATCTTCCTATATTAGTATCACTCTTATGTATATGGCTAAAATTGCTTTTCAAAGGCTCCAACTTTGAAAAGATCTTATTTTCTTTATACTTTACAACACACCTTAGCTCATTTTTAGGGACTTCAACTATACACTCATTTGAAATTTTACTTTACTTGGAACAATAACCACAATAATGAGATATGCATATGAGAAAAGCTAGATAGGTCCTATATAAACTCATATTAGATGAGTTAACTCCCTATGAGGAAAGACTATCTTAGCTTACCTATTATTTCAGCTTACCCTTTTGCTCTGATAATACCCATATTAAACTCTCATTGTTAACTACATCAATTAGTAAAATCACTCCTTTCATATATTTCAATCAAATATCTTACCTACCTAAATTTAAGGAGTCAATAATAAGAGGGCTACAAGTTACTGAAAGTGGATTTAAATCTTTCAAATGTATTAGTAAATTGCAAGGTATGAAAAGGAAATTGCAAGCTCTTAATAATCACAAGTATAAAGACCAAATTATCAAGGATAATAAAATCAATCTCCTACAAGCCCAAGATAACCTCTATGTTAAACTAGATAATGAGTTGCTTAATTAAAAAGAGAAACAAGCATTGATCAACTAATTAAATGCTTTAGAGGTCTAAAACCCCATTTCAAGAAAAAAAAATCTTATGACTAAGGAACAGAGAGATGAACACAAAATACTTGCACAATTTCATCCTAACTAAGAGAAACATAAGCAAAATAGTCTCACTCATTTATGAATCTAGAAATATCTATAGTTCTCAAAATAACCCCAAAGAGATGACTCACAATACTGCCTAAAAACTTTAGGAAATTCTTCTAATAATGCTTCTTTTTATAGTATATCATCATTTTTGTTTAACACTCTGTCGACCAAGACAAAGTAAGCATATTGACCAAACCTTTTATAAGGGTCAACATTAAAAGAACACTCTTCATAATGAATCCCAATAAGGCACTAAGCTCGTATAGATTAAATGTTTTCTTCTTTCAAAAATGGCACCTAATTGGAGATATATTTTCTAAGATAATAATGGAATTGTTCATATATATATATATATATATATATATATATATATATATATAATCACTTAGAAATGAGCAAGACTTACATCTATTGCATTCCAAAAAATTTCTAGCTTTATATTATACTTCCAGACTATAAGCCTATAATATGTTGTAATGTCATCTATAAGATTAATATCTACAAGAATGAAGCCTATCGTAAAGACATTTATCATCACTTGCTAGAGGGCTTTCATGCCTATAACAAGTACAAATAATAACATCTTGATTGCACAAAATTTGTTTAAGAGTTGCCATAGACGGAAAGAGATCAAGAATTCTTCATTAATGATTTAACTTCGATAAGGCTTTTTGACTCCATCAATTGAGAATTCATCTTCTGCACCCTAATGGCAATTGGTTTCTCCTAACCAATTCATCAACTCGATAGAATAATATGTAAATACTATCTTTTATAGCATCTTAATAAATGGTGAACCAATTAAGAGATTTTATAAAGGAAAAGGATTAAGGAAAAGTTACCTATTATCCTTTTATTTTTTCATAATTTGTATTGAAATGTTCTATAAGATAATTTCAAAGAAAAATGAGTAATAAAGGAATACTTTTACAAATGCAAGCAACTAAAATTATTCAATCTCACTTTTTGTTAATTTATTATTATTTTATAAAGCTAACCTATTTAATATATATGATAATAAAGTTAGTGAAGCTATTTCAAAATAATTTAAGGCTATTAGTCAATCCTAAACCAACATCATAATCTTTACCGATTACGCCAAAGATAGAGTAAGTTCTCCAAGCCTCAAGATTCAAACTTTAGAATCCACCTTTAAAGTATTTAGGAATACCAATTTTAGTTTAATAATTATCACACAAAGACTGTCAACCTTTAGTTAAGTTATTACTAAAGAAAATAAGGCACTAGAACAACAAGCATCTATCATTTGCTGGCAAACTCCAACTGATGAATCTTATTTTATGCGACCTATCATCTATTAGAACTCATGTTTATTCCCACCCCAAAATTAGGTTAAGGATTCTCAATAACTTTTTAATGACAAGAACTACTAGTAATTCCTGGTGCAAAAAAAAAGTGTTTAGGCATAATTTCAATAAGACCAGTGAATAGGATGCTCTTGACAAAAAGATTACTGAATCTATTAAAAAAGTAGGAGCCTCTATGTCAAATGAATCCATATTCAATCATTAAATAAAATAAAGTTTAACACATCACGATCACTCATAAAAATTCAAAGTATTAGGGATACAATCAATACAACAACAACAAAAAAACAACATTCATTATAAATATCGTTGAGACACATGGTTTGGAGAAGTCTTATAGTACTCAGCCTTACCCCTAACTAGCAAAGAGGCTATTTCCAAATAACCCACACGTATAATGAAAATTAAAAATAAAAAGAATGCAAAAAATCCAAAGAATACAAAAAATATAAATAAATAAATAAACAACCATAAAATTAGAAAAGAAAGGAAAAAATAATAAATAATAATAATGAAATAAAAATAAAAATACTAGGAAAAATAAGTAAATAGATAAAAACAAATATAAATAACATACAATACCATACTAAAAGAAATAAATGAGATACAATCAATAATGAGTTAAAATATTTGGAAATGACAAAGGCACGTAGTTATGGTATGATAGCTAGAACAATCTAAAACTACTGTACAAGCTTTCAAACTTCAATACGTTGAAATCAAGTATAGATAAGAGCCCTAATGTAGCAAAAATTCATATAAGGTGGCTCATGGAACTGGCCTTTGGTTAATTCCAGAAGTTTTGCCAACATTTAAAGTAATATCCTAAATTATAACCACAACTCAAGAAAGGAAGACAATAATTATATAACCAAGATATCCCTCTAAATCCTTCACCATCCAATCTACTTGGAGATCTTCACAACACCTCTTCATCCTACTAGGTTTAGTTTGGCATGGTTTTCCAATAACCCATCTAATGCCTCTTTTATACTATGGTTAGCTATTAAGCAAATGCTCAATACTAAAGATATATTAAAATTCACAATCACAAGCTCTAGTCTTTACAATCTCTACAACCAAGAAACTGAAACAATTAATCATTTAGCTCCTTTTCAATTGTCAATACTTTGTCAGTTCTCTATAGTGGTTTAAAATAAGTTCTAAAGACCTATAGCAACCATTATGAAGAGCATAACTCGCCTCAAGTAATTGAATGGGCAAGCAATAAAAGATTTAATACCAAGGTAGATCAAACAATTTTTTTAGACTTGGTTTTAGCTGCATCATCAATGCACTCTAGAGGGAAAAGAATCAAAGAAAAAATAGAAATGCTTATTGTGAAGTTCAAGCATTAAGCAATCACACATTTTCATATATCAAGAAAATCATTATTGTAAAAGAGATCACCAAGCTAAGGCTAACATAACTTCAAGATAGAACATCCCTTAGAATAGTTAAACTTCTTAATTAGCTCTTGTAGGTTTTAGATATGAATGTGTTGGAGCTTAAATCCTTAGGTATTTCATTATTCTTCGAGTATAAGATTCACGGGCTTTTTCTGCCAATACTTAGTCCTTTTTTTTTTAAGTCAAGAGCACGTCTCTTTTATACTGCAATAGGATAACATTTGGCTTTCTAGATTAGCCTTTTTGCGAATGCCCCTTTTGGAGTTCTCTTGTTGTATATTTTCTTCGACCTTGTACTTTCTTTTTAGGGTTCTTCATTAATTAATTCATTTTTATTTTAAAAAATCGACAACTTTTGAGTTCTAAATGAAATCCAAAAGAATTTGGCATTCATTTTCGTTGCAAAAAAAAAAGGAATAGGGACTTGACCTTCTTTATTTTTTGTGATTTCAGGTATTTTAAAAATATTTTTAATGTTTAAAACTATTTAAAATAACTTTTGATGGATTACATATTCTAAAACAAGAATTTTTGTTTGACGTTTTCGTATTATTTTAATAAATATTATGTTGTAAATTTGACTCAACTTATCCTGAAGCAGCAATTGATTATGAAAAGGTGATCAAAGTTAATTATCCTTTAATTAGATAACATGTCCATTTCACCAACAAATCATAATTTTATATATTGTATTTAATTTTAATAATAATTTTATTAAAGTCACAAAACATAACATTTGATAAGAAGTCCTTTTTAAAAAAATTAACAATAGATATATTTATTAAGTATTTTAGAATATTAAAGTATTTAAAAAATTAACAACAGATATATTTATTAAGTATTTTAGAATAGTAAAGTATTTTCAACGTCAACTTGATTGGAGGCACAGTTCTCGACCTCAAATCCGTTTTCCTTTTAGGTAAAAGATACCTCTTTTTTTTTTTTTTTTTTACGGCCTCCAATCAAGTTGACGTTGAAAAATTGTCAGGCGTGCTTGGTACGATGTACCACTTTTGGGCCTAAAATGTTACATCAGAAGAGAGATTTATGGGCCGAAATAAAAATCTAATGCTCGGTGCTCATAACCATTGCCTAATTTCACTTAAACAACCCTAAACATCACTCAGAGTCAAACCATCTGTCCATTTTCATGTAAGACGACGTGCAGTAGTGGAAGACTGGAGATGCCTCATTTGTCGCTGTATCATTTTCAAGCCACCATACAATCGTTCCTGACTAGATATCAATTTGTCGGATTAGCTTAAAGAGCTAAAGCTGTAAATTTGGTCAATGGTATTCTCGTCTTTTAATCGGTTTATAAGGATTTCATTGCTTAATTTTCAAGTCTTGTGAAAAAGGCAAATGAATAGTACGTATAACAGTAGACCCAATACATGATTATTCATTAAAGCATCTCTCTCTCACACATTTGCAATAATTAACAGTGCAAGTCTGGAAGGTCAAAATTTCAGTAATTGAGTAATGCTGTGTAATGAACTCGGGAGGAACTTGAATTGAGGGTCACGAAGATGTGTCCTTCAAGTAGGGGTGGCAGCCAATTTTGGTACGTGATGTAACAGAGGTTGAATATTTTCAAGTACATTGTCTTCCTTATTTTAATCAATTGTCCTTTTGACACAGGTTGGGTTCTTACAACCACAACTAATTGTAGCTCGTGAGTCAATTATACAGTTTCAAGGTCTGGATCAAAATACACAGTTACCTGGGCATGTGAATTTGTACCAATAGGTTTCCAGTTCTGGGCTAGACATTTGGGCCCTTTTACCCCTTCTGCTTCGCATTTCTATTTTGGGTAAGTATGACCACGAAATCCTGCACCTTGCCTCTCGGGCTCGTATAGGCAGCATTATCGCACAAAGGCCGGAAGTTCTGATGGAAAGAAAAATTATTTCACAGCATTTTTTGTACCTCTGATCAGATAGCTCTTGATTTTGAAATTTCTTCTCCTTTAAAATAAAGGCAATTGCAAGCATCTAGATATCTTTAAAAGTAAGCAGAAAAAAGGAATAGTGAAAGCAACAACTGAATCATTTTTGGTTGCTTATACGAGTAAACAACTAAAGGATCATAAACTGCAAGATTTATCAGAATTAGACATCCAAGTTGGCGTTTTGTGGCCAATTTGCAGCATTTTTACTGTCTACTTGTCCAGAAATCTCCAATTCACAAAACCACAGAAGAAGATTACAAGGCATATGGGCTGATAATCGTTGGACCACAGAGTAAAGTGCATTAAACTTTATGCTAGAGATCAGCTTTTGTGGTCCTTACTTGACTTACCTCTTCCCTTATCTTGAAGATAGTGCTGAAGCACGGGTGAGATTTTAAATTATTAATTTTTTTAATTGCTTTTACCACTATATAATATGAGCATCTGCAATTTTGCATCTTTTTAATTGTACTAAATAATTTGGTCCCAGCAAAGCTCTTGTCAGCTATACATATCTAATATTCATCAAAAACAGCTAAATTACAAGGAAAATAGAGTGGCGGTTGTCAAGACTTTCTATAGGTATGCCCCGATATATTTGCAACACTAATTCAAGACGAGTAAGCAACTCCTACTAAGCACAATTTAAGTGTGTAAAGCATGTTGAGAAAGAAGAGAAGCACAAGAAGTGGAAACCGGAGATAGCAACTAATCTGTGATTTGGGTAATTTTGATTGAGGGGGGAAAAAGGTCACAAATGAGGATGATCAACAAGTGGGCTATGCTTTTGCTAGATTGGCATAGAGATTCGTTCGCCACTTAGTAGGTTATGTCATTGAATGTGATGGTACTCTCTTTTCCTTTTTAAATGCCCACTCTGCATTGCATTGCATGCGTCTCTATGGACCTGCTCCAATTATACTTTTAAGGAAAGCCCCCCCATCTAATTAGGAAGACCCATCATGCCATGCCTTTTTCTCATGTTAAAACATTTCCATTTTCAGTTTAACCATCATTTCAACTTTTATATTGAGAGATGATAGATCCACAAAATTAGATACCTAAATGGAGAAAAAAAATGTCATTAAGTTGAAACTTTTATATAAACATAGAAATGATCAATGAAAATTAAGTGGATAAATTACATACATACGCTTCATTGATATCAACTTCGTTTTCTTGAACCTATTTAACCATGCGCGGCTTCGCCATTGCCTCTGTAAACTTGTACTTCGAATTAACATTCTTCTCCTCTAATCAGTCTTGTTTAATATAATATGTTCTAAGAAAAAACATAAATATAATTTATTTTATTCGAGTTTATTGACGATTAAAAGAAATATCTATTTTTTTCTTTTTCTTTTTTTGTAACTGTTAAGTTAATCATACTAGCTCATGCGATCATGAGGTCACTAAGAACTTAATTTGGAACTTTTGTTTACTTCTAAGAGCAAAATTTAGAGTCCCTCCCATGTGCAAGCATATGGGAATTTGGTACGGCAATTGGTACATACGTTACTCCTCCACCAAGAGAGTCTTAATCGGTCCTAAGGACAAAGTGAGTGACATACACCATAACTTCGTGTATGTTAAAGTTTGCGTATCATTTTAACAATTCTCTGAAGGTGAGATAGAAAATAACAAATTATACAAGCATAAAGCATTCATTTACTTGAAGTTGTTGTTGGGAGCTTTTACTGATTTAGGCCATTTTCATTATAGTGTAGGGACACGAACTAGCAAAACAATGATTAAGGAACCACTTCCAGTTGGCTCCCTCCGTAAGCAATTCTTGATGGTTAATTACCACCAACGGAACATCAAGTAACCACACATTAGGTGAATAACCGTTTTAGGACAAATGGCTTAAGCAAACATTCTATATTTTATGATGGGTGATACAAACGCCACACCTTGCCTTCATCTCTTAAGCACGTTTAGCCGCCTACCTGCAGTTGCACAGGCAAGGAACAATATTTAACTCTTTATGTCTAAATCTAATAATGAGAAGCTTAGTTTAAAGGTAATATATAATTATATCATGTTCTTAATGATTACATTCCTAATTGACAAAAATAGATCCAAGACCTAACACGTATACTTACCTGTATATGTATCTGAGCTTTAAAAAGTCCAAAAGAGGTGATCCTCTCCATACCTCACAAACAACTCGCATGCATGGTCTACAAATTTAAGCCTGCCTTTACCGAAAAAGCAAATCAAAGTAAGGCTGCCACGGGATTTTGATACGTATAATTTTAATTTGGTGTTTTGTTTTTTTCCTTCCTGAGTTGGTTGGTAGTCTGTAGACCAATTCTTATATATTAACATATACACATACACACACCCATAACATAGCTGGTGTTAGGGTCAAGGACTCTTAGTATTAAGAGAGATACAGATAGATAGGACCTGACCCATACAGAGGGCAGTTGGACCTGCAAAACGCAACAAGACGTGCAGTCGCAAAACAAGATTACTGACTTCATCAATGACCAAACTCAAAACAAACCACCCACCAACAATTCCAGAAGATAGAGAGAGACCCCAGCTAGTTTCATATTATATAGAATCTAGACAAGACACACATCGTTCAAGTATTGCTTTCCGCACCATCACCTACCTTATTTAATAATCAGTAATCACCAACTTATGAGATCTCTGCCTCCCTTAAAAGGAAAGTGAAACAACTAATGCGTAGCCATTATACGATCCTTGGAACCATCCAATTCCATGTATGAGAATGGGGTTATCCTAATTAAGTATTAGGTTTAGGATTCGCATAGTCCAAAAGGCAAAAGCCACTACACATAACCGAAAAAGATTGTTAATTATAGTTAAGTTCGTTTAATAAAACCACTAGGCCTTTCAGAACTACTTTGTATCCCATGATTGTAGACAACAATACCCAATGAGAAGAACAAAGTTAGAATCCTCGCTAAAATATTCAAAACTGATCATTGAAAAGCTCTCTCATACATCGCTAATCAATTAATTAAACTACACAGAGCCCATAACACAAGTACACTTTCTAAATCGACTTTATTCCACATCTTACACAAGATTATACTAAAGAAGAACAGATAACAAGATATGTTAGAATAATATGTAACCAAAGGAAGTGTATGTGTGACCACTTTTTGCTTCTTTCTATCAGACACGAGATAAAGAATGTATCTCTCTCTCTCTCTCTCTCTCTCTCTCAAGATCATGTTGCTCAATCTATTGAGAATGGATGGAAATCGGAACCTAGCTACCAATCAATAGACAAGAGAAGATTATGATCCCAAGAAGTAACAGTAACCAAGCGCAGCTACTTCCATATAAAAATAACTAATAAAATTAATTAGCAGAACAGCCAAGTAAACAGTGCATCCAACCCAAGTAAGTCTAATTAAGTACGTAAAAAGACATTAATTAGATACGAGGGAACTGAAAACAAATTTGCCTCTGGTTCAATCTCTTCTCTCCCATGTTATCTCAAGCAAGTTGGTGATCACCATTAATTAAACTAAGAAACCAAAAAGAAAAAAAAGAAAAAGAAGAAGAAGAAGATGGAGGAGGGATTGGATGAGGAAGAAAGAACTGGAAATTATGAAAGAAATGAACAACTAAAACCATGCTTACTCTATCTAGCTAAAAACTTATTATAATAGTCATCGTCACCCACCAATTTCTGGCCACCATGCATACCCCTCCCCATCCCCATCCCCAGTTCAAAGATCAGGAAGATGAAGATGAGCCATTAGTCCCAACATGTGCAAGGCTATCATTATCAAGCTGAAGATTGTGGCTATGGTGATTCATGTTCTCAGTGCTGTTATTGTTCATATTGTGGTTGATGTCACCATGGGTGGTCTCCAGATCAGTGGCTGCAATACCATTCCCATTATTATTGTTGTTACTATCCCTCTTGCCAAAGGTGTTCTTGTTGTTATGCATCCATACCTTTAAAACGCCCTTATCGACCCCAATTTCGTTGCAGAACTCCATAACCAAGTCTTCGTCTCTTTTCTGCATCTTCCACCCTACTCTTTGAGCGAACTCAAACATTCTCTCCTTCTGCCTCTGCGTGAACTTGGTCCTGAAACGTTTCCTCGCAGAAGAGGAACCTGGGGGTACGCTCAACGTTGCATTGTCGTTTAAGCCGCCCGAGAGAGCCAAAAGCATGTGGGGTGCGGAGGGATAGTAGGAGGAAGATATGGGTGGGGGAGAGGCGGAGTTGGGGCTCCGATGGGAAAGTGGTGCAGGTGGCGGTGGAGGGTGGTGGCGATGGTGTGGTTGATACTCGAGTGTGGTGGTGGTGTTCGCTGGAGGAGGGGTGTCCTCTGGCTCGCGGCGGTGGAAGTTGCGGTGGCACCCGCAAGCAGCGCATGTTAAGGAAGTCGGGTCAGTGTGGGTGGCAGTCGGCGAAGGCATGAACTCGCCGCAGCCGTCGAGAGCATGGCCGCCTAAAGAGGCCGCGTGGTTTTTGAGACATTCTTTGTAGCTTATGACAATTGGCTGAGCAATATGGTGGTGGTGGTGGTGAGGGTGGTGACGTTTGAGAACTCCGTTGGTAAAAGATAAGGGCTTCGCCGGCTGGATCCGAGTTGGGGTCTCGGTGTCTGGCTCCGGGGATTTTCTAGGTGGGGTGGTGGTGGTGGTGGTGGTTGCAGCTGGGGTCAAGTCCATAGCTCAAGCTTCAACCTACAAAGTAACGCTAGAAGAGAAATGACAGATTCATTAAGTTTACCAAGTTTAAAGACTGGATATTTTTGCTGCAGGAGAGAATGGATTGGGGATTCTGAGTTTTTTCTTCTGTTGCGGTTATGAAATGGAGGTGGTGGCGGAGATGATGGTGGTGGTGATGGCAGAGGAGGAGGGGGAAAAGTTCTTTGTTGGAAGGACAAAGTGATGATAAAAAAATCTGGGTTTTGTGGTTGTCCTTCTTAACTCACTTGGGTTTTTTCTAACCCTAAGTTGTAATTCTATGGTTAAGTCCTTTACTCTACATGGGTTAGATTTTTGTCTGTAATAAATGTAGCTCTACTAGTCATTGACCCTAGTTGCAGCAGTATACACGAATACGAGTGTTACTTTTCTTTGTTTTTTAGCTCTAGACAACACAAAGCACTAAAATCCACATAGTTATTGTCCGAGTTAGTCCAAGGAATTACCTTAGTTTCTAGGATAGGGACTCAGTGGTTATGACTGAGTTGACACGAGGAGTTGATCACAACGTTGAATAGTAATGACGTAGAATCATAGGAGGTGAAACTCTCCTCCACCTGCAGTCTGTCGGAGAATTTCTGTGACCCAAATTAACAATGACTCGGTCCTGCAAATCGTGTGGACCATTTCCTTAAGCATCCAGCTACGACCATAATCTAATCAAATTACAAAAACTACAACAGGTTTTATTAGATGGAATATTTGTTACATGCAACCAAAGAAGCTAATGAAAATTGGTACACTCCCAGTTAAAACTCTTCAATCAGGGTAGATGGGTAAATTAGGTTTATTTAGTCAAATGTCCAAGTGACGCTACATTTTTAAATTTTAAAATTTTAAGGTATTCTTGTCGACTTGGCAGAATTTTCGGGTACCCACTAGCCACTAGCCACTAGACAGCCTCCTTCATAAACACTTTTTTTTTTTTTTTTTACCAGCTACCCAAAAAAGTCATACTTTCTCTCGCTCTCTCTCTGTTTCCTTTAAGCTAAACGACACCGATTCGAGTTTTCTTCTGCCCTCCCTTTCTCGGTGTAACCCTAACCTGTAAGTGTAACCCCGGTGTAGGGTCACAGCGAGACGCCGAACATCTTTTGGACAAAATTAGCCTCAGTGATGTTAAGAAATAGGTCTCCGGTCTCGACACAACTTCTAAAAGAAATCATCATAATTAGCACGTAAATCAAGATTTCGGAGCTTTAAGATAATAACACGTGTTAACTGTCATTGGACCTGTTGACACGTGGAGTACCAACGACTGCAAAGTAAAACTCCATAGTCCATACTCCATATACCTCCTTTCTTTTCAAAGGTCAAGTTAATTAGTCGAACCTTAGGAAGTAGGAACTAAAATAGAGAGGAAGAGAGAGATGGTTGCGTAGTTGCAGGACTACAATAAAGATGATTAGATCCATGGCACTGATTTTGTTGTGATGCAAATTATCTGGTAGTGGCAAATTAAAGGGTCGTAAGACGTCAAGAGGAGGCGAAGATTACTGACGTCATCAGACCAATCATGTAGCAGCTAAGGTTTAATCATCGATGTGTGTGTGAACATAACCGTTGCATTGAAACTCACAAACCTGGAATTGAATTTATTATTAGTTTATGTATTTATTGTGTCTACACTTTGAGGCTTATCACTCTTTTATTTTTATTATTTATTCAATTTCATTTCAACTATTAGTTATTTTGAATTGATTTATCATCCATTCGGGGGATTTCAACGAGTTACTTTCCTTTCAAGTTTTGCTACCAAAGGAATAAAGTTGAGGTTTTCAATGAGTTACTTCCTTTTTAATTTCGTAACCAAGTAACAAAGTTGAATTGGTAGATCCAGCTATTTGTTTTTATGTAGTTTATGAGAGATTTGGTTGAGCACCGTCTGAATTAGCCCAGTCGACAAGCATTATAGGAGTTTGAATTTGAAAAAAGACAATTTATTTAGCACCCACCTGAAATAGACATGAATTGTTTCGGTACGTGATTAGGAGGAGGTACCAATGTACTTCTCCAGACAACTTTTACTGTGCAGCTTAGAATTCCCAAGCTTTCATCTGAAAAGAGAAAATGTCATGATCCAACAGTTAAAAAAATGCCAAACGCACCAATAAAAAGGATTATGTATCTCATTTGAGACTATTCTTGCAGGGTCCCAAAAGTTTACATAATTTGATGGGGCCTGTGGATGGATATGGTGTGTTCTTATACAAGGACAGCGTACCTTGTTGCCCCTAAGACTTTGCACATTTTTAGGTACAAGGAACATGTTTTATACAGGTCCGTAGGGTATTCATTGACAGCTACTTTTGTTCTCTTCTCTATTTTACTTTTCATTCTTTCCATTCTATTAACAGTGGGGAAATCCGTAATTCAGGTTACGATACTCTGAAGAGCTGTACTTGCTTTGGTTCAGGTTGCGTTGCGTCCACTTAATCAAAGTAAGGCTTCAATAAACTCAAGAGAATCTCGCACTTTCATTGATATACGTATCTTTAAATCCGATAAAGGCTAGTGCAAGAAAGATCAAATATTATTTGTTTTGTTCTACTAAAAATTAGAAAATTCATCGCAAGGGATTAGTCACCTAAAAAAAATTAGAAGAATCAACGAGTTCTGTTTAGCTGCTTCTTAATTTTAAATTTTCAAAAGAGAAAGATAAATTATATGCACTACAATTAAAATTAGAAACTGTTTTCCTATATTAGAAATACGTAATGTATTCTAGGTTCCTGCTAATCCATAAAGCAGTCTCCCAATATTTTTTTAAACAAACATTCTGCTAATATTAAGGAAAATTGCGTTACATAAAAAAATGTTTTCACTAATTAACAAAATAAGAAAATGATGAAAGTGTTTGGAGCTAAAAATTCTTTAAAACTATATATATACTAAAAAGTGCTTCCCGAAATAAGGCTAAGAAATGGTTAACGATGATGGGCTACTTGGTGCTGTACTTGTCCTCACTCCCATGAACCTATCTGGCTTTTGGTCAGGCCTTTTCTTCCCGATAAAAAAACAGACGATGTCATACAACTTAGTTCTGTTCACGATGAATCTTAATTACCAAGTTGAATTAATTGGTTCCCCTTAACCTTTTCTTTGAAAGTATGGATTCATGTCGCGTGAGGCTAAAGATGTGTCATGTTCAAACAAGCCTTATTTCTTATGGGCACAGTGTGTGCAGTTAGTGGGCATCATTATGACATAAAGGGGTAAGAGATTGCATGATGCAAATCCATTCCTTTCCGTGTCTCCTTAAAGATTGCATGTATGAGGATTGATAATCAAGGCAACGACCAGCAAAGCTTTCCTGCAATAATGGGGCTGTTCTCTTCTTCCAACGTACGCATCGACTGGTTCATTTCTAGTTATATACTGAATCGAACAGAACTGGATATGTGGCTTCTAGTTCAAGCATTCTTAGAAGACAAAAGCATCCATCAAATTGGTTCTAATTATCTCCACCTATTTACCCAGTCATATGGACTTCAAATTATGCCAAAATAGCTTACATTGCAAAAGAAAATACCTGTCTTATCAGTATGAATGTAATAAAAGTGGCATTTTTAATTTTAATACTTTTACTAAAATAATAGTCACACTATATTATTTTAGAGTGTTTAAATTAAAATATAATATTTTCAAAACATTCAATTTAAAATTTAGAGTGTCGAATCCTTTAACTCGGTGTATCTCCACCAGTTATATATCATGTCAACGTTGATATAGTATAAACTTTTTATGTTTAAATAATAATATAGGTTTTACTATGTCGCATAAAAGTCAAGTAAAGCAATAAAATTTATATATTTTACTTAAAATTAAATACAAATTTTTAATGCTGATAATATATAATAAACTCTACTTAAAATTAATAAATTTAGTTGAGCTAAAATAATCTAAGTTAATATTAATTAACCTAATTTTAATTAAAAATATTAATTATTAAAAAACTCTGAATTTGTCTTTTTCATTTCATATGATCTGAAACAGAAAAATTCCTGATTTCGAAAATTTCATATTTGAACTATAATCAAATTATCTGAAAATTGTTGGCCATTTCACTCAATGTAGAAATTGTTGGCCACCAAATCTATTTCACATGACTTCTTCATTTCACACGCTTCCCCATCATCTTCCTCTTTGGTAGACTTCTCCTTATCAACTTATATTTATTATATCCCTCATCAATCAATCACAATTTCTTCCTTATATCTGTTGGGTTTGCCATAGTTGCATGCACCACATGTATGCGAATGTAGTGGAAGTGTCGGGATCAAGATTCTGACACTATGACAACCCAAAAATCACAGAATCAGGCATGCATGCAAGGATATGTAAAAGAACATGAAATATAAAACCTTTTACCTTATATTTCTCCTCCTTTCTTGTTTCTTCTCCTAGTTTGGGTTGTTGCAAATACCAAACTCTTCCTTGATTACCCAAGAACAAGCAAAGAAGATGAAGAAACAATGTATAAGGGTGAATTTATGCACCAAGCTAGATGAGTTCTAGTAGATGCTCAATATGAAAAGATAAATCAAGAATCTTGTTACTTGCACTTTGATTCATGCAACTCTTGAATAAATTACAAAAACAAGACTTTTGATTCCTCTCTCCCACTCTAGAACTCTTATAGAGCCCCTATCCTCTCACTTGAGTATGGAAGAAGTGTTAGAACCTTGTGCACATAAGTGAAGAACTCACTTATGTATCTATTCGTGCCCTCTGTCATGATCGTGGCCTGGTTCGCCTTTGACCACGATCATGGCCTATAAGTCATGATCGTGGCCTACTTAAATTTGGTTATACACACTATATTTTTCATCCGATCTTTTATGCATGTGACCTTTAGGTTCCTGGTTACTTTAAACACTTGAATTAACTTTTAATTCAATCAAATCATGAAGGGTTTCGTGATGCCAATTTGCAGAAATATAAGTGGATTAACATACGAACACTTCCATAGTTAATTATCTAACTTATTAACCTTTTCATAGACAATTACCGTGCAATTTGTCCTTTTACCATCCTATACCCCACTTGATTCGGAGTATGGGCTATGTGACAATTCTCACTAGACTGGCTATGTCACATCTAGTCCAAGTAATTTTAGTTCTTGTCCTAGGAACCTCATTACTCTTATGTGTCATTGAAGACTCTATTCATCACATAACTGCTCTGGCCAGAGACTCCTGAGTAATGACCCTGACAAGAGGCCGTAGGTTTCATCTCCTTTTATCATGAGTGGTGAATCCTTTATTGGCTACCCAATTACCTTCGAATACTAATACATGTACCTAATCACTACCTTAAGAGTGACCTCGTCATAAGATAACAAGGAATGATGTCAAAGAACATGGTTAGTATCCAAGATATCCTTAAGTACCTCAAGTCTAAGGATATTTGCAGCATTGCTATGATGAGATTAATCATTGACATTTAATAGATCATCCATATGATAATCTCATAGCAGGTTATCCGATGTACTTACTACTCTTAGTAAGCATCCACATGTTAACCCTAAACAACTAATGCTTACAGTTTGTGAGATCAACTGCTTGATCAAATCAAGGAGTATAACATGTGCTAGTTTGTCTGGATTAATAATGTCCTGTCTTATTAATCCTATGACTAGGGATTATTTAAAAACTAATATAATTGCATATGATAGGAATCTCATTATCATGATCTCATCATGATTTCCTACATACTATGTTTTGTATCATGGGCTTCATTAATTCGATTTAAGATCAATATCAATTCATGAAAGCGATCTAGAAGGGGGGTTGAATAGATCGTCTAAACTTTTTCGCAGAGTTCTATATAAAATACGGAATTAATACACAAGAAACAATCAAATTAAACAAATGAAAAGAGTAGGGAAGAAAAGCAAACACTGTTTTTATA
>JANZXR010000008.1:12935249-12950255 GCA_027575705.1 Erythroxylum echinodendron
CAATGGTAGGCAAAGGTTCCTTACCCACTTTACCAACACCAATGACTTTACCTTTGTTGTTATCTCCAAATGTGACATATCCTTGGTTCTTAGGTCTGATTTCTGCAAATAGATCCTTATCTCCACTCATATGCCTTGAGCATCCACTATCAATGTACCAAGTGCTTGGTGGATTTTCATTCCTTGCTTGTACCTACAACAGAAACATTCTTTCTTCTCATTGGTACCCAAGCTATTTTGGGTCCATTTTCGTTAGTCAAATAAACTACATTTGAAGGTTTTATACCTTTTACCACCCAGATTTTCTTCACATTAATACATCTCCTAATACTTTTACAAGCAATTTCATTATGACCATCATTCAAACATCTAGCACATTTAGCAACTTTTCCATCTTTGGTGAATTTTGAAATCAGTGAGCAATCTCGATCAAAAGGATCATATCCTAAACCATGTTTAGAAATTAAATATCTTTGTAAAGACAACATCTTTTCAAAATTCTCATTTCCATCAACAAATTTTCCAACAATTCATATATAAATGAATATCAAATCAATGAAAAATGTCTTTCGCTTTATTAATCAAAATAAAGTTTGTATAAAAGTACTAAAGGTGATTGCCTTTAGAGCACTAATCTAACAATCTCCCATTTGCACTAAAGTCAATCGACTTTGTACCTAATACCATAGGCGAGTACACAAGAATCAAATTTTGCTTGAGGAAGTGGCTTATTCAAAGGATCAGCAATGTTCTTATCTGTGGACACTCTCTCTATCTTCACATCACCTCTATTAATTATCTCCCTGATCAGGTGATATCTCCTGAGTATGTGCTTGGACCTCTGATGAGACATTGGTTCCTTGGCTTGCGCAATAGCTCCATTGTTGTCACAGTATAACAATATTGGGTCTACTATGCTAGGAACCACTCCAAGTTCCATGATCAACCTTTTGATATAAACAGCTTCTTTTGCTACTTCTGCAAATGCAATGTACTCTGACTCGATCGTTGAATCTATAGTCGTCTCTTGTTTGGAACTCTTTCAACTGATTTCTCCTCCATTCAGTGTGAAAACATAACCTGACTGAGATTTGAATTCATCCTGGTCAGATTGCAAACTGGCATCTGTATGCCCGCATACTACGAGATCTCTATTTCCATATATCAAGAATATATCCCTAGTCCTTCTCAAGTACTTTAGGATATTCTTGACAACCACCCAGTGACCCTCACCAGGATCTAATTGATATCTGCTCGTAACACTTAGAGCATACGATATATCAGGTTTTGTATATAACATAACATACATTATTGACCCTGCTGTCGAAGCATACAGGATCATACTCATGTGAGTCCTCTCATCTTACGTCTTGGGACACATAGATTTTGAGAGTTTTATCCCATGAGTCATGGGAATAAACCCACTCATGGGAATAAACCCTCTCTTGTGTTGCTCCATGCTAAACCTATTTAGCACTTTATCTATCTATGTTGACTGTGAAAGACCTAGCAACTTCCTTGATCTATCTCTATAGATCTTTATTACCAATATATAAGTTGCTTCTCCAAGGTCTTTTATGGAAAAATTCAGGGACAACCAAATTTTGACTGATTGCAAACTTGAGACATCATTTCCTATTAGTAATATGTTATCCACATATAACACAAGGAATATGATAGCACTCCCACTAAACTTCTTGTACATACAAGGTTCATCAGGAATTTGTGAGAAACCAAACTCTTTGAATGTCTCATCAAATCGGATGTTCCAACTCCTAGATACTTGCTTCAATCCATAAATGGATTTCTAAAGCTTGCATAACTTTCTGCCATTTCTGGATATGAAGCCCTTAGGTTGTATCATATATACATCCTCAACTAGGTTTCCATTTAGGAAAGCTGCCTTTACATCCATTTGCTATATTTCATAATCATAATGAGCAGCAATGGCTAGGAGTATTCCAATGGATTTAAGCATAGTTACGAGGCTAAATGTCTCTTCATTGTAAACTCCTTGTCTTTGATGATAACCTTTAACAACTAACTTCATTTTATAGGTAATCACATTCCCTTCCATGTAGATTTTCTTTTTGAAAATCCACTTACATCCTATAGGTTTTACCCTTCGGTAAGTCAACCAAAGTCTATACTTGGTTTTTATACATGAAATCCATTTCAGACTTTATGGCTTGAAGCCATTTTTTAGAATCTGAACTCTTCAAAGCCTCTTCATAGTTTGTAGGCTCATCGTCCTCTATGAGCCATATGTCATTGTGTTCACGTATGAAAAATTCATATCTTTCTGGAACATTGCATATCCTACTTGACCTATGAACATTTTGTGTGTTTAAAGGTTCAACTTATCTCTGTGAATAACAATTTTGGGTTCAGACAGTTAATTTATGTCTGTTTGAGCATTATGAACTTCATCAAGTTCAACTTTGCTCCCACTGTCTTCTCTTACAAGAAACTCTTTCTCTAAAAAGGCAGCATGCTTTGAGACAAACAGCTTTTTCTCTAAAGCATTATTAAACTAATATCCAATTGTTTCGTTAGGATATCCTATAAATAGACATTTATCATATTTCGCTTCAAGCTTATCTAATTAAATCCCCTTCACACAAGTTGGACATCCCTAGACTTTCATATGTGAAAGATAGGGCCTTTTATTAGTCCATATCTTATATAGAGTAACTTCAACTGCCTTTAAAGGAACTCTATTTGTTACATAAACAGCAGTCTCGAGTGCATAACCCCAAAAGGATTTCAGTAGATTTGCTAAGCCCATCATCAACCTTACCATGTCTAACAAGGTTCGGTTTCTGCTTTCAGCCACACCATTATGTTGTGGTGTGTAAGGTGGAGTCCACTGGGATATTATCCCATTATCTCTGAGATAAGTTAGAAGTTCCTCGTTCAAGTATTTACCAGCTCGATCTGATCGAAGTGTCTTAATATTTCTACCAAGTTGTTTCTCTACTTCATGTCTAAATTATTTGAACATTTCAAATGCTTCAGACTTGTATCTCATTGGATACACATACCCACATCATGAGTAATCATCGAAAAAAGTAATAAAGTACACAAAACCACCTCTGGTATGAATAGACATCGAACCACATACCTCATAATGTATTAGGTCTAACAACCCATTAATTCGTTCACCTTTTCCTTTAAAAGGTAATTTAGTCATCTTGCCTAACAAACAAGATTTACATGTGTCATATGATTGATAATCAAATGACCCTAGGCTACCAGTCTTGTGTAGCTTAATCATGCATTTTTCACTTATATGGCCAAGTCGACAATGTTATAAGTAAGATGGTTTTAGCTTATCTCATTTTTGTCTTTTATTGTTATTGATATTTAAAATTGGATTAGACATATCTAATATGTAAATTCCATTACATAATGTAGTAGTACCATACAACATTTCTTTTAACTTAATTGAATAACCATTGTTTGAAAAAGTTAAATGAAATCCCTCTTTATTAAGACATGAAACAGATACAATGTTTTTAGTCACAACGGGTACATAATAGTAATTTTCTAAAACTAACTCTAGCCCACTAGGAAGATAAAAACATATTTCCCTACGGTTAATGCAGCAACTCTTGCTCTATTTCCCACACGTAGGTCCATCTCTCCCTTTTTGAGCTGTCTACTATCCCTGAGACCCTATATATCAACACATATGTGTGATCCATATCTGGAATCTAATACCTAAATGTTATGATCAGAAATAATATTAACCTCAATGACAAATATCATACCTGAAGTAAACGAAGGGGAATCTAATGCCTTCTTCTGCTTCAGTGACTCCAGATAAGCTTTGCAATTCCTCTTCTAATGTCCTTCTTTGTTGTAATGGAAGCATACCCTCTTTGGTGTTGTCTCCTTTGTCTTCTTCTTGGCTACAGCTCCCACTAGCTTCTTAGACTTCTTCTTCTTCTTTTGGCTCTTCTTTCGAGAACTAGAAGTAGAGTCCACCAGCATCACAGCCTTATTGTCTTTCTAAACACTCTACTCAGTTGTTTTGAGTAGATTAATCAACTCAGGTATCAATGTGGATATTTGTTTTATCCGATAGTTAAGTACAAACTATTAATAACTATTGGTTAAACCAGTCAAAATTAAGTCTATACTTAATTCATGATCCATTATGAAACCTAAAATGGCCAATCTCTTAATGCATCCATTCATCTTCAGCGCGTACTGCACTGGAGATAATCCTTTAGGCATATTAGAATGGAAAAGCAACCTCGAAGTCTTGAAGCTTTTAGACCGAGCTTACACATCAAACAATTCCCTTATATGGTAGACTATGATATGAGCATCCATAGCCTCATACTGCTTTTATAGTTTTGGTGGCATAGAGGCTAGCATTATATAGCTAGCCAACTCACTATCATCCAGTATCTTCTTATAAGTTTTCTGATCTTCATCAGATGCATCGATAGCAGGGGATCGGGAAATGGTTCATCTAGGACATATCCTAATTTTTTTTCAATTTGAGAATAATTCTCAAAATTTCATAATCAATCCAAGAAGTTAAGTACCGTGAGTTTGTTGTAATTTAATAGGGAGTGTAAGTTCACACTAAACAGTATCGTGGTGATTTAATAACCTAGAAGAATTAGAGAAAGCGTTAGAATGTACATTAATGCATATAGATAAAGACTTTAATCACATGCATTATAGGTCCTATTATTCTAATTCAAATCCATAGTCTTCACTATGAATTCGAGAAAACTTACAGTTTTCTTAATGGTTCGATATCTGACATCACCAAGAATGACCTTGGGTTTACCCAACAAGCCACCTTAGGTTAATCGGTATATATCATTCATACTAATTACATTCAATTATGCAACTATCGACTTGTGCCATCAACTGTTGATTTAGCACACTCATTGGGTTATCAACTCTTGATTTGTATACATCCCATGTATATTACCCAACTTCGTCTCTATCCACGTTGACCTTAGGTTTGCTCAACAAATCAACGCTTCTAGTTAGGACTAACCCATTAATATGAAAATCTAATTTTCATGGTTTGAACATATTCGGGTAGAGCGGGCTTGGGTTTTCCCAATAAGCCAACTCTAAAAGAACTCTGGTTCTTGCCATATCAATGAAAGGCATAAGTCCTAATATTTGGATGAGGGATTTATCCTTTGGTCTCATCAATACTTGAATGATCTTGATTATATATATAACATATATAAATTCAGATTATGGACAACTCAATTAAATTGAGCCTATGTCCATAACTACCCTTAAAATGCATCTAATGCATGTATCACACAAAGGAGGTTTGATTTAGGTTGTGACTTTTCTATACACCTAAAGTTCATGATTCGATTCAACTCTTGAACCTAATTGGGTACTAGTGTTAGTCTTGGCTAATTTGAATTGTGAATATGATTTGATTAGGAACCGTAAAATTCAATTATTTTGATGTCCATATTGAACACTCTAATCCTAGTTTATATGCCTTTATCTAGTCACACTAGAAATGCTATGCTCTACTTGGATTAATTCTAAATAAATCCCTAGGGTTTCCGAAATTCCTGTACATCAATAAGTCATCTATAATATCCCGAGGTCATCTCAAATTTATCCAAACAATTTCAGCACATGCCAAAATTATCTTGACGGCCAAAATTGTCAAGATAAATAAATTAACCTATTAGACACTAAAGAGACCGATTCGATGTTCAGAAAATTTCTGGACCTTTAATTTCAAGCACATGCATTAAGCATGTTATGGTCATCAAAATAATACATTTCTTATCACATAAGAACCTTATTTAGTTCTCATAATTGAAATACATACATTATAAGACATTAAGTAAGTCAACTCCATCATCTTTCAAAAAGTTGGCTCATGTTGACTTTGACTTTATTTATTAATTGAATCAAATTCAATTAATTCTAGAAAAATTTCAAAGTCTTATACACATTCTAAATGTATCTAATAAAAAATTACAGAAACTAATTCCTAGGATTTATTTATTAAAAAATAGAATAAGCCAGCACATCACATATGTATGACACTTGTCATGTTACTTCTAAAATTAGTCAAACATTTCATCATGCATGCATAATATAATCACTTTAACAACAAGTGTTATGCATCTCTTACACGTGGAAAAATCTCATCTTGCATATGCATGCATAAAATTTATAAAAACAATTTTTATAAAAATTAATATGGAATTTACAAACATGCATGTTCATCACATTTCTAGAATTTCCAAAACTTCAAACAAGTATCAAGTTGAAACTAAATTCATAATAAAATAGCAAATGACGTTCAATTGTATTTTCCTTTTACAAAAACATAATATAACACCTTATAAACATTTCTGTGAAAGAAAAACAGAAAAAAAAATTTCTAGAATTATTATGAAATTTTCAAAATCAGCACATGCATTCAGTTTTCCAAAAATTCCCAGAAACCAACATATGAACAGTCTGGATATTAATTCGAAATAAAATAGCAAGTGATATTCAATTGCAATTTCCTTTGATAGAAACATAATATATCATCTTATAAACATTTTTACGAAAGAAAAATAGAAAAAATTTCTACATTTTACACAAATTATTTCAAATCAACATGCATGTCAGTCCCAACCTAGCAAACACTTTGCATATGTTCAATACATCATCTATTGCATGCATAAACTTTCACTGACACTACTGTTGAAAATCACAGAATCATACATGTATGCAAGGACATGTAAAAGAACATGAAATATAAAACCTTTTACCTTATGTTTCTCCTCCTTTTTTGTTTCTTCTCCTTGTTTGGGTTATTACAAACAACAAACCCTTCCTTGATCACCCATGAACATGTAAAGAAGATGAAGAAACACTGTATAAGGGTAAATTTGAGCATCAAACTAGATGAGTTCTAGTAGATTCTCAATATGAAAAGATAAATCAAGAATCTTGTTACATGCACTTTGATTCATGCAACTCTTGCATAAATTACAAGAATAAGACTCTTGATCCCTCTCTATCACTCTAGAACTCTTATAAAGCCCCTATCATCTCACTTGAGAGTGTAAGAAGTGTTAGAACCTTGTGTACATAAGTGAAGAACTCACTTATGTACCCATTTGTGGCCTGCTTAAATTTGGCCATACACACTATGTTTTTCATCCGATCTTTTATGTGTGTAACCTTTAGGTTCCCGGTTATTTTAGGCACTTGAATTATCTCTTAATTCAATCAAATCATGAAGGGTTTCATGATTCCAATTTGCCGAAATATAAGTGGATTAACATACGAACTCTTTGATAGTTAATTATCTAACTTATGAACCTTTCTATAGAAAATTATCATGCAATTCATCCTTTTATCATACTACCCTACTTGATTCAAAGTATGGGCTATATGTCAACTCTCAATAGATTGACTACGTTAAATCTAGTCCAAGTGATGTTAGTTCTTATCTTAGGATCTCATTACTCTTATGTGTCATTGAAGATTGTCTTCATGACACATAACTGCTCTGACCAAAGACTTCTAAGTAATGACCCCGATAAGAGGTTATGTGTATCATCTCCTTCTATTAGGAGTGATGAATCCTTTATTAGCTACCCAATTATCTTCAAATACTAATAACTGTACCCAATCACCACCCTAAGAGTGACCTCGTCATGAGGTAACAAGGAATGATGTCAAAGAATAGGATTGGTATCCAAGATATCATTGAGTACCTCAGGTCTAAGGATATTTACACTATTGCTACGATGAGATTAATCATTGACATTCGATAGATCATTCATATGATAATCTCATAGCGGGTCATCCGATGTACTTACTACTTTTAGTAAGCATCCACATATTAACTTTAAACAACTCATGCTTACAGTTTGTGAGATCAATTACTTGATCAAATTAAGGAGTATAACATGTGCTAGTCTGTCTGGATTAATAATGTCCTGTCTTATTTATCCTTTGACTAGGGATTATTTAGATACTAACATAATTGCATATGATAGGAATCTCATTATCATGATCTCATCATGATTTTCTTCATGCTATGTTTTGTATCATGGACTTCATTAATTCGATTTAAGATCAATATAAATTTGTATATAAACGAATATCAAATCAATGAAAAATGCCTTTCGCTTTGTTAATCAAAATAAAGTTTGTGTTAAAGTGCTAAAAGTAATTGCTTTTAAAGCACTACTTTAACAATATCAACCCTAATCATGCAACCTCGGCAATAATGTGACTTCTTTGATGGCTTTTCATCTCTTAACCATGCAACTTCTCCTTCTTAGACACTAAAGTCCTTCGACAGTTAGTGAGTGACACTAAAGTCCTTCGACAGTTGGTGAGTTATCTCTAACTTTTTGCTTCCTATTGGTAATCTTCCTTAGCTTTAATTGATTTTTTGATATCTAAGGTAATGTAAGTATTTAAGGCATTGGATCTCTTTGGCTTGCTTACCAGGTTTATTAAATTGAAAAAAATAACCATAATTTTTTATTGTGATTTATGACTAATAATAGAGTCTTCCATCTTTTGAATGGTATGTGGGTTAATTGATAACTTACATATCATAAATTATTTCTCAAATTGACTTCTATTAAGCCTTGCCAATGTTCTATCTTTTATCATTTATTTCAATTAAGCAATTATATCTAATTTTTTATATATGGCTTGAAGCTAAAAGTTTTAATAAATGAAAGTTGAAAGTAAGTAATGAGGCTCTAAGTTTTGAATAAAAAATGTGATATAATTTTAATTCTCTACTCACAGTAATATGGTTAAGTGGTGGGAGAGTCAAGGAGAAGGGAATGGTACCTTTGTTTTGCTAACAGATATTGTGTCCATTATTCATTCTTTTATAACATTGTGAACAGAGAAGAACAACTTTGTGTAAGGCGTGTCTCTTAATTTTAAAAATGCCTTTTTTGCAATATGCGATGATTAATTTTTTTCTTTTTATTTGTTTCTTATAATGTAAGCACTAATTAACTGCAAGACTTATTGCAGTGTTACATGTCTGTGTCACCATCAAGGTTTTTACGTTTAATTTACCTAGCTGCTTGTTAAATTATGATATCATTCAAGGTAAAATAGAAAAAACCATGAAATTACACTCTCTAATTCTTAAAATTTTTGCATCTTTTTCAAGCGATGTTCTGTTACATTAACACATCTAATTAAAAGGACAAGTCAATTAGTTACTAACATGTGATTTAAATTTAATACACTTCAAGCTGAATGGCATCTTAGAGAAAAAATTTGATAAACTTTCCATCGTTTAGGTTTTTTTTACATTTTGTATAAGGTTATATGCTTCAAATTAGTTTAGTGTTGGATCCAATATGAACTTTTATTTGAAGTTTTGGGATGTTTAGACTTTTTATGCAATATTGGTCTTTATGAAGGTGTATGAAACTTACATATGTGTTATTAGCTCCTAAAGTTATAAAATCCTCATCATCTTCTGATACAACATTAAGTTCAAATGCTTAAAATGTGATTAAATATTTTCAACTAAAGGCTTCATTAAGAACTCTATAGAGTGATTATAATGTAAGAAGGAGATTTCAAGGATGCTTAAATTATCTAGTGAATTTTAATTTTAATTAGTTTAAAGAATTTTTTGTTTAATATTTGAACTATGAATTTTTTTCAAGTTAGAGATGTAATTTTTTTCAAGTGGTACATGACAAATTTACTATATGGATTGTTAAAATGATTCATAAATTAAGGAAATAACTATTTATATTAAATAAAACAGTTGAAAGAATGTTGAGTAAATGAAGTTCATAAAGTAAGACATCAATATGTTGGTAAATGAGGGAAAAAAAGAGTTAAAGTTTATGTTAATGAGTATTGTAATAGGATTTCGTATGCTTATATTGATTGTTATTTTAAACTATATTATGGAGAAATAGAGTTAAATTGCAATGTAAAAAATGAAACTTGACTTTTATTGAATGTAAATGATTGTGCAATTTAATTATATAGTTTATGATTTTGTTAATGATAAAACTTATTTTTTTTTAAAAATGATAAAACTTGACTTCTATTCAATTATATCAAACTTGTTTTTTATATAAAAATAATAAAAGAGCAAAAAGACTCCCCATCATTTACCATATGTCACTTAAAATATTATCATAGGGTAAATTATAAAAAAATGGACTTTACTCAATACTAACTCAGACCTTTAAAAAATGCATTAAGATGCTCTAACTTATAATTTTTCATATAAATAACCTACCATCAATCCCGAAGTTAACATACTTGGCCTAAGTGTTACATGTCAAATTCAATGTTTTAAACTAAAAAAATACTTAAAGTGTTAAACCTTAAAAGCCCTTAGCAGAAATAAAAATACTTGGAATTGATAGTAGAGCTTTTATCACTTTTATCATTAACGGGTGGTCTATAAGCTTAGGAATTTTAGGGTTTGACATTATAAGTATTTTTTAATTTTTAAACATTACTCTAATGTGTAAACCAAAGGTGGGAGAGAGTAACAAATCTTTTAAGGAATACGGGAAAAGAGATTTTAGGTATTCTTAAAGGGCCTACGAGTAGTAAGATAGAGTCTTGGTGGTAGAATAAAAATGTACAAGAAAAAGATTAAGATCAAAAAGGGTAACTATAAAGCTCTATTAGATAGTACCATAGAGGTAGAGAGAGTAGTTAATAGAGAAAGTTACAAACTGACAAAGAAAGAGGTGAAGGAGATAATATCATAACCTAAAAGCAAAGCTTAGAAGGAATTATTACAACGATTAGAAACTAAAAATGAAAAAAAAGACATTTTTAAGTTGGCAAGAGTTAGGAAACAGAAAACAAGAGACTTAGATTAAGTTTGTTGTATAAAAGATGAAGCAGGGTGGGTGCTTGTGCTAATAATGACATCAAGAGAAGTTAGCAAAGATACTTTTATAGCCTATTTATTGAAGGTGCATAGGAAAACTTCTCTTTAGGTGGTCTTAGCACGTCTAAGAGGTATCGTAACTTTACTTGTTTTTGACAAATTACAAGGAAAGAAATTAAAAGAGCTTTAAAGGAGATGAAAGGTGGAAAGACAATAGGGCCTGATAAGATAGCCATA
Organism: Erythroxylum echinodendron; assembly: GCA_027575705.1. Taxonomy (NCBI): domain Eukaryota; kingdom Viridiplantae; phylum Streptophyta; class Magnoliopsida; order Malpighiales; family Erythroxylaceae; genus Erythroxylum; species Erythroxylum echinodendron. The sequence continues at coordinate 12,946,360 of JANZXR010000008.1, forward strand.
GAGGTGTGGAAGAGCCTAGGCAAAGAGAGTCTAACTTAGCTAGTCAAGTTTTTTAATGTGATCCTTAAGTTCGTCATAATGTCAGATAAGTGGAGAGTTGGTATGCTAATTCATCTATATAAGAACAAAAGGGACATCTAAAGTTGTAAAAAATGTAGAAGCATCAAACTACTTAGTTACACTATGAAGTTATAGGAGAAGGTGAATTAGAAGAGAGTGAGAAAAGATGCTCCTATCTCGAACAACCTATTTAGCTTCATATCATAACGGACCAGGATAGAAACTTTACATCTTCTCTGAAGATTAATGAAATATTACAGGGAAAGACAACATGACCTACACATGATTTTTATTGACTTATAGAAGACTTTTGATAGGATACCTAGGAAAATCATGTGGTGGTGTTTAGAAACTAAGGGAGTTCCTATTAGCCATATACAGGTTATTAAGGATATGTATAAAGGTATAAATACTAGAGTAAGGACAATAGTAGGAGATATAGAGCTTTTTTTTTTATCTTTATTGGCCATACTAAGGTTCTTCTTTAAGCCCCTTTTTATTTGTAGTAGTAACGGATGAGTTCACCAAGAATTTTCAAGGGAATGTGCCTTAGTATATGTTGTTTAATGATAACATTATTTTAATGGATGAGACAAAGAAATGTGTCAATGTCAACTAGAACTTTATAAGGATATGTTATAGTCGAAAGCCTTTCAATTGAGTAAGACTAAGACTGAGTAGTGTAACTTTTTGGCCCATAGGGTGGCTTCTAATGTGGAAGTAAAGATTGGTTTACAAGCTATACCAAAGAAAAAGTATTTTAAGTATTTAATATCTATCACCTAAAGCAATGGAGAGATCGATAAAGACATAGTTCGCCGTATCAAATTAAGGCATCTTAAATGGAGAAGTACACCAAAAGTTTTATATGACAAGAAGATATCATTTAATCTCAGAGTTAAATTATATTATTTAGCGATTAGGTCAGACATGATCTAAGACACTTAGTGTTGACTCATCAAATAGGTGCATAGTTATAAGTTTATGGTTTCGGAGATAAGGATGCTCCATTATATGTGTAATCTTACTAGAAAAGATAAGACCATAAATATAATAACAAGAGACAAATTAAAGGTGACAATATTACTGAAAAATTAAGAAAGACCAGGCTTAGGTGGTTCGGACATGTTAAGAGGAGACACCTGATGCCCTAGTAAAAAGATGCGAGAAAATTGTACTTAGAGACTGTAGGAGAAGAAAAGGAAAGTCTAAGAAGAACTGGAGAGAGGTGACTACAAATGATATGACTCTGCTGGAACTTATCAATGATCGACTCTCAATAGAAAACTTTGACATACTAAGATACATGCAAAAGATCTCATATAAAGAGGTCCTTCTCTTTTTTATAAGTCTTTTATTCATTTTCTTTTGAGTCTTATGTCTTATATTTGGCCTAGACATTTAACGTATGATACTTCCCTCTTAGTTATTTAGTATAAACATTTCTTACTTAGCCTAAATATTTTCTTGCAATGACCTTTTTTTACTTTGTTCTATATGTATTACATTATTTATTTTATAACTTATTTTATATTTTTATTTATTTTTGTTTTTTTTTTGTTTTTAATATCATTACTTCAGTATTTTAAGATATGTGTGTGTGTGGGTGTGTGTGCACCCACGTGCATGCGTGAATATGTTTATGTGGGTCTATTGAAAACAATCTCTTCACTAGTTAGGGATAATGCTGAGTACTATTAGACCACTCCAGACTCTGGGCATTAGCGAGACTTTCAATGGGTTGTTATTTTTGTTGTTATATTAATTATAACGCGTAACAGTTAAGCAATATGTGTTCCATATACAAATAGGTTTATTGACGTGATTTGTTGCATTAGCACTATTAACTAAAGATCTGACAACAAATTGATTTTGTAAAAAATTGAAAGTTCTAATATTTTAACTTCACCTTTTAAAGTTTAGAATAGTATTGAAAAATTAAGTAAAGTTTAATATTTATTTAATAATTGACCTAATAACATATAAACCGAACTATATAGGATTAGAATTTATATACAAAAGTTAATTTAAATATGGCAACATATAGTGAAAAGTTATGTTAAAAATGTATGTGATAAAAGTTATGGCCAAGGGTTATTACATTAGTAGTCATGTAATCATATTTTGGGCCACATTACATCCTTTATTAGCATTGGATTACGAAACTTGTTCCTATGATTATTATGTACTTCTTGCCAATGATACTCTCCTCTTATTTGTTTCGACTTGTAACAACTGTGAAGTGACATTAAATTGTCATTTAAACCTTAGACTCCTTAGCTCTAAAGGACAACTTGAATATATGAGGATTAACATCTCCAAACTTCTTTTTATTAGCATATGAAGACCTATCGTAAATATAGACTTTAATAATAAATGAATGAATATCATGGATAGAACTTACAATATTGCTTTGCATACTTAGCATAGCAATATCTTCATATATGTTTAAACTCACAACCTATATTGATCAAAAGAAACATATTTGTCAACTATCACAATTTTAATATATTATTCAAATTTAATCCATTAAAACTTTTAACCTCCACCCATATATAAAACCAGATAAAATTACTCATTGAAATAAATGGTAAAAGAGTGGAAAATTTTAAAAGATGAAATGTTGACTAGGCTCAATAGCAGGCCCAATCTTAGGCAAGGGCAAGAAATACTCACTCTCATGAAGAATCACTACAAGAAAATCATGAATTAGCAACAGAACTTTTCCGACGGACAAAAAACTATAGCTATTTATCGACAGAAAATAATAATCTGTCAGTAAATACATTGTACTGTTTATATATAGCGACAAAAATATATTACCATCAGCAATAATGGAGGGAATGAATTTCGCGTAAAATCTTCGACGATATACAGCGACGATAGAACTTTTACCGTAGGCAAAAATTGTGGTAATGCTTCCTAGAATTTAATTGCTTCGGAAGTTTACCGACGGCATATGATTCGTCAGTAAGTTATACTAAATGTCTGCAATTCACCGACAGAATATTGTCTGTCGGTAAACTTATTTTAAGTTTACCGACGACGTAACCATGACCGTCGGTAATAATTGCAGTAATTTTTCTGGCAATTAACTAGCTTCGGACATTTACCAACAAAATATGTACCATCGGTAAATGTGATTCAGCTTCTGTTATATACCGGCGTAATGTGTTCCGTTGGTATACATTAAATTAACTTTCCCCACAAAAATTTGGTTCCGTCACAAAATGTAGCGACAAGCACACGCAGTCAAATAATTAAGAAATTTAAATACCAACGGAATGTATATTCTGTCAATAAATGTTGACTAGTTTAAAACTAAACGACGTCGTTTGGATCATCGTCTTTAAGACGACGCAGAGACCCCCCCCCCCCCCAATTTCTTCTTCTTCTTATCTCCTCCCGTCTGTCGCGCTGTCTGTCCGACCCCTTTCCTTGCATTTTTCGTCCGTTTTCTCATCGTGCGTTGTTTAAGGTAAGCTCTCTAATGGGTGTATTATTTCTACAAAAAACACATGTGTTTTAGTATTAACCATGGGTGTTTGGGTGATGAAATTTTGCTCGATTATTGTTGTTGTTTGTGGCTTTTTTGTGTCATTATTGGTTGATTTGTTGTTTATATGTGTTATTGTTGGTAAATAATGAAAAAATGCAATTTATTCGTGATTAGAATGAGATTATACATGTTGCCTATGAGGTATTCGATAAAATGCCCTTTATGATATTTGGAATATTTCTTTGTAATTGTTGAGTGAGTTTGAGAATTTGAATGCTTAATTTCGATAAAATGCTTAATTTGAAGTGTGAATTTTTCGAATTTGACATTTAAGTGT
>JANZXR010000008.1:12950355-12961549 GCA_027575705.1 Erythroxylum echinodendron
TTATTATTATTATTGCTTTAATAATACGATTATGATACTTTTGTGATTCTGCTGTCAGTTAGTACAACAATTTTAAATATTCTATACTTTTTTTTCGTTAATTTATGATGTTGTATTACTACAAGTGTATTATTAGATTAAATGTTTCATATTATTTTTCGCAGGTCCAGTGTTGTGTGGAAAAGCGTCTTCGATCTTTCTTTGCCGTAATTGAAGTTGTTCATTCTTTCAGGTTAGTCATGCAACTAATTAATATTTACCATATATATTACTTTATTAGTCGTTGGATTTATTGTTTATACAAAGGGGGTCTTGAATTTGTGTTATTGTTTAGAAGAATATTCGTATATTTATTGATGAGTTTGAATGTTTTCTTGTAATAGTGAAAGTATTTACTGTATATGGAATCAGTTTGAAATCAATTGTAGGTGATTAATTCGATCGATTAGTCAAGTGTAGGTGATTAATTAGTACGATTAACATAATTTGTTCCATAATAAACCCCTAGGACGGTATATAAGCTGGAAACCCGTGATGCAGCTCCCGTGAGGCTTATCGGTGAAATATTTCCAGGAGCCTAGGAGTCACAGTGAGAACTTGTTTTCTTGATTCACAAATGTAAACAATGCCACGTACTATAGTTTTGAAATAAAATGTAGGTGATTAATTAAATTGGTTAATACTTAGGGGAATTTGTGTAAGGTTTAGAAGTTCTGTAAATTTCGGAGAACATGAAGGATACTAACTATGGAATCACTGTTTTAAATAAATCGTTTTGCAGAAATGAGTCATATTGATAGATCTTAGATGTATAGACGATTGTCACATGATAGTTTCATTAATCCTGAATTTGTTGAGGGAGTTGAAGCATTTATTCATTATGCATGTTCTCAACCAGCATATATGGATGGGCCAAAAATCAGATGTCCATGTAAAAAATGCAAACACATCCATTTCCTTCCTATTGATGAAGTGAACGGGCATTTGTTGAGAAGAGGGTTTGTTTCCAATTATTTTCAATGGACAAGACATGGGAAACTGTTGATTTGTAGCACCTCAAGGAGTAATGAAGGACAATCGTCAGTTAGCTTCAATGAGTTTGAAGGGGGGATTGGATTTAGAACAGATAATGTCGATGGAAATGAAAATCCTTACATGCAAATGATTTATAATGCAGGCGGTTATAACTTTCAGGAAAATATAGAAAATCTTGAAGAAGAACCCAACCCTCAATCCAAACAGTTTTTTGACTTACTACATTCAGCTGACCAAGAACTATGGCCAAATTATGAGACAATGACTCAATTGTATTCAATTGCTCGTATCTTAAATATAAAGTCTGAAGGGAAAATTTCTAATCGTAGTTTTGATCAAATTCTTCGATGGTATAATGAATCATTGCCTCTTGATCATACAATGGTTGATAGTTTTTACAATATGAAGAAACTTATTCGAGGTCTCGGTTTGCCTGTTGAAAAAATTGATTGTTGCAAACCAAGATGCATTGGCATGGAAACATTTCAATGACACCCATTATGAGTTTGCAGCTGAAAGTCGAAATGTAAGATTGGGCTTGTCGACGGATAGATTTCAGTATTTTGGTCAATCTGGTCAGCAATATTCATCATGGCCAGTCATAATTACTCCTTATAATTTGCCTCCATGGATGTGTGTGAAAGAGGCATATATGTCCTTGACAGTAATTGTGCTAAGGCCTTCAAATCCAAAACATAAAATTGATGTTTTCTTACAACCATTGATATCTGAATTGCAGCTTCTTTAGGAATATGGTGTTTAGACATATAATGTCTCTCTGAAACAAAATTTTGTATCGAGAGTAGCTTTGATGTGGACAATTAATGATTTTCCAGCATATGCCATGTCATCTGGATGGAGGACAGCAGGTAAAATGGCTTGTCCTTATTATGGCAATGATTCTTATGCATTTTATCTTTCAAACAAGGCAAAACATGTTGGTTTGATAACCACAAAAAATTTCTTGCTCCAAATCATCCATTTAGGCGCAATAAACAAAAGTTTATTAAGAATAGGATGGTTAAAACACCTCCTCCCCCTAACAAATATGGTGAAGAGATATTGCAGGCGATTGAAGAATTAGGCTTGCTGAAAGCTACAGAATTAGAAGCGGATGAAATTAATGCAAGCATTAGTAGAAACTTTGGTTGGAGAAAACGAAGTATTTTTTGGGATTTGCCATATTGGAAAACTAATTTGATACGTCATGATCTAAATGTGATGCATATTGAAAAAAATATTTTTGACAATTTGTTCAATACCATAATGAACATTGAAAGGAGAACAAAAGACAATGCAAAATCACAAGCTGATTTAAAGCTTTTTTATAGAAGGAATGAGTTAAATAAAGATCTTAGGACCAATAAATATCCGAACGCATGTTACAGTTTCAAAAAAAAGTAAAAGGAAATATTGTGTGAATGGTTGAGAAGTCTAAAGTTTCCCAATGATTATATTTCAAACTTGGCAAGGTGTATAGACATGCGGAAGTACAAATTATTTAGGATGAAAAGTCATGATTGTCATGTATTTATGCAAAGGCTAATTCCAATAGTATTTCGAGAGTTGCTACCAAATAAGGTTTGGGAAGCAATAATATAATTAAGTTTGTTTTTCAAAAACTTAACGTCATCTGAAATTAAGTTGGCTGAAATGGATAAATTGGAAAGGAAAATTCCAGTAATTTTATGCAAGTTAGAAGGGATATTTTCTCCAAGCTTCTTTGACTGTATGAAGCATCTACCTGTCCATTTAGCACACGTGGCTAAACTAGTCGATCCAATGCAATATCGTTGGATGAATCCATTTGAGAGGTATGTAATTCAACAAAATTGAACCTTTCTTGAAGTCAATTTATCAAGTTTTCATAAATCAATTCGTTTAATCCTATTCACTCATATAGGTATTTGCATCACTTGAAGAAAAATGTGAAGAACAAGGCTAAAGTTGAAGGTTCGATATGTAATGCTTATTTAGTGGAGGAAGCTAGTATATTTTGTTCACATTATTTTGACTACATGTTTACACAAGAGAAAGAAAAGTTTCCCGTAATGAGGATGGGGGAGGAAATATTGATGCTGATGGTAACTTATCCATCTTCACTTATCCTAGACGGTCATATAGACGTTCAACAAGAAGAATGTTAATAGAGGAAGAAATTGAGGCTGCCCATAGTTACAGTTTACTGAATTGTGAAGAGGTTCAACCTTTTGTGCAGTAAGTATTAAGTAATTATTTTAGTTTTCAAATTGATTACTGTTATTCATAACTTGAATATATAATAATGTTTTTAGATTATACGAGGAATTGTTACTGAAGCTCATGCCCGACAAATCACAGGATGATATCAATAAAGAAGTGGGAAGCCACTTTGCTCAATGGTTCGAGCAATATGTAAGTTTCGACTTCCAAATGTAGTGAAATGATTGAATTATAACATTTAAGCATTCAGATAACATTATACTGTTTAATATGATATTTTCTTTTTGTAGGCCTTAGAAAATTCAATAGACAACAAGTTCATGTGTGATCTTGTGAAGGGACCTTTGTAAACTGTTAAATCATATCTGGTGTATTTCGTTATTGGATACAAAATATCATATAGAATCTCATGGTCATAGTATGGCAACAATAAATAATGGAGTTTGCATACAAGGAGAAGTGATCGATTACTATGGCAAAATAATTGAAATACTTGAAATTTGAGTACCCTGCATTGCCAATAAAGGGAACTGTGATATTTAAGTGTGAGTGGTTCGATCTAACTCTAAATGTCGGTATAAAAGTGCATAGTCGATACAATCTAGTTGAAATCAACAAGCGAAGAAGATTTCGACATTTTGAACCTTTTGTGTTGGCAATGCAAGCGATTCAAGTGTATTATGTCGCTTTTCCCAGCTTACGACAAGATAAGTCAGATTGGTTGGCTGTTTGTAAAGTTAAAGCAAGAGGTGCTTTTGAATCACGTGAAAAAGGAGAATAGAGAGTTGAAAGTGACGCGTTTCAGGAAGAGACTTATGAAATAAATGCATCTGTCGTATATGAGGATAATGAATCTTTGAATGATCCATGTAATGAATATGTTGAAATTTTATCTGAAGACGATGAAGAGGGTCAAAGATCTGAAGAAGAGCCAAATTTTGATTCAAATTCTTCATAACAAGATCATGATTTTTCTTTACAATTAAGTGATGATAGCGATTAATTTGTGTTTGTAATTGAATTTTGTATGAACAAATCAATTATTTCCTTTTCAATATAGCATATAAATTATTGAAATGAAAATGCATTATTTCTATAAACTTCAATCAAATTTTGATTTCAGGTTGAAATATGGCACCGAAGAGAAGACAAGTTACTCAGCCAAGAATTTTAAGACCACGATTCGGAGGTTTATACTGTAGAGTTGAAGGATCTCGTGCTGTAGCACCTACAGATGAATCACCTTCACCCCCTCCACCCCCTCCACCTACTACACTGGCAAATGAGGCTACACCATCTACCACTTCTTCATCATTTAGTACCTCTATTTCGATAGAGATATCAGGGGTAAATAATATGAATGAAGAAGACGACCGCCAGTCTAGAGCTGAGGGATCCGATGGAAGAAAATACATCATAATATTCAATAATATGTTAGTGAAAATACATGAACCATTATATGTTATAATTAAGTTATAGGTTACAATTTTAAAAATGGTATTAATTTATTTGTTTTAATATTATAGGTTTTTTCCATCTAGACCCTGTTCAAAAAATATGCATCAAAATTCGAGAAGATTGATCCTGAGGGTTATTGTTGAAAGAATATCTCGCAGGAGACAAAGGAATTTTGAGCTTGAGGTACGATAAAAATTATTATTTCCTTTTTAATATAAATTTTTATACATTAATTTGATAGCTATTATTACATCAAAAGTATTATCAAATATTTTTTCTTTTATTACAGAAAGAATTTTTTTGGGATTCTCAATTGGACGAGACCATATATAAAATATGAGAGTCCAGAGTGTGTACACGTTATCGAGACTTTGCGCAGGGCGGCTGTACGACCGCCTTACATTTTTGAAGAAATATGGAATTGTTGGCTGTAATATTGAACATCACTTGAGGCGATGTCGATTTCACAACATAATTCGGTCAACAGACGTAGAGGACCCAAGGGAGAGAGTCTTCTCGTACATACGGGAGGATCTATTACCCACCAACAGTATGCACAGAAACTTGTAAGTATTTACAATTAACAGTTATATTCTCATCTCTTTGCTTTGCTGTATTTTAATTGAATTCCCTGCCATCATTTTTATAACTTCTAATTCACTTTGTATTTCTGTTGAATTTTATGTGTGAAATTTGGAATGAATATATGTGTTTCTTGTGGACAATGATAATGTTATACTGGTGTCATATATGGCCGTGGTTTTAGTTTTGTTCTTTGTTCAACAGGGGGTTGATTTCATAAAAATAGGGAAAACTCTGCCAAAATTTTTGTAAAATCTAATTTACTTATAATTAAAATTTTATTCCTATGCAGGAAAAGTCTGTAGGCGTGGCACCTACACTCCGTCAATTATTTCTGCACACTCACACTAAGAAGCATGACGGGGTGACATTCGTCAACGATAGTTGTAGAGAAGTCAATGTATGTGAAATTTATAATTTAATATTAATAATGCTTAATAATTATCACTTACTAATTTATAAATATTGCTTTTTGATAGGACCAAATACAACAAACCATTGAATGGCGGTCTCAGCAATCAGAAAATATTGATGAGGCTGACACTTACCTTGAAGCAGTAGGTGGTAGAGATCGTCGTGGAAGGATATTCGGCTTAGGATCATTTGCAAATACTTGTTATTCGCAATCCTCCACGTTTAGTACAGTAGCATCTGCTAAGGGGTCCAACAATACTAAAATGGAAGCACTTGAGAGCAAAGTGCAGACATTATCGACCCAGTTGCAACAGACGTTGGAACAGTTGCATCAGTTGCAACAGTTGATGGCAGTGCAACAACATGAATTAGCGATGTACGATCAACTCCGTCAGGAGATAGATGAATTGAAGGGTAAGGGCAGCACGTCATCGCACCAACTAGACAATCCACCATCTCTTGATCAGTAGTGTAGTTTTGGTCATTTAGATTGTATTATAGATACTTATTATTTACAATGTAATGTTTTTATTATCAATTAAGATATTTTAATTTTTAATCATTAATCAAAATTTCTATTTAACCAAATTAAATGTATATTATAAATATGTAATTATTAAAATAATGCATCAACTATAATTTAAATATAATGACAATATATTTTTTTAAAAATTTAAGCAATAAATTTACCAACGGAAATAAACGTCCGTCGGTAACTTTCTAAATAACTTACCGACGGTAAAGACTATATTCCGTCAGTAATTCATAAAATATACCGACAGATGTTAAATTCAGTCTGTAAGTGTTCATCATATTTACAGACGGAAAACATGTTACCATCGGTAAATTCGTAAACATTCCGTAGCTAAATTTACATATGGTTAAAGAACTTACCATCGGTAAATTTAGCATTGGAAAATGTTTAACCGTCGGCAAATTTACGAACGGAATACTTGTTACGGTCGGTACATTTTCGGTCTATTTACCGATGATTTATATTTTCCAACGCTATACTGTCGATAAATTTAGCTACAGTCGATCTCCGACGTTTTTGTCTGTCGGTACATTCCGTCAATAAGATATGATACCGACGGAATATTTGTATTTTTCGTCAATATTTTTTGTTGCAAAATGACAGTTTTCTTGTTGTGAATAAAATAAGACCCACTTTTGATTCTCATAAGAACAAAATAAGGCAAAATATGGTCCATTCTTGATCATCACAAAAAGCAAAATGGGAAAATAAGACTCATTTTTGACTCTCGTAGAGAATAAAATGAGGCAAAATAGAGCACACTCTTGACCCTCATAAAGACTTCTTTTTTACTTTTCCTAGAATTTATAAAATTTTATGAACGACCATGCTTAACAGAGATTATTTTGAGAAAAGAATCGATATATATATAAGTTATCAACTAACATATAGACCACTCATACGATGCAAAATTCTGTTATTAGTCATGTCAGAACAAAAAATTCGATTTTTTCTCGAATTAAACAAACCAAGGAGATTTGATGTATGAGTAACTTGCATTATCTTAGTTACAACCAATCCCAAAAATAGCTAGAGAAGAACTAAAGTTAAGGATGGTTACCAATATGAAGAGAAAAGTTGAGACTTAACTCACCAACCTCTGCATACACAACATCAAAGGAGGACTCCAACATCGGAAAAAAAAAAAGAGGTCACGTGATTGAGAGAAGAGAACTCGCTAAAGAGAGGTTGCGTTCTTACAAAGAAAGGTTGCGAAAAAATGTCTTTGCGTTCTTACAAAGAAAGGTTGCGAAAAAATGTCTACTTATGAGAAAAACGGTGAATATAGTTCGTAAAGAAGAATTCTACAAAGGATAAAGACTAAGAAAAGACGATGAGTAGTCACATGAAATAGAGAAGTCGCATAAATTGGATATGGTGCTCAACAATTTTCTAATCAATTGAAATGACGAACATTTTCTGAAGGCCACTTGATTATGGTTTATGTAAGAAATTTTGGAGATTAAGATTTGGTTTATTTTATATCACCTAGAATGAAAGAATTAAATTGAGATTTCATAGTAATTACGTTAATTAGAGTTAAGTTAGATTATTTTAATTAAATTATTATTTATTATATATATAATCAAAATCAATAGTAATTAGTTTTGAAATTAACTTAAGTTTGATTGCAATTAGAGAGTTCCACCTTATAGTTACTTATGAAATAATATATTAAATATTTAGTTCTAAATAACATCATTAATTTTAAATATTAAAATGAATAAATATTAGTTTACAAACTATCTACTTATATAATTGTTTATTTTTAATATATTATAATAAATTTCTCATTAATATTTATTAATAGATATTGTATGAGAAATTAAAAGAAAAATAATTATTTAATTAATTGATAACATTAATTTTTATTTTTATCTTTAATTAATATTTAATTATATTGATATTAATAATTAAATAATTTTTTATTTAAAAAATGATGACAAAAAATTAAAAAAGGCAAAAAAACATAAATGAAATAAAACGTTAGTTAAATAATTATTTGTACGTTTAGTTGACTTTATAATATTGACAAAGTTGTTCGAGGGCCGTAGAAACTCTTCTCTTGAAACGAAACCATGGAGATGTGAGAATTGTCTGTGAATTTAGCAAATAACAGCTGCAGTGAGCAGGTGGAACTTGGAAGTGGTCAATTGGCTGGATATACATGCGAAGGTTCTCTGTTGATGAGATCGTGGATGGAGCATCAAGCATGAACCATGAAGGCAAGTTTCACAACAAAATGATAATAATAAACAAAACCAACCCAATAAATGTGAGAATACAAAGCAATAATTGCACTTCTGACAAATCTACCTAATGCTCCTCCATGATTGTACAGGAACTTAAATTTCTTCAAGTGAGACCGAAAATTATGAGGTTTTGTGGAAGAACAGCTACTTAACATCTGCCTCCTACCCCACATGCTTCTTATGGGGGGTTACACAACTTACTGTGAAAACTTTAAACAAAAACTTATCACTACTAAAATGGTGATAGCTCTTTTAAGTTCATAATAAGAAAATGAAAAGTCAATACACCCACAGCTACAGCTAGGTACCAGATATCTTTTCACAACTTAGCTCATTGTGTTTGATCGTTTTGTTGTGTCTTAACCACCAAATTATTGACTGTTGTAGGCCTCCATGTGCACATGGTCTGCAACTAGGAAATTCTATGGTTTAGAAGATAATAATAGCAGATAATGTAAACAAAGACACAGACCTTGAAAGGACGTACAGAAAAAGAAAAGTAACTAATAAGAAAATTACTTTTCTTCGTCCCTGACAAAACAAAAGCTTGCATGATCTTACGAGATGAATTTTTGGACCATTGTCAGGACCTCCCTCTCTCTTCATACCACATAAATACTGATGTCATTGACTCTTAAAGTTCAAACAAATAGCTGTTTAGTGGAAAGAGATGCTTAAGAAGAGGAAAAAATTCAGCAGTAATCTTCTATCTTCCTGAGAGTACGCGGCCATATTTGCTCGTTACAGTGAAGGCGAAATACATTAAAGCATTTCTACCTATTATTCCACATTTGTTGTTATTGACTTCCTTCTTCAATTTGAGAAGGGTGATGGTGGTGACTTGCTTGCTAGCTAGCTAGCTAGTCGCTCTACTGTAAGAGTTCTGGAGGAATTGTGACTTGCAGTCTGATGAGTTAATTCAATTTTCTCCATATAGTGTCATAACTTAGAAAATAGACGAGGCAAGCACTGAAAACAAGATAAAAATCAAAATAAAATGTTTATTTTAAATTTGAGGTAATTTTTACTAAATCGGGATTTTATTTTTAATAATTGATTCTGTCTCCTCTATTGATTTGCTTTTTGGCAAGGTAAAGAGGGGTGATTGTTACATTCAATTTACTCCGAATTCAGGGGTCTCAAGAATACACAATTACAGCATTTGCTTGGTCCTCGTCTTTCTAGTAAGTATTGCTGCTCTTTTAAGCTTGGATGAAATCCTTCTATCCCAGCTTGCACGTCACTATCGACCGAACAGATACAGAATACGAAGAATTAATGTGAATTGGTAGCTGCATTTTGTGGCAATCACTTCTATCCCAGTCAGTTGGACATAGGATAAATTGTATCAAAAGAAATTAAAAGGTATATATATATATTATTGAAAAAAATATTTGTTCCCCTCCAGCTTTGAGGGTGTCTTGGGAAGTCTCCAATTCAATTGAAGTGGGCTTTTCAATGGAAGTATTGGGTTTATTTCTCACAACAGAACAAGGATGTCTCGAACATGGGGCCTTAGCTTAGCTAAAAGTGTCGCTTTGGATCTCTTGTTCTACGAGAGAGGTCACTGGTGCTTGAAAATGGATGGTCCCAAGAGCAGAAGGTAAGCCTTTTAAATCATGGTGACACTGTTTTGGATTTAAAAAGTGGCACCAAATTCAGATTTGATGGCCCTTGGATCTTGGCCGATCCACAAACAGATTCCAATATATTATAAGCCGGTTCATGAGATGGAAGACCTTAGCCTGTGAGGCCTACTATCACGCAAACTATTTGCGATTACTTTGACATTATGGTCGTATCTTCCAATGTAGATGGTGTTGGAAAGCACCATGATCATCTCTTTGTCTGTATTCCGTTTCTAAACCTTACTCTTATTCATCGAAAACAAAAACATATTCTACCTATCCTTTTTGCCAAATTCTCGGTTTATTATAAGAACAAATTTCAATCCTTGATATATGACAAAAAAAATAAGAGTTGGTAGAAATAGAACAACCCTCCAAGACTGATGGCGGGGTTGAGTACGTGGCAAACATCCCGCCGTTGTATTTGGCAGGGTACAATACGTGTCCACGAGTCGCGCTCGCGAGGAGCGCGTAGCGCACTCGCCCTTGCGAGGGCCAGCTTCCTTACCGACTGTACCGAGCTAGCAATAATGCTGGGAATGGCGGGGTGAGCAGCTCTTTTTGTAGAGAGCCAGCTATAATATTGGCTCCCTGCCTATATATACCGAATGGCGGGATGAAACCCGTCATTCGGTATATATCTTGCTAGTTTTAAGGCAGAATTCATCTGGTGAAAAGGTATGATTTTCTCAGTTTTTCTTCTTGCTTCTTTATGTTTCATTGTTCCTTGTAGCATATATATATTATAGTTCATCCTGTTTTGTCTTTGATATGTTTTGAATTTATTAATTTATTATAGATATGTTAAATTTTATATTAGATATTTGTGATGTTAATTTTTAAGATTATTTTGCGTATGATGTTTCATATATTTTTGTTAAAATTTTGTTATGTTAGTTAATTGTTAATTTTTATCAACTTATAATTTTTTGTAAATATGATAAAAGTTATAAAATTTTTTTATGAATTTATATATTGATCCCAAAAGTTATTATAAAATATATATTGACTCGAAAATGGTAAGAAATTATGAATTGACCTAAAAATTATTAGGAATCAAAAATTGACACAAAAATGTATAGAAATTA
>JANZXR010000008.1:12974360-13004653 GCA_027575705.1 Erythroxylum echinodendron
ACTAATTTTATTATTCTTCTTATTATAATTGCAACTTATATTTTGTTTTAAAACCAAAATTGACCTATAAATGTCCTGCTCACTAGCAAACTTTATTGATAAACAAATTTAAAATAGGGATATAATACATGTATTTTATTACTTATTTATAAATCCTTCATATTATATGTTATTTAATATTTAAAAACTCTACCATAGTTTATCAAATAGACACATATTCTTGTTATTTTTCATCAATCTTCACACAAAAACTTAAATAGTCATTCTTAAAATTTTTAACAACACAAACAAATAAAGAAGTCTAAGTCATACCTATGCAATCCCAATGATGACTGGAAAATTAAGTTAAGCCAGACAATTGAAAAGAAGACAGTTGGTCATTAATGCAAGAAACTAAAATAATTTGAGCCTAAAGCATGATATTACATTAACCATCAATTTCAAGTCATAATTACAAATACATAACTGAAGAACATAGAAACAAATTTCACACAAAATTGTTCTTGCCAAAACCGAACTAACTAGCACAGAGATTTTCGAGCTTAAGCCATATCAAATAAATGTTTAGGCATACTCTTACTGATGTCAGAATCACTTGCATAACAGAAGGGATCATATTAGAAAGTTTTTACAGATTAACAAAACAAGAAAAATCAATTTAATTAAATTCACAAGAAATATAAAGGCATAGTCGTAATAATAAATACCTTGGTCAATAACACCAAGGTAGCAGACTATGAAGTATTTCCCACAAGCAGTACCCAAATTGATGTTGATTGAAATGACAATACAACATTTTTAAAGATGCAAGTCTAAAATTGCGACGATCATCGACTAACAGTATGAATTGGGCCTACAGGCATCCACAAGACTGAATCTTGCCAAACAATATAGTAAAAATAGGTAAATTGTTACAATCTAACAATATTAAGAAGTCGAAACAAAAATACAACATAAAAGAGTTACCTTAACTCCCAACCAACAACAAAACCAATGCAAACATAACTATAACAACGTGTAAATACTAATAGAGAGCAACTTACAGTGTAAATAAAATACGATTTTACATCTACATGCATTTAAAAGATTCTTAAAAAGATCCCAACAATAATACCAACAATTACATATTGATTTATTAACAACCATGATTGTTTCAACTGCATGTTTATATCTTGTATCAATCTCATATGCAAAGTTGTCCCCATTAAAACAGCACTGCCAAGTATAATCATGTCTAACAGAGGAAGATTTACCAACCATGGATATATAATAAAGATACTTACTCCCATTGTAATGATGGACTCTGACCTTTGCCAATATAGCATAATATTCAATCTCAGACTTCCGAAGGGGAGGGCAGTTGTTGGAAATAATTACCAACTTGGCTGTAAGAAAACATGGAGATCAGCATTTAAATGACAAAAATGAGTTACTGGAGACAATTTATTGAAGCTTAAAATAATTACTGCAAATGAAACCGTAAATAAGTGGATGTAACAGAACATATCTACTTACCCAACAACCCAGAAGTCATAACCACCAAGATGCCCAGGAACAATCAAAACAAACGATCAAGACTAAAAGCATGAAATTGATCAACCAAATAATGATCAACGACAGATGATGATCAAAACCAACAAGAGAATCACATGAATAATACACAAAACGTAGACGTAATCCTGTGTTACAGTAAAAAAATATTACTGAAGCAATAGATGACCGGTCGGAAACATACCTCTGGTAACAAATTGGTGTCTGTTGGGGAGAAAAAGCAGCATTTTGAAGAGAAAGAGAGAGAGAGTTAGAGAGGAAGAGAGATTGCTTGGAGGTGGGTTTTGCGTGCTTGGTCGTGCACAGATGCTAGTCTGCCCATTGATAAAACAATTGATAATTGATTTCGGAATTAGATGGAAACTAACGCCGTTTGAGTTGCAATGGTCCCTTGGCTTTTGCAGTAATAGCGAAAGTGGAGACAAGACCAGAAAGTAGAGAAAAGAGACGAGAGCGTGAAGGGAGAGACAAAGCCACTGGGCATGAGTGAGACCAGACGATGCATGAGTGAGAGTTTCAAGTTGAAAGGAACATGAGGGACGATTTTTCTAATGGGAGGAGAGGGACGAATTTGCCCACAATCTGATACCTATTCCGGATGTGCATGGAATAGGTAAAGATAAGTTCATGTCATCTTTATCTATTTCCTCGCATTTGGGAATTATTAATCTTGGGAATGCTTATTCCGTTAGCCTTATGTTAACCAAATATTGGAATACTTAATTATTAGGAATAGATGGGTATTAAAATACCCATTACCCTCAACCAAACACCCCTGAGATTATTTATATGTACTTCATTTTTAGCTAAGACGAATTAATTGTCGAGCTAGCTATACAAGGTGATAGCATAGCAGTTGCCATGCTTGTGATGAGCTGTACACCTTATCATGAGCTTTGCTAGGTTGGACTTTGGACGAAATTAGTTGACTGATTACTTCTTTTTCTACACAAATTATATTCTATTGGATTAAAATGTCTTGATGTCAAAAATAATATTATTGTTCCTGCTAAGTAGTTCCTTGATAATTATGTTACATTGGAACTTCTTCAATAAAGTTCTCTATTTATGTTGGCATGGCAATGGTAGACGGTCCATTCACTCAAACTTCACTTCCCTAGTTTCCACATAAACATGTGGACATCAGATAATCCAAACAAGAATGATGTATGATTTAATAAAACATATTCTTAGAAATAACAGTTGATGTCCACAAATTTAATAATAGAATGTCTTTATTTATATTAAGGGCATGTTTGGATAACAGCTGATTAGCCAATTTTTGGCTGATTGACTAAAAGTGAGCTGTTTGACTTCACTAATCAGCTAATTGTTGTGTTTGGTTGTTGGCTGGTTGAGTTGGCTGATTCAACCAAACCAGCCAAATTTAAAAAGCTACTAGGAGGCAGCGTTTCAAGGAATCACCTGTTTATTTTTTCTTATAATGCCATTTTTATCCTTAAATTTTTTACCAACATTTACGGCCTCTCGTGAGAGAAATAGAGCCACTACTTTCACTTGGCTTCTTTCTTTGGTCTACTTCTTCGTCTCATTTCTATTGATAGTAGATAGATTTGAGAGTGAGAGGAGAAGGCATTAACTAAAGTTAGTAGCTTGAAAGTTGGGGAATCATGGATCTCCAAGAAAGCCAAGGAAGAGCTCTGTAACATTACTGAAGACATAACAGTTAGTAGACAGATTCTTTCTTTAATAATGTCCTTTTAGTTCTCTGTTTTGTGCTTATGTATATTCCTTTTATCGATGTTCTTTTTTGTGTGTTTGTGTCTTTTCTTGGTTTTAAGTGATCTTTCTGTTGTGAGTTTTTGGGTGATTTGTGTGATGCAGGCCGAATGTACTTTCCCCATCTCTTAGCTTCTGCCAATTTGTTATGGATTATCCTTTTAGGGGAAAGAAATGATTTTGGAACATGGGTTGGGATAATTGGAATTGGATTCAGAAAAACAAACGGATAGGTAACTTTTAAGTAGAAATTAATGTAATGGTGGTGGCTTCATCCATTCCTCGTACTGTGGCTTTTAGGATCTGTTTTACTTGCCATTTCTGAAATGTAGTTTGCAGATGAAAAAGAAAGAAAACGAGTGGGAATGAATGAAAATGTTAAATCTTTCTACTTTTCTTCATTAGATTAGGCAGTTCAGTGCGGAGCTGATGAAAATTGAGTAAGATTTTGAGTTTTAATCATCATTCTCATCGTTGAATGTTGTTTCTCTGCTTGGTTCATGTGAAATTGGTTAAAATTCTAATTTAACTTCTGCATTCTGCAGACTTTTTCCAATACAGTTGAAGAGAAGGCAAAATGGATTTTCAACAAACTCAAAGGTGAGAAATTTTTATTGATTTGGATTGGAACAAGGGTAACAGGAATGATTATTTTAACAGATTCGTTCCAAGAAACTTGTTTTTAGAATTAGATTGAAATGGAAGCTGATTCTCTTGTAAGCTAACATGGAAGTCATGCATTGCTTGCATATTACCATATGCTTACCTATGTATTCTCTTCCCATGTAGGAAAGCGGCTGAAAACTTTGCCAGATCTTCTCCGAGAGTACAACTTACCATCCGGACTCTTTCCTCAAAATGTGACGTGTTATGAATTCGAGGAATCAAAGGCCAAGCTGATAGTATACTTGCCTTCTGTTTGTGAAGTCAACTTCAAGGACTCTTCTGTTATAAGATATTCTACTAGAGTGAAAGTAACCCTTATGAGGGGAAAGTTTACAGGTATAGAGGGAATCAAGATGAAGGTCCTGGTGTGGGTTAAGGTTACACATGTGGCATTTGAAGGATACAAATATAAATGCACATCTCTGTAATTAGAATTTTGTAATCTATATTTGCATTTTGGATTTTGTGTAAATTAGACTTGTAGTTCAGGTAAACTTGGCCAAGATGAGTGACTATTAAGCCTTTAATTAACCAGGATTTTTGTAATTTCATGGCTCCTTCCGTAACTATTAAAACTTGGGGGACTGGTCTTTCTTGTGTTTGCAGTGAATTTTTAACACTAATCAGATTGAAAAATCATTCAAATTAGGAAGTATGTTTAGAACTGGTTTGGAACAGTTCCTGGGTAGTTTTTTTTTAATTGAATAAGATTAACACCATTAAAGAGGAGGAAAACCCTATTAAATCCATGTTGAATTATAAACAAAACAGTTTGGTCTTCTATCTACATTCCTTTTTTTAAAAATTAAATATCAATTAATAATGAAATTAATATATTTTAAACTTTTTTTTGTTAAATAAGTAGTATGTTATTATGACATAAATTGAATTGTTATAAAGTTTTGTTTTAAATGATGGTGTTCATTTCTTTTGCTCTATTTGAATTGTATTGTTAAACTTCATTTGTATTGTTATATTTTATGTTTGGATGTATCATCATGATTATTATTATTATTGTTGTTGTTGATGTTTATTATTATTATTATTAATATTAATAATAATAATATTATTATTATAATATATTCTATGTTTTTTATTAGACTTATAAACTTAATTTTTGTAGAATTTAATATCTAAAATCTAAATTCCTATAAGAATATTGAACGAAATAAATATTCATACCCTTATAATTTTTTTTTAAAGTCATGTCCTTATAAGTCATTTTACACATAAACAGCTAATACTAAGCAGTTAATTTTATCAAATATCAAATGACAAACAGCTAATGCAATCAGCTGATCAACTCAGCTAATATAATTAGCTATCAACTAACAGCAGATAGAACCAGCTAACAGCTAATGCAATTAGCTAATTGTCAAACAGAGCCTAAGTGACATATATATTTTAACAGATAGATTTTGTAACGATACATTTTAACGGAGTAATAAATTTAATTTAAGAGTAAGACAATCACAATACTAAAAAGATTTGGTTAAGATAAAAAGGTACGTTTATCAATCAATTTACTTCACTACAGAGTCAAAAAGAAAGACGCATCCAAAGGGCCATAACAAGTTGAATATAGTCCATTTACTAAGAGCCCAACCAAACTAATTTTTCCCGCCAAAACCATTTCCAATTTTTCTTTTTTCCCGAATGACACCAGTCCTAAAAAATTCTCCATATTTTCAAATAGAGAGAGAGAGAGAAAAGCGCACGAGTCTTCAACTGCAATCTATCTACTACAAGTAAAGCACAAGGGCAAGGAACTGACTTGACTTGGGCAATGGGGGACGAGTTCATGGTCAGCGAGTCGGACACGGCCCGCACTGCCGGATCTGGCGTAGCCGGCCCGAGGCTTGCCATCAAGGAAATGGTGATGCGGAACTTCAAGTCATACGCCGGTGAACAGCGCGTTGGTCCTTTTCACAAGGTTTGACTTCGAAACTTTGTTCAGTTTGTTGGTGTCTGATTGAATGTGTTGGCGCTTTTAAATTTTGAATCTCGAGGCCGATTTCGGGGTCCGAGCAACTGTGCTCATCCCTGTTGTAAATTCTTAAATTCTGGAAATTTCTCGCTTCTTTTCTCTTTTGTTTCTCATTTACAAACATGAACTGTTCCCGAAGTTGATAATTAAAAGAATGTATTCTCCTTATCTCTTTCTCTAATCTGTTGTTTCTGCTTTGGTATCAGAGTTTTTCTGCTGTTGTTGGGCCAAACGGAAGTGGAAAGAGCAATGTAATAGACGCGATGCTGTTCGTATTTGGAAAGCGAGCGAAGCAGGTTTTTCGATTATTAGGATAATGTATTCTTTTGGTGATTAAAGGCAGGGTGAAATGTTGGGATTTTCTCTTTTAGTTTTAGTTTTTCTAGTCTATTACTTATTATGCACCCATTTGAATTTGCAGATGAGACTTAACAAAGTTTCGGAGCTTATTCACAATTCTACCAATCACCAGAATCTGGAGAGTGCTGGTGTTTCTGTTCATTTTCAGGAAATCATTGACCTGGTAATTCTTTTGGATGTGAAATTTGTTTCTTTTTCTTACTGTAACGTAAAGGGCTTTACTCCCTTTGTTTACAGCTGGGTTTGTTTATTAGGAGAAAAATGATGTATGCTTTCATATTTTATGCTGTTATGTTTAGAACGAGAAAGAGTTTGAAAATAAGGGCAATACTCAATACTAAAGCTCCAAAACCTTTTAGGATGATGGAACCTGTGAAGCTGTTCCAGGAACAGATTTTGTAATCACCAGGGTTGCCTTTCGGGATAATTCTTCCAAGTACTACGTCAATAACCGTGCTAGTAATTTCACTGAGGTCACCAAGATGCTCAAAGGGAAAGGTGTTGACCTGGACAATAACCGGTTTCTGATTCTTCAGGTTTGTTATTATAGCTTAGTGGTTCAATTTGTATGACATTATGTTGTTTTAATGGCTTCATTTCTTTCTTTTGTTTTAGGGTGAAGTTGAGCAGATTTCTTTGATGAAGCCGAAGGCTCAAGGACCCCATGATGAAGGGTTTCTTGAATATCTGGAGGATATAATTGGGACTAACAAATATGTTGAGAAAATTGACGAGTCATTTAAGGAGTGAGTACTTTGTTTTCTAATTTCATAAACAAGCTGAATTGCTCTTGCTTCTGTGTTGACATCCTTGCTGCAATATGTTGCATCTGTATTTATTATCTGTTCGAGTGCAAAATCCAGGTGTAAAATCGGTGCTTATACACGTTTTCTATCCTTCAAAACCTAATATGAAAGTTTAGAATTTGGTTAATTAGGATCATAATGGCACACTTCTTGAATAGGATCTATCACTTGGCCAAGGATGATGTATCATAAAAATGTTATGTGATTCTGGTTTAGTTTTCATTCCAAATAAGCTGGTAATGGTGCTATCATGTGCTAGCATTCACCTCACTAAGAAATACACGGTGGAATCTTATGGATTTATGCACTGTGTGACCAGTGCTGTCTCCATTCTTTCAGGCATTGCTATTTTGCTGAAGACTATTTGCATTATGAATCTGATTTAGATTAAAGTCAGATCTCACTCTATATGATACTTTCTTCCATAGGCTGGAGTCCCTGAATGAGAAACGATCTGGGGTGGTGCAGATGGTTAAGTTAGCCGAGAAGGAAAGAGATAGCTTAGAGGTTTTTGTGCTGTCTAGTTTGTTGCACTTTGTTGCTGATCTTTGAAAATGTTTGCAAAGCATTTTGGTTTATTTCATTGAATAGGATGTCAAGAATGAGGCAGAGACTTACATGCTGAAAGAGTTATCACACCTGAAATGGCAAGAGAAAGCTACTAAATTGGCTTATGAAGATACTGGAGCAAAAATGAGTAAAATTCAAGAAAATGTATCTAGCTTAGAAGAAAGTTTGAAGGCTGAAAGGTTATTTTTGTGACTCTTCACTGTACGTTCTTTATTGTCAGAAATTGCATATGCTGAATCTTTTTTCATTTTCTTCAGAGAGAAGATTGAAAACAGTCATAAAACATTGAAGGATCTAGAGACGGTGCACAACAAATATATGAAAAAACAGGAGGTTTGTATGCGTAATATTTTGCAATGATGGTTGAATTCATATCATATATTATCCATCATGGACCTTTTCATTTGCTCTTATTAAATTCTCGGAGCTCTTACAAACTGAGTGGCAATTCAATTGCATCTCTTGAGTTCAGGAACTTGACAATGACCTTCGAAATTGTAAGGAAGAATTTAAGGAATTTGAAAGACAGGACGTTAAATACCGGGAGGATCTGAAACACATGAAGCAAAAGATCAAGAAGCTTGAGGAAAAGCTTGAGAAGGTAAGCAAAAATGTGAATAACCTATTTCTATGCTGTCGATTCACTTCTCTTTGTTTTTGGCAGGACTCCTCTAAGATTGAAAACTTACAGAAGGATTGTGAGGACTCCACTATCATGCTTCCAAAACTTGAGGAAAATATTTCAAGGCTGCAACAGATGTTGGTGGATGAGGAGAAATTACTAGAGGATATTGTGGAGAATTCTAAAGGTTTAATTGTTTTCAATTCACTAACAAAAGTTGATTCCTTTTAGGTGCAATTTTAGCACACAAGTTAGTGGAAGGTTACCTATTACCGAAAGGAATTGGCCGTATGAACGTGTATGATTCAACTTATTTGAAGAATAAGATTAATAAAGGCTCATCTTCTGGAGTGAAAGGGTGGCTTTTGAGTTAAACTTGTGAACCTTAGTTTTTTGTTGATCTTCTTTTCTTTTTACATATATTTTTCTGTTTAATCTAGGCAATCATATTCAAAATTTCAACAAATAATTGCCCTGCAAGTTAAAAGGATCAGTTTAAGTTACTTCTAATTGATCCCGTTCCATTATCAGCAGTCATTTTCTCCTGTGCCTTTTCTACTAATTTATCCCTGGTAATTTGTCTTTTAAACAGTTGAAACTGAAAGATATCGCTCTGAGCTTGTCACAGTTCGTGCTGAACTTGAACCATGGGAAAAACAATTGATTGATCACAGGGGACAACTTGAAGTTGCTAGCACAGAGAGTAAGCTTTTGATTGAAAAGGTGGGGTTCTCATGTTATATTAACTGTTTATGAGATGATAATATGGATCACAAATGTTCTAGTGCCTGCAGTCTATCCTCATTGTTTAAAACATATTTGTCTTCTAATTTTGCTACTATCCTGGTATGATCCATATAGGTGTCTCTGTACTACTCTATGGAGTTCGAAGTTTGAAGTTATAAAGATACCTTGAGACAAAACTAGGAACTCACAAAAATTCTTAATTTCTTTAACGAAGGGTGTTATACACTAGTTGAATGTTTGTTCACTGTTACAGCATGAAGCTGGCTATGCAGCTTTTGAAAATGCCCGCAAGCAGATGGACAGTATATTGGGAAGAATTGAAACAAAAACAACATCCATAGACAAAATGCAAAGTGATATTGTAAAGCACAAGTCTGAAGCAACAAAAGCACGCAAAGTGGAGCAAGTATGTCCTGTTATGATGATTATCAAAACCATGCTTTTATGTTTTCTATTGCCTTGGTGCTATCTTATGTTAACAATCTTTTACAGGACTGCTTCAAAGAGCAAGAAGCACTGATGCCTCTTGAACAAGCTGCACAACAGAAGGTTGCAGAACTTAAACAAGTTGCTGATTCTGAAAGAAGTCAAGGATCAGTTTTGAAAGCAATTCTTCGGGCCAAGGAATCTAATGAAATTGAGGGAATATATGGCCGTATGGGGGATTTGGGTGCTATTGATGGTGAGTTTGCTTATGAATTCAAAATGTGATATGCAAGCTTCTTTTTCCATTTTGATCATATTGAATTATATGTTTGGATTCTTTTGTGTTGTGATCCACTTTGATATTTTCATATTGTTCAAGGACAATAAATTCAAAATTGTGTTTTATATGTTGAAGGCAGTGCTTGCTGCTTAGATGGTATTCGTAGATTGTTATGGTAAATTGTAACATCCTCGTTGTATTTGATAAGCTCATGTTTATGCCATTCTTCTTATTAACAAGTAAAGTGATACAGTGATAAGGATGTTTTTGTGGGTAGAACTTATCAAAGGAGAGGGAAGAAGTTGGGTAGCGACTGATAAGCTGCGGAAATACTGAACTGTTTTATTTCTTTTTAACTTGATCAATACAAAGGTACAAGTATATATAGAGCTAGAGAGAGCTATGTTAGGAAACTAATGTCTATACATAATATCCTAATATCTGTACATAAGATACTAATATTTGTACATAATATCTGATCTGATACATAATATCAGACCAAATTTGATGACTTTTTAGGAGTTAATACTATTTAGGAAATATCCAGCTGTATATTTCCCCTCAAGTTGGCTTATAAATGTCATCCATAGCCAGCTTGGTAATCAGAACATTTAACTGCCTTTTGTGTAATCCCTTTGTGAGAATATCAACTATTGTTGTGATGTTGGAATATAGGGAACACAAATTAATCCGTCTTTAATCTTCTCCTTGATGAAATGCTTGTCAACCTCAACATGCTTTGTTCTATCATGAAGAACAGGGTTGTGAGCAATTGAAATTGCAGCTTTGTTGTTACAATACACTTTCATAGGAACTGAAATAGGAATTTGTAGTTCCTCAAGTACCCTTTCAAGCCGTAAAACTTCACAAATTCCACGTGTCATTGAACGAAACTCAACTTCGGCACTGCTTCTTGCAACAACACTTTGTTTCTTACTCCTCCAAGTTACCAAATTACCACCAAAAAATGTGCAATAACTTGATATTGATCTTCTATCAGTTGCACTCCTTGCCCAATCAGCATCAGTATAAATTTTGACTTGAAGGTTGTTATGCTTTCGAAACATTAAACCTTGTCCTGGAGTTCCTTTTAGATATTTTAGTGTCCTGTATACAACATCTAGATGTTCTTGGCCTGGAGAATGGATAAATTGACTTACTAAACTCACGGCAAAAGTTATATCAGGTCTGGTATGGGATAGATATACTAATCTCCTAACTAGTTGCTGGTATCTCTCCTTATTAATAATGTTTTCTGGTTGAATTGGTCTAAAATTTACACCAATCTCAACTGGAGTATCAGCTGCCTTGCATCCTAATAACCCAGTCTCATTCAATAGGTCCAGATTGTATTTCCTTTGGTTTACAAATATTCCATCCTTAGATCTAGCAAACTCCATTCCAAGGAAATATTTGAGGGGTCCGAGATCTTTAATCTCAAATTCTTTGGCTAATCTCTTCTTCAACTCTACTATTTCAGATACATAATCTCCAGTTATGATAATGTCATCGATGTCATCGACGGAAACAATAAGGATAGCTAGCATACGTGCCTTGGACCTCTTGTAGAACAATGTGTGATTAGCCTGACTTTGACAATAGCCGTAGCCCTTCACTGCCCTTCCAAATCTATCAAACCATGCTTTAGGGGACTGTTTTAGGCCACATAATGACTTCGTCAGCTTGCACACCTTATTTCTCCCATAGGTATCATCAAATCCTGGAGGTAGGCTCATAAAGACTTCTTCTTCTAAGTCTCCATTAAGAAATGCATTTTTTACATCTAGTTGATGTAACAACCACTCAAAATTCACAACCAAGGATAGCAATACCCAAATTGTATTTACCTTTGTAATAGGAGCAAGTGTCTTTTGGTAGTTAGTATCATATGTCTGAGTGAACCCCTCAGCAACTAATCTTGCCTTCAGCCTTTCCACACTACCATCAACCTTAGACTTAATAGGAAAGAGCCATTTGCAGGCTACCAACTTTTTATCCCTAGGGAAGTTCACAAGCTCCCAAGTTTTATTCTTCTCAAGTGCCTTTACTTCCTCCATGAAAGCTGATCTCCAATCTGGATTTTGAAGTGCTTCCTGAATGTTTCTTGGCACAAACAGGTTAGTGATTTTAGAGATAAATGATTTACGTGTGTGTGATAGTTTCCCATAGGCTAGGTACTTTGATATGGGATGATTTGTGCAAGCCCGTTTCCTGTTTTCTAAATGCTACGGGTAGGTAATTATCAGCAGAGAGATAAGTAGAAAAATCACCAGTAAGTTGTGGGTCGGTAGGTATAAGTTGATCATTACTAGGTACAATAAGGGGGTAAAGTAGCAGAATGGTTACCTGAAGTGTTCCCAGGTTCATTCTCTTAGGGATTTGAAAGGCCATGCATTGTAGGCTATTCTCTACTTCTCAATTGATTCTTCCTCTTAGTATAAACACGAAGCTCAGTATTCCGTTCCTTAGGAATAGATAATAGTATTTCTCCCCCTTGGTTGAATCGGAATTTCCTGGCATGGACAGATTAGAAGTAGTATCTTTGGCTCCATTATCAGGAATTATATTATGATCAATAATGATAGTGGGTAGGGGTTTAGGAGTAATGACCCAAAAATTTTCTGCTTCTTTAGAGTTCTCCCCTTGAAGGAAAATTTTTTCCTGTTCTAGGATTGTGACATGCAAGGAGACAACAATTTTTCGAGTTAAAGGATTGTAGCACTTGTAACCTCGTTGACTAGGAGCATACCCAATAAAGACAACTTTTTCAGCTCTTGGATCTAGTTTGGAGTTTCCCTTAGCTGAATTGTGAACATATAGTACACCTAAAGACTTGAAGAGGAAGAGTAGAGTAAATTCTATTTTTAGAAAAACATTGTTTAAAAATATCTAAGGGTGTAGCATAATTCAAAACACGGCTAGGTATTCGATTAATTAAGTATGATGCAGTCAAGACAACCTCACCCCAAAGATATTTTGGTACATTCATTGTAAACATAATGGATCGAGAGACTTCTAGTAAATGTTTATTTTTTCTCTCGACAATACCATTTTGTTGAGGAGTGTGAACGCATGTAGATTGGTGAACAATGCCTTTAGACTTAAGAAAATTTCCAAGGATTTCATTAAAATACTCGGTACCATTGTCAGAGTGAAATATACCAATGCATGTATGAAATTGAGTTTCAATCATGGTATAAAAATTTTGAAAGATTTGAGCAACTTTAGATTTTTCAGGTATCAAATAGAGCCAACTTCACTATGAATTAAGTAAAATGGTTTGGAGGATTGATATAGTTTTGTGGGGTAAGAAATCTTATGACTTTTGGATAAAATGCACTGTTCACAATGAAATTTTGAACAATCTACAAATTTAAACAAATGAGGAAATAGTCTTTTGAGATAGGAGAAATTAGGATGTTCTAATCTATTGTGCCAAAGTAAAATCTATTCTTTAGCAGGGGTAGAACAAATACTACTTAAGCCATGAGCTGCTTTATTCTTCAAGTTGTCATCAACAAAGTAGTAGAGACCATCTATCAACTTAACACTGCCAATCATCTTCCTCGAAGTTAGTTCGTGAAAGACACAATATGAGTCAAAAAAATGTAATGGTACAATTAGAGTCATGTGCTAGTTTACTCACAGATAGCAGATTGGACATTAGTTTTGGAACATGTAGGATAGATTTAAGGCAGATATTCGAGGATAGAGTTACTGAACCTTTACCAGCTACTGCAAAAAGTGATCCATCTGCTATATGGATTTTTTCATGACCAGAACAAGGGTCATAAGTATGAAGTAAATTAGAGGAACTGGTCATATGGTCAGATGCTCTTGAATCAATGATCCAAAGAGCGAAATTGTATGGAAAGAAACATGATAAGGCATTAAAAAGACTACCAGTTTGTGCCACAGAAGCATTAGGAGCACTTGATGATTCAAATTTGGGTTTTAGTAGCTTCAGAATGTAATTAATCTACTCTTGAGAGTGTTGCCAGCATCCGCCTCATGTGCTGATGGGATTTTTTGTGATTCATTGTGAGTTGAAGAATTTTCCTTCAACTTATTAAAATTTCCTTAATGTGATCCCTTCCAATTTGTAGGCTTTCCATGTAGTTTCCAACATGTTTCACGGGTATGCTGTGCTTTATTGCAAAGTCATACCAGACTCATGACTTTTCCTCAATCTTCTTAGTATGACCAGTAGTATTCTCAACAACTAATGCTGTGGTTTCAATAGTAGGCGTGGGAAAATTCTACCTTGTTTCAAGACCCAACCGGCCTCCCTCCTGTTCGGACTTGTGACCATTGAATCACTTTGGTAGAACTAGAGAAAAATAAAGAATATGCTTTGGGAAGGAAAAATACGATGGTTTATTGAATGCAAATAAACTGATGTAGAGAGTACTAGAGAATCTCATAGATAACCACACCAGTAACAAAAGACAATTCGAGTTGCCTAAACTCCAAGAATATATTAAAAATAAAAAGATACGCACACCCTACTAACAATTACTATAGACATATTTATAGACTTGACTCCTAGAGACCTAATTGTAGATAACAACAAGTAATCCACTTCTACTAAAAATCTAAAACTTAGTAACCCACTTCTATTAAAAATTTGAAACTAACAACTCTTGCTATTTTTCCTCTAATAATTGCCTACTAATTAATTATATTATTTGCTCTTGACTTAGTCTTCTTACGAAAGTATGTCTTTAGTGGTCTATCAGTACCGCTCCCTTGGAAATTCACCTTATCCTTAAGGTGAAAATAGGGATATCGTTGCTGTAATAGGTCATATGATTCCCAGTTGGCATTTTCAAAAGGACGGTTCTGCCATAAGATGAGCAATTCCAGATCTAATTCATCACCATGCTTAATCCAACGGTGAGCCAACACTTTTTGAGGTTCCACGTCAAACTCCCAATTGGAATTCAAAGACAATGGAGCTGGCGGATTGCTGGAGAGTTGTCCCTTAGCTTCTTTAAGTAGTGAGACATGAAAAATAGGAAGCAGCTTGGGCGTTAGCAGGTAGCTCTAGTTCATACACTATTGGACCCCAACGTTTGAGAATCTGATAAGTACCAAAAAATTGAGGCAAAAGCTTCTCATTCATACGCCTAACTAAAGAATGTTCCCTGTATGGTTGGACTTGTAAGAAGACAAGATCACCAATTTCAAATGATTTTTTTCTACGATTCTTAGCCACATGTGCCTTCATCTGATTTTGTACTTTGAGTAAATTATCCTTTAAAACCTGTAATATAGCATCCCTTTCAACAACTTGTTCTTCCAATTCTGCTATTTGAGTATCACCTCGATAATACACTTGAAAGGTGATACGGTCATGACCATACACAACATGAAAACTAGTGTTTGTCGCCGTCTGGAAATTAGTGTTGAAAGAAAATTTTGCCCAGCGCAAGAAACGACTCCAAATCTTCGGCTTCTCACTTGCAAAGCATTTGAGATAAGCCTCCAAGCAATGATTTACGACTTCCTTTTGTCCATCTGATTGTGGGCGGTAAGTTGTCCCCATCTGCAACCTTGTTTTAGTATGCTTAAAAATTTTTGTCCAAAAGGAACTAGTGAACAATTTGTCCCTATTTGATAGTATGCTTCTTGGGATACCATGTAATCGAACAATTTCCCTCCAAAACACATCAGCAACTATTTTTGCAGAATATGGCTAAGTTAGTGCCACAAAATGGGCATATTTAGATAATCGATCCACCACAACCAAAATAGTATCATATTCATTGGATTTTTACAATCCATTAATGAAGTCCATCGAAATGTCTTCCCATACCCTCTGTGGGATCGGTAGTGGTTGAAGCAAACATGCTGGAGATAATGTCTCATACTTGTTTTGTTGACATACGAAGCGTTCTGCATATTTGGCCAATTAGATACTCGTGCTGACCTCCCAGCAAACTCTTGACGGTATTCCTAAACAGTTCTTGTTTGCAGGATTGCACAAAGGTGCTCATCAGGATTGACAAACTCGGTTGGACCAAAATGTTCTTGTAGTATTCTGACCAACTCTTCCTAATCATATATGATTTAGTTACTGTTGATCCATGAAAACACCTCCAAGGCTTCCCCTTCCAAATACATCAAAGCCACATGAACTTTTTGATCTTCCGAGGTTTGGTAATGTTGAAAATATTTTTCTTCTTTCAAAATCCATTTCCGTGGATCTCCATTCTCAAATCTGGGAAAATCCATTTTTGCAAGGATTCTTTGGGGGTAATGATTTTCCCATTCAACGTATGCTTCCTCCTCTTTCGTAATAACATTCTTTTTCTTCTGAGGTCGACTGGATTCTCCACTAAAGGTCTGTCGGCTATTTTGAAACTTTTGTTGTGCTACCTATTTGATTCGATTATCCAACCTCTGCAATTATGCTGTTAATGAAGCCAATTGTTGTGGAAGAGCGCTGAGTTATTGGAGTACTATTTGGGGAGACTGATTAGTTTCTGTTGAAGTTGTGTTTGGATTGCTTGGTGGTGGAGGTGGTTGTGGTGCAGAAGAATAGTTGCCGGTACCAACGGCCATGGTAGGATTGTATGTCTTTGATACCAAATTGATAGAATTAGAGGGAAATAAAGAATATGCTTTGGGAAGGAAAAATACGATGGTTTATTGAATGCAAATAAACTGATGTAGAGAGTACTGGAGAATCTCATAGACATCCACACCAATAATAAAGGACAATTCGAGCGGCCTAAACTTCAAGAATATATTACAAATAGAAAGATACGCACACCCCACTAACAATTATTATAGACCTATTTATAGACTTGACTCCTAGAGACTTAATTGTAGATAACAACAAGGAATCCACTTCTACTGAAAATCTAAAACTTAGTAACCCACTTCTATTGAAAATTTGAAACTAACAACTCTTGCTATTTTTCCTCTA
Organism: Erythroxylum echinodendron; assembly: GCA_027575705.1. Lineage (NCBI taxonomy): Eukaryota > Viridiplantae > Streptophyta > Magnoliopsida > Malpighiales > Erythroxylaceae > Erythroxylum > Erythroxylum echinodendron. The sequence goes on from JANZXR010000008.1 coordinate 12,991,050, forward strand.
ATAATTGCCAACTAATTAATTACATTATTTGCTCTTGACTTAGTCTTCTTGCGAAAGTATGTCTTTAGCGGTCTATCACACTCTTATTCTAGGGGTAGAACTAGTGGTTGTGAGACCGTATAAGTACCCTTTTTTGCAAAAGGAAGAGATTGAAAGACAATGTGATGAGATGCTTAAACAAGGTATCATCCGGCCCAGTAGATCCCTATTCTTCTCACCCATACTGCTAGTCCAAAAGAAGGAAGGAACGTGGAGATTTTGTGTTGACTATTGTGCATTGAATGATTAAATGGTGAAAGACAAATTTTCCATTCTAGTGGTGGACGAGTTTTTGATAAACTACATGGAGCGAAGTTTTTCACTAAGTTAGACTTGAAGTCAGGCTACCATTAGATACGGATGGATAAAGAAGATGTGGAGAAGACCACGTTCAAAACTCATCATGGTCACTTTGAGTTCTTGGTTATGCCCTTCGGTTTTAATCCACGGTCGGACATGGGAAGAACATATGCAGCATATTCGAGTAGTTTTTGATTCACTGTTTGCTCACCACTTATTTTTGAAGAGATCAAAGTGTTCATTTGGGGAAAAACAGGTGGCATATTTGGGACATGTAATTTATGGTGCAGGTATGTCCGCTGATGCTAGCAAGATCCAAGAAGTGGTGGATTGACCTATACCACACTCCGTTAAAGCTGTAAGGGGATTCCTAGGCTTAGCAGGATACTAAAGGAAATTTATTCGAGAGTATAGGCTAATAGCAACTCCCCTCACAAGCTTTTTGAAGAAGAATTCCTTCCATTGGAATGAGGAATTCGAGACAGCCTTCAATAATTTGAAGAAGGCTCTAGCAATTGCTCCAGTATTACAACTACCCAACTTTGAAGAGACATTTGTGGTGGAGTGTGATGCTTCTGGATGTGGAATTAGAGCAGTACTTCAGCAGAATGGCCATCCTATCGCCTTCTTTAGCTGCAAATTAGCCCCCCACCACTTCAAACTTGATGCATATGAAATGTATTTGAGGTGTTTGAAGTGTTTCGTAGGGGATAGACCGAAATCTTGGGTGGATTGGTTATCGTGGGTAAAGTATTGTTATAATACTTCTTACCATTTTTCACTTCATATGACTCCATTTAAAGTGGTTTACGGTAGGGAACCAACTCGTTTCCTATCTTATGTGGAAGGAAGCACTAGATTCGAGGCAATCGACCAAGCATTGAAGGAGCGAGATGACTTTTGGATTGAAGTCAGGTTGTGTTTAGTGCAAGCCCAACAAAATGAAGCATTATCATGATACTAAGTGACGAGAATTGTCGTTTGAGCTGGGGACTTGGGTGTGGCTTAAACTCCAACCCTACCGTCAACAGAGTGCTACAAAATGCAAGTATAACAAGCTTGCTACTAAATTTTGTGGATCCTTCAAGATCTTGGCGAAAATAGGTGTTGTCGCCTATCGATTGGAATTGCCTTCGGAAAGTCATATTCATGATGTCTTTCATATCTCTTTATTGAAGGAGTTCAAAGGTAATCCTCCCACCTCTATTCCCTCCTTACCACTAGTGCGGGATGGCAAAATTGTGCCTCATCCACAACAGTTGATGAAGTCACATTGGAACAGGGGACATCAGGAGTTACTAATCCAGTGGGTAGGTTCTTTAGTTGAAGATGCTACTTGGGAGGAGTTAGAGGCTTTTACACAAGCTTATCCCGAATTTGAGCTTGAGGGCAAGCTCGATGTCGAGGAGGGGAGTAATGGTAAGGATGCTTTTGTGGGCAGAACTTATCAAAGGAGAGGGAAGAAGTTGGGTAACGACTGATAAGCTGGAGAAGGCTGGAGAATTTACTTAGATAGGAGAAATAATAGAAGATTAGATTAGGATAGTATTTGGATAAGGATAGTTAGCTTTTGAAAGATCCGTTTTGGTTTTTGTTTCTTAATAGAGTTCTACTATTATTGGAGTCTAGTTAGATGGATTGTTATTTTCCTTTTTTACCTATATAATAACAAAATTATCAATGAATAAAGGTATCGAAATCATTAAAAAAAACATTAGTTACTTTGAATGTAATTTATTCAGCTAGCTATGTCAAGAGCTAGCTAACCTTCATTCAACATCGGTTCTTCCTCCAAAGGAAAGAACAACAATAAGGGAAGGAAGGTGGATTTCGTTTTTAATCGTCCAGTGACGAGATCATATAATAGGGCCCTCACCATACAATCTTCTGTTGTCTGATCACTTTTTGTTGTTGAATTGATTGTCATTGCAGCAAAATATGATGTTGCGATTTCAACAGCTTGTCCTGGACTTGATTACATTGTAGTGGAAACAACTGCTGCAGCCCAAGCATGCGTTGAGCTACTCAGAAGAGATAAACTTGGAGTTGCAACTTTCATGATATTGGTATCAACGATGTCTCATTACTACACTTCAAATTGACTTAAAACTTGAAAATATGCCTTATTGATTAGTTAGATGCTAAATAGTTAAATGAATTGTTGATGATGGTAAGAATAGAACTCGGATTAGAGATCCAATTCAAGTTGCAAGTTTTTCATGACCCGATTATGGCATCTTCTAATTATTTTCCGAGTTTTTGTCACACTTGAGCCAACCCTGGCAACTGTATATATTAAAGGTGTTCTGATTTAAGTTCTCTAAAAACATAATTTTGAGCTTTGGATTTGATAAAGTTTATATGGTTTGGCATCATGAAGTTTTTCTTTTGCGATGAGATGCTTGAGCTTGGATGCCAAACATTCTTGTGAAATGACTATTGTTATTTGTGTTTAGGAGACCTTGATTCCAGCATTGCATTTTTCTTTTACTAACGCAGGAGAAACAGGTTGCACTTTTGCCAAAGCTGAAGGAGAACATAAGAACTCCAGAGGGAGTTCCACGTCTCTTTGATCTAGTCAGGGTCCAAGATGAAAGAATGAAGCTTGCTTTCTATGCAGCTTTGAGTAACACCATAGTAGCAGAGGACCTTGAGCAGGTTGATTCTCATTTTATATATGTTGCATACCTTTGCTCTTTAGCTTTAATGGTGGAAACAAAAATGACCTGGCATTTGTTTTACTTATTTCTCTGCTGAAAACTTATGGAACAGATTCTTGAACTGATATAGTTCTCCTTGGTCCTCCGAGTTGTGCATCTATGGTTTCCTGAATTGAATACATGGTTACCTAATACTTGGTTACCTGTGTTTCACTGGCAAGATTCTAGGTGAAAAGCACTTGTTTTCAGAGATCTAGAAAGTAATAGGAATGATGTAGCTGAGAAAGTTGAAGTACAGCTGCCCACTCTGTCTGAATTAAAACACTTGTTAACTCTTTATGCTGCAATATCTTGCTATATTCAGCAATGCACTGGAACAAAATCTGACCTTGGATTTCTGACAAGATGATGTGTGATGAAGTTTGGAACTCGACAATTGCTTGCAATCCCTGGTGTTCATTTGATTATATATTTTTTGCCCTGATGACATCTTTGAAGATTTACCGCATTCATGTGCTATATGATTTATATTTCTAACAGCTGTTTGAAGTCTTTCATAGAGGGAAGAAGATTGATTGCGTGTCCTATGAATGTACAGGCAACTCGAATTGCATATGGTGGAAACACAGAGTTCCGACGTGTGGTGACGCTTGATGGTGCACTATTTGAGAAATCTGGCACAATGAGTGGTGGTGGCACCAAGCCTCGTGGTGGTAAGATGGGAACCTCTGTTCGACCTGCAAGTGTAACTGCAGAAGCTGTTTTAAATTCTGAGAAAGAGCTTTCTGCCATTGTTGACAAACTGAATGCCATCCGTGAAAGAATGATTGATGCAGTGAAGTGTTATCAGACATCAGAAAAAACAATTGAAAACCTGGAAATGGAATTGGCTAGAAGTCAGAAAGAGGTATTTGTTGTCATGTTTTATCCAAGGTTTCTTTTGTCATTGTGAGTAACAAGGAAAGTCATTCTGTGAATTTTTCCTGGCAACCAGATTGACAGCATGAACTCAGAACATAGTTATCTTGAAAAGCAACTTGGTTCCTTGGAGGCTGCATCGAGACCAAAGAAGGATGAGCTTGATAGGTTGGAGAAGCTCAAGAAAATTATTTGTACCGAAGAAAAAGAGATAGATAGACTTATTCAAGGGTCTGCAATGTTGAAGGAAAAGGTGTGTTAAGTAATTATATTGAGTCTCTCCGTATATGTCCCTAACCAATTTTTCTAGGCTCCAAATAATAAAATGGTTTGTGGTGGAGGACCAGTTGTGGTCAGTGTTCTTATTTCCTTTAGATTGCTGTGAATATTCTTTTCCAAGTATAGTTGATTCCAATTTTTCCTACTGGAGAAAAAACTGCGCTTTGCCTTGATGATTCTCTTTGATTGCGTACTACATCTGAGTTCTGCTTTTAGGCTTCGGAGCTTCAGAATAAAATAGAAAATGCAGGCGGTGAAAGGCTGAAGGCTCAGAAGTTAAAGGTCAACAAGATTCAGTCAGTAAGTTATGACTTGTCTTTAAACTGTCAAGCTATTGTCTTGCATTGTCTGCCTTAATCCATGCTGCTGTTCACTGTATAGGATATTGACAAAAATAGCTCAGAGATCAATCGTCACAAAGTTCAAACAGAGACCGGGCAGAAAATGATAAAAAAGTTAACTAAAGGGATCGAAGACTCAAAGAAGGAAAAGGAACGACTAACTGAGCAGAAGGATAAAATGAGAGGGATCTTCAAAGAAATAGAAGAAAAGGCATTTACAGTTCAAGAGAACTACAAGAAAACACAGGAGGTCTGCTTTTCCTACTTTTTCGTTTACCTTTGATCACATGGTTCACTGGTGGGAAATGGGCTGTTAAACTCTTACAGTGTCCGTTGTCTCTAATGCAGTTGATTGATCAACACAAGGAGGTGCTGGATAAAGCAAAGTCGGATTATGAAGATGTTAAGAGGGTCGTTGATGAATTGCGCGCATCAGAGGTACCGTACCCTGGATTATCTTATTATTGTACCTATTGGTTCTTTGCTTTCTCGTTCCCTTATCTTGTAGTGCGTATGTCTTTTTTTTCTAAGTCGTGTAATATGAGAATTGAATCTTGTTTTGAAGGTTGATAATGATTATAAATTACAAGACATGAAAAAAAGCTACAAAGAGTTGGAATTGAAGGGGAAGGGTTACAAGAAAAAGCTTGATGATTTGCAAACTGCTCTTACGCATCACATGGAACAGTAAGTTTTGTGGCAAAATAACTATTAACTCTGCTATGAACGTCAGAATTTGATTCAGATTGTCGACTTTAATTCCGTGGCTTATCTGTCGTTGAAGTTGAAGTTTATATTCCATACCTAATTGCATGGAAACTAGACAGTTACACACTCAGTTTCAGTTGCCAAAGTAGATGAAGAATACTTTTATCTCTAAACAACTCAAAATTTCATTAGTTACATATAAATTCTGTTAAAGTTGTAATTCTAATTCCATTTCTAGGATCCAGAATAGGCGTTAATGTGGACAGAGCATTTTGAAAGAACATTTAAATGTATGCTTGTTTATGGCAGAATTCAGAGGGATCTAGTTGACCCCGAAAAGCTTCAAGCAACGTTTGCAGACGGGACTTTAACCGATGCTTGTGACCTCATAAGGGCACTTGAAATGGTAGCTCTCCTAGAAACACAATTAAAGGAGATGAACCCAAATCTAGATTCGATCTCGGAGTACGGATAATCTTGTTCAACTTGATCTGAAACTATGCATGCGTTTAATTGTATGTTGATATTATCTTATATAACTTTGATAGATATCGGAAAAAAGTTTCATTATACAATGATCGAGTAGGGGAGTTGAACATGATCACTCAGCAACGTGACGATATGAAAAAGCAGTATGATGAATGGAGAAAGAAAAGGCAGGCATACCTATTCTTGTTTATGTCCATGTTTTAGGTCTTCATCGTGTCCTAGAGCGCGACTCTTATTTATTGATTTTTGTTTGCAGATTAGATGAGTTTATGACAGGATTCAACACAATATCACTGAAACTGAAGGAAATGTATCAGGTTCGTATATTGTATCTTTTGACTGGTTGTGGGTCAGTGGCTAGATGTATTCTTCCGGTAGCGGATTAGATATTTCTCCTTTTGTGTCTTTTTTCTCAAGTCAGACCCTAAGTTTGCACGTGGTAATAAAATTTTCACCTGTTTAGTCTCTTTTCCTTATTCTTTTCTCGAGTGATTTAAATTTAGATGATTACACTTGGAGGTGATGCGGAACTTGAGCTAGTAGACTCCTTAGATCCCTTCTCAGAAGGTGTTGTCTTCAGTGTGAGGCCACCAAAGAAAAGCTGGAAGAACATTGCCAATTTATCTGGTGGTGAAAAGGTGATTCAATACATAATTGACTCTTCCATTATTTAGTTGTACATGAAGGAAGCATGAGACACGACAAGAACCTTTTTTATTAGGATAAATGACATTTGTGTGTTTTCCGTCTTCAGACTCTCAGCTCACTAGCTCTTGTCTTTGCGCTTCATCACTACAAGCCTACACCACTCTACGTAATGGATGAAATTGACGCTGCTCTAGGTAATGACTAGAAAAACTCAAATATCTTCTTGCCATGATTGCTCCTTGTTTTACATCTCTTTACTCGTAATTCACGTTGAATACTAGATTTCAAAAATGTTTCAATTGTGGGACATTACGTGAAGGATAGGACAAAGGATGCTCAATTCATAATTATAAGGTAATGTCATCGAATAGTTGCTTCTATGTTGCAGCTGCTCGTCATAACTCATGTTCTTAATGTTTGTGCCGCATACAGCCTTAGAAACAACATGTTTGAGTTGGCTGATCGACTTGTTGGGATCTACAAAACTGACAACTGCACCAAGAGCATTACCATTAACCCTGGAAGCTTTGCGGTATGTGAAAAAGCTGCTTGATGGCGCTGATGGATCTTTTGGAGTCGATCCAATGTTGCTGTGCTTCGATTAATTAACTTTCTCCACCATACTTAAAGATATTATAAAATATCAATTCGATATTTAAATGTGAATCATATTGATATATTTGTAACTGAGATAGCTACTTGCAACTTTGGTACAAGTCTAATATACATGAAGGCTAAGGAAACGATTGATACGAAGTTACAAACACATGCGCTCTCCAGGGCCAGGCCCTTTACACAACGTTGAGAGAGTCTTTGGTGTAGAGTTGTTCCTCATGGGCTCTCTGTCTACGAACCTTCAGTGGAACAGAACTCGGAGAAGTGGGATGGTCTGGTGTGTCTCTTTCTCGTATGAACGTGTAAGAAAATGCTCCGAGCACTGTTCCTGTCACTGGTCCAATGAAATATACCCACAACCCCTTGTAGTACTCACTAGCAACTGCTGGTCCCAGTGTCCTTGCCGGGTTCATGGATCCGCCAGATACTGGCCTGTTGATGACTGAAAGCTCATTGAGAAGTGGGCTTTCGACTTCCAATATAAAGAAGCAGAGGACATGTGCCGACTGAATTATGACTTACTGACAAGGATTAGAAAAGAGTTTTGATGTAACTGACTTACCCTGCCAGTATGGACGTGATACAAACAGCAGAACCAACTGCTATGCCTGCTAGCTCTCCAACCTGTATGTTAAGAGATAATTGAAATAAGCATGGCATTGGCTTATAAACTTAGATAGAGAGATCCCAATTTCTAGTGAACAATGATGATGTGAGCCCCCTACAGCTTTGTTATCAGTTGCCACCGCCGAAGTGACGAACATCATAGAAAAAGCCACAACAATTTCCATAAGGAGAGCTTGAAAATCTGTTCCAGAAGGAGCAGTTGTACCCAAATGTTTTATGGGGTGAAGTAGCTCTTTCAGTGTAAAGGATGCTGTTATTGCTCCTGTTAACTGAGCTACTGCATAAAGTGGGACCTGCCATAAAAAATTCCAAAGCCATCAATTTTTGTTTTTTCTTTCCACCATTTGAGTTCCCAGCAGGTGCAGAAGAGTTTGGAACTTAGAACTATGACTCTATATCAGTGCCATTGCTAGTGTTTCTTTTTCTTTTAAAAGGATCTTGGCACTATTTTTCTAGTTTAATTAGAAGATATTTCATTAACTTAAGGTTAATAATTCATGATAAATCTACTCCTTGCCCATGAGTTAATAGTTATTCTATTGACAGACAAAGTCCATAAAGCTGGGTATTCTATCCATTTTCTTTTTTTTTTTTTGTAGTTTCATCTTGTTGCTATTTTGTTGCATCTTTAAATAAAGGGTTCTTTGATCTTAAGCCTCTTTTCATGCATTCCCTCCGAATAAGAAATTAAACAATTTTAGTCCACATATTAGAGGACAATAATTGACAAGTTAGTTTCTTTCTTATAATTTAAAAATTATAAAAGCAATTGGCTGACTGAGTGCGATGCCAGAAGGTTATTATTATATATAGACATATATGTATACACGTAGATATGATAATTATAAGCTAACGGGTGGTAGGGAAGTAGAGTTTGGCCTTTAAATGAATATAATGCTAATATAGAACGGGAAGATAAAAATAGAAAGGGAGAAAAGGTCTGGACTTAGGAAAGCCATGCATGTGCTTGTCATAAATATCCATCATCTTGTAACTATCAAATATTCCTTTTCCACATTCCCTAGTTCCGTTCCCCACTCTTTCCAATTGGACCTATAGTAGTTGGATAGAGATACCAAACTACTACTGTGGTTGGAAGAAACTGACGGGATCCAGAAACAAGGCCACCTAATGGTCCGTGGGTCTAATGTCCCACCGCGCTATATGCCACTATGGTCACCTGTGCCTATCACCAGATGTGCATTACATTGTATATTTGTCGATCAAAACTAACCAAGCATTATGCAAACAATCAACATAACCGAACTTAACTATGTACCATAACATAGTAATTTGTGAACAATATCCAATTTAGTACCTGTTTCCATGGAAAACGTTTAATAACTGCAAAAGCTGTGGTGACAGCAGGATTCATGTGTGCACCGGAGATGTGCCCTACTGCATAGATCATCACCGTCACGATGAGGCCTCCAGCAACTGAAGCTCCAAGCTTTGGAACCCGGCTTTCATCATCTGCACTAATTGCTGCGGTTCCACACGTCACAAACACCAACAAGTAGGTCGCTATAACCTCTGCCACCACCTGCTCATGCATGATGATTTTTATCTTTTTACAGAAGACGATCACGGAAAACAGTGAAAGAAAAAGTAGTTAAAGAGTTAGATCTAAGCAAGCATTGCCTAAACTGTGCCATGCACAAATGGTACCTTTTTGAGAAATCCAGGAGGGTAATTTTCTTCAAACGATTTAACAACAAAAACAAATGGGTTTAAGGGTTTGGGATTGCCCACTGAAACCAGTTCTCCTCCGGAGGTTAAGTTGTTGTGATTTGGACCTGTTGTCGCCATGTTCTTGGATGACAGAACCTACACAGCAGGGGGTCTGAAGTATAAAGAGACTGTACGTACTGAAAACTGATGTGAAAGAGAGCATCAAACATAAAGATAATCTTTCCCAAGTTGCAGAAGCTGATGCGTTTATATATATATATATGTAATTATACCTTCACCGAATACTCTTTTCCTCTATCTTTCTAGTTTGTGTTCATCTGTGGATGATCAAGCTCAAGGGAATAGCATCAAAGAAGGAAATGACATACAAATTTATGAACAGCTACCAACTAGTTTGCATCCGTATTTTCGTTAATTTTAATGCAAAAGTAGTGGATGTCGATATATACAACTTTCATATTGCCAAGTGGAGAATTTCTAACTGCAAATTTACTCAATTTTATAGAACTTTAAAAAATAATACTAAAATACTCAAACTTTTAAGTTTTTACAAAAAATTACAAAAATAGACTAACTTCAAATTCTTAGCGTCATAAAATGATATGCCAAGTCAAATTATTATTTTTGTTATATGACTATCACTTAAGATTATAGTGCCACATATAAAATTTGTTATTTAATAGAATAAAATTATATTAAATTAATAAAAACTTGATATTCAAATAAAAAATTCCACAAACACGATAAGTATCCATCCATCAACATTTGCAAACAAAACATTTAAAATAGTTGTATCCCTAAAAGGCTTATTGAATATCTTGTTCATCAATACTTTTAAAATAATAGCGTCCAAGTTAGATAATAAGTCAAACTATGTAAAAGAAAAACCCTAAAAATGAACGCAAATTCTTACAATAATACGACCTTAAATTCTTATGTTCAAAGAGTTATATCTCAATGCGAGCTTTCTGCAACGCAATAAACAAAATATAAAAAATTAGCGAACTCTATCAAAGAAACGAAATTCAAGAACCAAACAAGAAAAGAACCCATAAAATTAAGGATTTATATTTTGAAGAAACCTTAACATCAGGTTTTTTGAGAAGTGTAGTGACTAGACAGGTGAAAACAAGGAAGATGAAAATTGGGAGGAGGAGGAAGCTATCAAATTATGTTTTCATTAATTTACTATGTTTTTATTTTACTAAATAACAAATTTTATATATGGTACTGTTATTTTACGTGGTAGACACATGTCAACAATAATAATTTAACGTGACATATTAAGTCATCAATGTTAATAAAGAACTTAACTCTGGGCTAGAATTATAAAAAAATAAAAAATTTGAGCATTTTAACATTATTTTTTAATATTCAAACTAACATTGCTTGAAGGTTTAGAAAGAGAGAGATGCTCGGCCTTCTCTCTAACCTCCCACAGCTTTTGACATTTGCTTCCGTTACTCTCCTCTTCTTCTCTTCTCCTTCCCTCACCCTCCCATTCCTTCACCTCCAATACTCCCGATTCCAACCCTGCTTACAATCTCACAGCTATATTCCTTCACCCACATAAAGAGCACCCTTGTCTTTTTCACTTCTTACATACTTTCCCGTCTCTTTACTTTTCCATTTTCAGCAACTATCTTCCTCCTTTCACGATGCAAAACTCACAAAACCCTTCTTTCTTGCCAACTCAAACACCTTACCAGGAGGCTTTTCTACCCTTACCCTCCTCATCTTCCACTCTTGAGCAGCTTTCCAACCCTAACCCTAAACTCACTTTACCAGTCACCCCAGCACCTACTTTTACCTCCCCTCTAAAAGAACTTCCTCCTATTTCTGCTAACCCGACTGCTGAAAGGAGAACATGGAAACAAGTTGTGGGAGGATTTGCATAACTTGCCCTGCATTTTTGCCCCCCAAAAACCGAAGATGGCAGAAGTATAGTTTATCCTGATAGAGAAAATTTAAAAGGAGTCAACTCTTGGGAAAACTTACTCATAAGGTTTTTGGGACAAAAGACCAGCATTCCCAATCATCCAAAAATGGACTTTAATAGTTTGGAACAATAAAGGTTTTGTGGAAGCAGTAATAGCAGGGGACAAATACATACTATTCATATTTCCTACAAAGGCTCAAGCTTTGAAGGTGGTAGAAGAATGGCCATGGCATGTAGCTAGTTTATGTAGCTAGTTTTCCTTTATTTCTACAGCCTTGGCAACCTAGATTCCAGATTGATTGTAAGGATAAAAGGCTTGCTCCAATGTAGGTAAATCTTTTCAATGTTCCTCCAAAATGCTGGACCACAAAGGGATTGCGTATGATTGCTAGCTTTCTTAGAAAACATCTATGTTTGTATGATAATACAGCAAATAGGAAGAGGTTAGGTTATGATAGAATTTGTATCAACATGAATCTTTCTAATTCTTTCCCGGGTACTATCCCTATCATGAGGTTGGGACTTGATGACTCACTCTACGAGGACAAGGTTACAGTTCAATATCCATGGAAGTCATCCACTGATGTCCAAGATAAAAAATGAGTCCTTACAGGTAAGACCTTCATTCAAGGAGATTATGAGGAGCTGATAGGGTTGGATGTAAATACTCAAGTAGAACAGAATGAGGTCATCAATTTAGCTCAAAAATTTAAAGGTGGAGAGGACAAAACAGAATCAGATGATATTAAGAAAGCTCCAGAAATGGCAGACAAAGAGGGGATAATAGAGAATGTAAGAAATGGAATGGAAGTGATCAGTGTTGAAGACAACGGTGATGCTCAAACTGAAGGGGACACTGTTTACACGGAGGCAGATAAAGAGGGGGGATATGTGAAGTATGATCAACCTTCCATACTGAATCTGTCCTCAAAAGGACAGGAGCATTTTGTAAATCCTGAGTCCCTTATGAAAAATAAGGAGGAGGACCCTACCATTGGAGAATTCTTGGCTGTAGCCAAAAGGACAACCGATAGGAGCAGAGGAAAGGGCTCCAAACTTAACCTAGCTTAATTATGAAGATAGTAGCATGGAATGTGAGGGGGATTAATTGCCCTAAAAAGTTGGAGGCTTTAAGGGATTTTGTCTATAACACACAACCATGAATTTTTCCATTTTGGAAACTAAGCTTAGATATGGAAAACTAAAAGTCTTGAATAAATTAGGCTTAAAATGAAAGTTTGTCTCAAACCACCAAGCTCACAACTATGGGAGAACTATTGTGGGATATGATCCTAGTTTGGTGGATGTACAAATCCTCTCTATGGATACGTAAGCCATACACCTGAATTGCAAACTATTTCAGGTTGGCAATAACATTAGTATCTCTTTCATCTTTGCCTCTAATCATGCTTTTCAGAGGAAAATTCTTTGGGACATTTTAGTTTGGATTCAAAACTGGGTTAATGGTGCATGGATTATATGTGGAGATTTCAATGACACTCTATATAACACAGAAGCTAATGGCTACTTCAGTCAAAGAAATCACTCCTTTGAATTCAATAACTGTGTGGAGCAGCTGGGCATTTTTGACCTCAACCATCAAGGTCATTTTTTCACTTAGAGTAACAAGCAAATTAGAAGGTAGGCTCTAAGTAAAAAGTTGGATAGAGCTATGGTGAACAGATATTGGTTGACACAGTTCCCAAATTGTATTACATCTTTCCTTGATCCCTTATTCTCTGATCACTCTCCTATGCAGATTGAAAATCTATCTCATAATCAAGTCAGAAAGGGACCATTCAGATTTAACAATTTCCTAATTAATGATGAGGGATTTACTGATGCTCTTCGTAAAGGACTGAATAGTGAAGTGGGAGGTACCTTTCAATATATATGTTTGCAAAAACTTAAGTCTATCAAAGGGGAGATGAAAACCTTGATCAAAAGTCGAACTTCCTCTACTCAGAATGCAGTTAATATAGCTAGAGAGAATTTGGAAAAGGTGCAGAAACAGATTGATTTGGACCCTTCAAATTCAACACTGCTAAATAATGAAAAGGAGCTACTGATGACATATCTCTCAAAGGTAAAGAAACATGATAGCCTACTGGAGCAAAGGGCAAAAGTCAATTGGCTAAAAGATGGGGAAAGGTGTTGGGCCTTGAATTTTTTTAATTTTAGTAAACATGATTTGAATGAATTTTGGTATTGTTAGATAAATTTTTTTCGATTGAGGTTAACTATTATGTCAAGTTTAGGAGAATATAATTCGTGGATTGATGGAATTAAAGTGTTGATGTTGTAAGATGCATAAGGATATTTTTGGAAGATGACTTAAGGTTAAAAGAA
>JANZXR010000008.1:13029207-13069794 GCA_027575705.1 Erythroxylum echinodendron
ATTCTATTATCTTAGGTTATGTGTCGGAATGACCTACGGGCGTCCCGATGCGTATCCCAGGGTGATGGGGTGTTACACGCGTCGTGATCGCAACCCTGAAGGTGATGCACGGGAGATACCCTCGAATATGTGTTGGTTTTTTAATGATATCTTGAGTTATAGATGTCCAAATGATGTGATTCTTAATTCAGATTAAACAACAGACATAATTCTACAACTTTCTTAAGAAGTATAAATTTAATTCTGACCTTAATACTTTCTAATTGTGGTGAGAAATTGAGTCTGGATTGAGGTTGTAGTACTACCCAAGATAGAAATTATATTTTGATGTTTTCATAACAAATGAATGGATATAGGCTAAATCAGACAAAGATGTCTTCATAAAAATTGTAGTCCATTTTATTATCTTTCAATTGGTACTAAGTTTGTAATTTTTAGATATCTGATTTGAAAGTTATGAGTTGCTCAATTTGAGGGTATGATCATGAACTAACCAAAAGTTCAATTGTATATAGTCTATGGTATTGTGAGCATAACTTATAGGATACTGAACCAAATTGAGTGATTTTGATGTCAATAGAAACATAAAACATAGAGGAACACTTTTATAGAAGAGATTATGAACAAGTTATTTCAATTGCACTCTTTGATTTAATGTGAACAGTAGGCCTGAAAGAGTGTCTTGGAAAAATCATAAATAAACCAATGAGAAATGAATTGTGATTTTAATGGTTTTAGTGAGGCATAAACCTAAGTATAAATTATACTTAGATGAGTTTTGATATGAGAAAGATTTTTGTAAAGAAATTGATGGAAAGATACCCAGGATTGTCATGGACATGCATTGTACATAATTCATTTCATACATGTGCATTATTAAACACTTATAATTGTGCAAATTGTGATATGTGTACGTTTTGCATAATATATAAGAACAAATTGAGCACCATCCTCCAGATGTTGCTGGGACTTTGAGGCAATAGCTTCTGGAGCAAACTATGAGTAACCTAGATGGTTTCTCTCAATTATTGTTTGCTTAAATGTTGTTATGAATGATAAATGAATGTGAATTGAATTGTGTTGAATTCTCAACAGAAGGTCCGACGATTGTGAAATGTAGGATGTATGTTAAAGTGCTACTTGAATGTGAATGTGAAGAACTAAATGTGTTATGATATGATTTATTGAAAATGTGAGATGCATTCCATACATGAATGCATGATTAGATAATGAGAGTTATGACCAGAATAGCCACCAATCAGAGTTTAAAGCTTAACGTGTGAAAAGAGCCTCTAGCTCAGAAAGTTATTCAGAGCCTCAGGCTCAATGAGCCTTATATGGGACAGTTATCAATGATCCCAATATCCAATGGATACAGGACAATTAGGCACTCAGTGGAAACAACGTAACAATTGGACAATTGTCTCATGAGCATTTCATATGCATTTTGTTAAGTATGTTTGCTGGATTGAAATGCCAAATTTGCCTATGCTTAAGTGAAAATGTGATACTGATGTAAAGTGCAATTTTTGTGAAGTGATTGTTATGTGAAATGATGTGTTGCATGAATTAAGTGAACCATCGATGATGATTACCTCACTGAGCTAGCAAAACTCACCCAAACTTTGCAATTATTTTTTAGGCTTGAAGAGTACCCCGTTAGACAAGCGGGAGTATACCTACGGTATGCAAGTAAAAGTTAGAGGTCGAGATCAGTTGGCGTCTGCATTAGTATTTCCTTTATTTTTGTATCAAATTAAGTCTTCCGCAATTATTGTAACTTATGTATTCGAATATTTCTGTTTTGAAATAAATTCCAAATTGAAAATGTTTGTATATGGTTCTGGCAATGTAATGAGATTTTGACAAGTATTTTGTATTTGTAACGGGCCAAAGTGGCTATTGAATTTTTTAATGATCGTACTACTATGATTGGAAATTTTTATGAAATAGAGTGGGACCGATTTGGTTATCAATTTCTGCACTTTATGTATGTGGTTTTAAAAAAATTGTACTGAAATTTGAATGATTGAGTGCTATAGCATGCCACCCTCGCAGCGCACAGACTCAGACATCACTCAGGATGTCGGTTACATGTCTTGCGGGAATGGGGTTCTACGTTGATTTTCAGGTACGAGGGAGTCATAGTTCCCAAGGAAAAATAGTTGTAATCTAGTTCTGTCGATTTTGGACTCAAGAATGGCTCAAAGGTCGGTCAGCTAATACTGAGGAGTTTAGATAGAATGTTTTTATATAGTTCCTAATTCACGTAGAATGTTGTAAAAGAGTAGTAAACTCTTATATGTTTTTGATATTGTGTATATGGATTTTGTAGTGAAATGCTAAAATGTAAATTAATAAGTGAATGTGATTGCTCTAACATGTTGCTTTCACAGGCTATGTCCTCGAATGTCTAATGGATGTTCAGGATTTGCCCCATAAAGGTGGTGCGTTACACCGTATCCCTTAGTTTCATTACTTCACTTAAGGTTTTAGGATCTTCCTCTGAACTTAATAAAACCGAAGTTTTATTTCACTTAAGGTTTTAGGATCTTCCTCTGAACTTAATAAAACCGGAGTTTTATTTAATAGAGTATCCCTATTGCCTTCAACTAAGAAAACAATAGCTTGTAAAGAAATAAAATTTAAAGGAAAATATTTTTCCTTCCTTTAACGTTGACTCCTCGTAGGTTCACTTAGAGGGTCTACACTTAGTCTTTTTAACGCATTTGAGAATTCGATACTTGGAGAAGGGTAAGTCCATTTTATGGATCCTTATTTACCATTGAATCTTTAAGAAACAAATCCTCAAAGAACTCAACATCAGGGATTCTACAATCACATTGGAGTTAACTTCTAGTAGCCTATAAGCTTTAGAATTTTATAACTGACAAACACACTTTTAAGTGCTCTTAGTCCCAACTTTGATCTTTTGTTGTCAGGGACTCTATAGTAAGCTACATAGCCCCAAACTTTCAAATATGACAAGTTTGGCTTCCTTCCTTTCCGTACTTTATATGGAGACACTTTAGTCTTTAAGGATGGAATTCGATTATACAAACGACATACAGCTAACAAAGCCTCACCCCGTAAGCATTTTGGCAAACCCAAGCTCAATAGCATATAATTAACTATGTCTTGCCATGTTCTATTTTTCCTTCGAGCCAAACCATTTTGCTGGGGAGCATATGGTGAACTAGTTTGGTGTATAATACCATTTTGTTCACAAAATTTAAGAACTCGTTAAAGAAGTATTCTCCTCCTCTATCACTTCTCAAAATTTTAATCTTTTTACTTGATTGATTTTCAACAAAAGACTTATATTTCTTAAACATATTAAATGCTTCATCCTTGGTTTTCATCAAATAAACATGCACAAATTTAGAGCAATCATCAATGAAAGGAATTAAGTATTTGTTACTACCTCTTATTTAAAAACCATTAAATTCACATATATCTAAATGCACTAAATTAAGCAATTTTGTATGTCTTTTAACTTCAGGAAAAGGAAGCTTGGTTATCTTTGCTTATATGCAGTTTTCACATTTCTTATTCATTTGGCCATTATAAGAGATTAGTCCATTTTCAGACATATAATAAATCACTTTATGACTAATATGTCCTAATTAACTTGCCATAAAAAATAAGAAGGATCAACCAAATAAAGAGAAAAATCGTTTACTTTATTAAGACTAAGCTTAAACATGCCATTACAAGAATATCCTTTTCCTACAAAACTACCATTCTTAGATAAGATTACACTGTTTGACTCAAGTACAGCCTTTAAGCCTTTCTTGTGCAGGATATCTGCAGAAACAAGGTTTTTGATCACATCTGAAACATGAAGAACACTAGTGAGCACCAACTTTTTTTCCGAAAGTGAATAGCAAATGCACATGTCCCTTTCTATGCACCTTGGCTTTCACACCATTGGCCATGACCACTTCATGTCCCTCAAAAACTTCATAGTTCTTGAATTGGTACTTATTATTGCTCACATGAATTGCTACACCAGAATCATACCACCAATCCTTAGAAGGAATTGATGTTGTCATGTGAAGTTCAGGCACAGTAACAAGAGTCAAGGTTGCCACAATTTCAGCACATTCATCAACAAGGTTAGCACTAGGAACATTGTTTCCTTTTTTCTTCTTGTTGGATCTACAGTCGGCTTTATATTTCCCTTTCTCTCCATAATTGTAGCAAACCCAATTCTTTTTCTTGTCTTTAGCATTAGAATTTTCAGGTTTCTTCCTTTTAGAATTGTTGGATTTCTTCTCATCCACAAAATTCACCCTTTGGATCTCCTTCCACTTCTTTTCTTTGAAGAATTCTTACACCTTCTTCAATTCGAAGATGCTTCAAAACACTACCGATAGTTAAAATTTCATAAGCGTGCAACAACTTCTTTTGATAATCATTCCAAGAAGAAGGCAACTTACCTTTAGCATTTTTCTGGTTTCTTCCTTTTAGAATTGTCGAATTTCTTCTCATCCACAAAATTCAACTTTGGATCTCCTTTCACTCCTTTTCTTTGAAGAATTCTTACACCTTCTTCAATTCAAAGATGCTTTCAAACACTACCAATAGTTAAAATTTCAAAAGTGTGCAACAACTTCTTTTGATAATCATTCCAAGAAGAAGGCAACTTAGCAATAATTGCCTCTACTTTTAATGATTCTAAAATTTCAACACCTAAGTCTTTAAGTTTTGAAACAATCATTTGCAAATTGTGGATTTGATTCATAAGAGAGGAGCCATTAATAAATTTAATCTCAAAATATCTTTTAGTAAGAAACTTATCTTAACCTTACTTTGGAAATGTATATTCACATTCAAGCGACGCCCAAATCTCCTTTGTACTCTTTATGGTGATAAAGAGATCATAAAGGTTGTCTGAGAGGGTGTTGAGAATGTGACCCTTGCAAAGCAATTCATCTTCTTGGCGCTTTTATCGTTCATCCTTCCTTGTGTCTACTTCACCCTCCTTTGGAAGAGGAATTGCAGGAAGAGTGGAATCAAGTACATATGCAATTTTTAAAGCCGTGAGGAAGAACATCATCTTATCCTTCCAACGATTGAAGTTAGTGCCGGTTCCATTAAGGTGATCTAACTTCAAAAAGTCTTGGTTTATCACTTTAAGAGCGGATTCTTTAATGGACTCCATGATAGCAACAAATAACACTTTAATAGAACGGGGGTTGGAAGTCCACAAAACAAATGATGAACAATGAATTAAATGGTGTTGCATAGAATTGAGAGAAGTTGAGATCAAAACATAAAGTTTAAAGTGTTCTAGGCGTGTTGGACATTTTCCTTAAAGTGTTATTTGCCCCCATTATACTTGCAAACCAGGTTAAAGGCAAATTACTTCTAGGATACAAAGAACACAAGAACATTCAAGTTGCAAGAGTATAAATGTTCTTTAAGAATTATGAATGCAGAGATTGTGTTGGTAGAATTGTTTAAAAACTTTTTAATCTTGACTAAAACTCATATATATAGAGAGAGAGTTTTCAGCATAGTCACGTCTGTTCACGACAATTCACAACTCTTAAAAAGGAAGCAACCCTTCAAAACAGTCACGTCTTTTCACGACAATTCACAACTCTTGGAAAGGAAGCAACCCATCAGAACAGTCACATTTGTTCACTACAAGTCACAACTTTTAGAAAGGAAGCAATCCTTCATTTCCAAGTTTGACTTTAACTACTTATATCACAAACTAATTTCCAACACATACCACCCTGCTTAATCTCATATCCAAGCATGTCCTGATGATTACACTGGTAGTGAATGCGATCAAACCTTGATTGCCATACTACTGCAACAAGAGGCCCTTCAATTTCTTAGTCAACGCTTATATAGGAACCAACACTACCATCGTAGTCCTCACAGTCCCTTTTTTAGGATACCTCGTGTGATCCGTTGCAACATTCTTAAGCATGTCAGCTTCTATTGTAATGCGATGTTTAATCAACTTGAAGATTTCTAATGTCTATAAAATATTTGGTTTCGAACTACTTCTCACAATTGCTCTATTACTGTTGGATTTAATGGTTATGCTAATTGACACTTACACCTCCCTCAATGCAAATAGTAGGGAACTTATGAATTTTGGTGAGAAGTGAAGCAACAGAGTTGTCCAAAAATGAAACAGGAAAAGTAGCCAAACCATCTCTAACTTACTTAAGAATAAGAAAGAGGTAAATACGATGAAATAAGAATTGATCTTATTTAAACGCTCCAGAGATATCAAAATTCAACTTGCAAAGACTAAATACATTTAGATGGAGGAATAAAAATAACTCCCAATGTGTGTTGAATAATTATGTCTCTAAAGAGAATAAATCCCATTTATATGTACAAATTGTAGAGCAATACAAATTTTGAAAGTAATATCTTTATTAGCTAGAGATAAGACTGCTTTTAAAAGATCTCTCCAGACTCTGCATCTCAGCGAAATTTGCCTCAGCGAAATTTATACTGAGTGTTGT
This sequence comes from Erythroxylum echinodendron, assembly GCA_027575705.1. Classification (NCBI taxonomy): domain Eukaryota; kingdom Viridiplantae; phylum Streptophyta; class Magnoliopsida; order Malpighiales; family Erythroxylaceae; genus Erythroxylum; species Erythroxylum echinodendron. Next base: position 13,035,705 of record JANZXR010000008.1, read on the forward strand.
TATTGTTCAAATTAGAGAACAAGAAGATGAACCATAAAACAACTAATAAGATAACTCTTTTGTAATTTTTTGGTCAAATCACAAAAATAAACTCTTTATAAAATATAAAAAGAAAGCTATGCAGGCTATAGCTGAATGTATGATACATTGTATAAACTGTGGTACAATTTAAGCGCTGATCATATCTCGTATAGATTTTTTTTGTATATTGTTAACAGAAACATTAGTGAATTCTGACAGGATAGCCCTGAATTCATCCCCTGTAAGGGTTTCTTTCTCCAGAAGCACTTCCACAAGCTTATCAATTGCTTCGCGGTTGTTCCTGATGTGTTGCTTTGCAATCTCATAAGCTCTATCGACTATGTTTCGAACGGATGAATCAATGTCCTCCGCTAGTTTTTCAGACATTGAATTTCTAGCTAGCATTCTTAACACTACGTCCCCACCTTGTACAGCTGGATCAGTCAGTGCCCACGGGCCAATTTCAGACATGCCGAACATTGTTACCATCTGGAAGCAAAATAAAGGTCGTTTCACATATTTTGATTCCCTTTCAGGATATTCCAATTTTATTAGAAATTGTTCTTTATATTCTTTTGCACAAACCTGTCTAGCAATTTGAGTGATTTGTTGCAAGTCCCCTGCTGCACCAGTAGTGATTTCTGGTTCACCGAAAATCACTTCCTCTGCTGCTCTGCCTCCAAGTCCTCCAACTATCCTAGCAAATAGTTGCTGCTTCCAAATGAGAGTAGGATCTTCACCAGGTATGAACCATGTTAACCCACGGGCTTGGCCTCTAGGGATGAGAGTAACTTTCTGAACTGGGTCATGGCCTGGAGTCAGTGTTCTGTAAACAGCGGCAGCACAATAAACAAATCAGCTCAGATTGTCTTCTTTTATTCTGTTGAAAGAAAAGCCTAACCAAGATGGAATCTAACTTGAGTTGCGTAACCTGTAAGGAGTCTAGAAATTTACAGAACACATTGACACATGTATCGTACACTGAACTTACGCGCAAACAGCGTGCCCAACTTCATGGTAAGCGACCAGCATTTTGCTCTTTCCGTCAGTCATCGTAGTTCCTTCCATGCCTGCCACGATTCGATCAATTGAATCATCAATCTCTTTCAAGGTAATCCTCTCTTTACCTCTCCTTCCAGCAAGAATAGCTGCTTCATTCATTAGATTTGCCAAGTCTGCGCCGCTGAATCCTGGCGTCCTCATGGCAATTACAGTGAGGGATACATCCTTGCCAAGCTTCTTATTGCTGCTGTGAACCTTTAATATCTCTTCCCGTCCTCGGACATCTGGCAGCCCGACAGTTACCTGTTCAATAAGTTTACAAGGCTTGAAGATGAGAATCCCGATACCGTTCATGTCACAGTATCTTCTGAACTGCTCAAACTAAACACATCAAATGGACGTTAATAGCTTACCTGCCTGTCAAATCTTCCAGGTCTAAGCAAAGCGGAATCTAGAATCTCAGGGCGATTGGTCGCGGCAATAACGATAACTCCACTGTCACCACTAAAGCCATCCATCTCGGTTAGTAACTGGTTTAGTGTCTGCTCCCTCTCATCATTTCCTCCACCAATGCCTGTTCCTCTCTGCCTCCCTACAGCATCTATTTCATCAATGAAAACCAAGCAGGGTGAAGTCGCTTTGGCCTTGTTGAATAAATCTCTAACTCTTGAAGCTCCTACACCAACAAACATCTCAATGAACTCTGATCCTGAAAGCGAAAAGAAAGGAACGCCTGCTTCTCCTGCAATTGCTTTGGCTAGCAAGGTTTTTCCGGTCCCAGGAGGCCCTACTAATAGAACACCTCTAGGAATTCTTGCGCCTACTGCAGTAAACTTCTCTGGGGTCTTCAGGAATTGAACAATTTCTTGGAAATCTTGCTTTGCTTCATCTACCCCGGCGACATCGTTAAATGTTACTCCGGTATTAGGTTCCATCTGAAATTTGGCTTTGCTCCTGTTTATGGTACACACTCAGTCCATTAATCACACGATTTCTACTCTACTATATCAAACACAGTTCAGAAAAATTCTAGCTTCAACATACCTTCCAAGACCAAATGGCAAGTTGGGGCCTCCCGGAGTATTGGTAGATGAAGCCCTTAACAACAAAGAGCCAAGCAATAACAGTGGAAAGGCCAAGTTCCCCAATAATTCAAGTAAAGCAGCATTCCAGTTCATCTCCGTAGGATGTGCAGCGAAGTCTACGTTCTTCTCTTTCATTTTCCTCAACAACTCTTGTGGCACTCCTGGTAACTGAATTTTCACCCTCTGAATCTTCTCTAATGTTGGATTAAATATCTCAGCGATGGCTACGGTTCCATTTTCAAACAAGTCTACTTTCTTTACAGCATCTTCATCTAAGTACTGCAAGAATCTCGAGTATGACATTCTGCTGGAAGTTGGTGCCATTGGACTCTCGGGCTCAGCCCTCACAGGTTTAGCAATAGAGAGGCATTCGCTCAGTAGCCCTGAAGCGGTGGCATTTAGCAGCTCTCTTTTATTAATTTTGACATCTCGGGGTGTTCTAAGAGATGGGTTTTCTCTGTTAATGCATTTGGGAGTTCGGGCATCCTTCGAAGGATCCTGGGATGGGCAAATGCGAATGTTAGAGAGACACAGAAACAAAGCAGGTGACATGTTTTCACTTGATTAAGTTTAAATGCTTTATCCAATTTCTGGCAATCAAGTATTATACAAGGAGAGACGTGGGATGTTTCTAGGACTTCAATTTGGCATTTAATTTGGGAAGGGTGTTACTATTCGGAACTCCAGAGTCCAGTCATGATTCATGAAGGGTCTAGAGAAAGTTGGAACGTTTTTGTACAATATTGACACAAAAGTAAACGGGCCAAGAATTGTCCCTTGAAAAGAACGGCTTGATGACTGGAAGTGGTGAAAGTAGTATGCACGAGGAAAGACTTCTAACTTACAATTTTGCAACCGTGCCTGGAAAAAGATGGCTTGCAGTTTTGACTCTCCTTTCACAAGCCCAAATGATGCCACGTTATGTTTCGATTCTGTGGTGGGCAACGATTGACATGTCCGTCTTGTACCTTCAGTTATAATCTCACTGAGTTAAACTCAATTTATTTAAATAAAATATTTTGTGATGAATTATGTTTAGTTGTTTGTGCTTAATAATATTTTAATAAGATAAAGTTTCGAGTTTGATTGCCTTCCGAGAATGAAGTAGCTACTTGTGAAATATTAAGACCTAGATACCATTCTACTCGAAGTCAATGCCAAACAGATGTAGTGAAAATACTCTTAAAAAAAACTCAGATTTCTCAAGTTAATTGTCATGTGAAGAAAGAAAATTTGGCTAATGAAATAAACTAGTAGGTTGACCGAAAAATGCTAGTGGATTATTACTTGCTCCATCCACGACTTAAAAATGAGAGCGTTTTCGAACGAGAGCGTTGTAAATATCTCTAAGTAAAGCAATAAATCAACATAATAAAATACATCATTAATTTACATGATCTTAGGAAAAAATAAAGTCTAATTTGTAGGGATTTAGTTGACTAAGAGATATTGTGTGATCATACATTAAAATCTCCTTCAAACTCAAAATGGTAGTGACGATGATAACTTGAGTTTGGAGAGAAGATCATGAAAGCGTCGATGCGGACGTGATTTAGTAAACAGATCAGCAATTTGTACTTGAGATGATATTGGGACAAGTTGTATGGTTCGATGAAGCACATGATGACGTATAAGATGACAATCAAACTCGATGTGTTTAGTTCGTTCATGAAAGACATCATTTTGAGCAATCTGCATGGCATTATGATTATCACAGAAGAGAGGAACTGCTGAAGAAAACGTGACACCTATGTCTTGAAGCAACCACCGTAACCATAAAAGTTCAGAGGTACTGTCAGCGAGGGCTCGATATTCTGTGCTTGAATGAGAAACAATTGTTTGCTTCTTGCTACGCCAAGAAATGAGAAATATGCCAAGAAAGAAACAATACCCAGTGGTAGATCGACGATCAGTTGGGTCCCCAGCCCAGTCAGCATCAGAGTATGCACGTAAATCTAGTGAAGATGAATGACTAAAGTGGAGTCCATGAAACAGACTACCTCGAATATAGCGGAGGATACGAAGAACAGCAGTGAAGTGAGTTGTATGCAATGTAGACATGAATTGACTGACAGTGTGAACTGCATGAGCGATATCTGGGCGAGTGACAGTAAGATATATAAGACTCCCAACAAGCTGTCAATAAAGTGTACCATCACTCAGAGGTTTTCCATGAGTGGCAGAGATATGATCATTAGATTCAAGTGGAGTGCTAGCAATCTTAGTATCAGTGAGACTAACATGAGAGATAAGATCAGTAGCAAACTTTGCTTGAGATAAGTAATCACTTGAATCATCAAAAGATACTTTAAGGCCTAAAAAATAGCTCAAAGGACCTAGATCTTTCATTTCAAATTGTTGATGAAGACAAGATTTTAGAATGGTAATTCCTTGAGAGTGTCATCACTAGTGATGGTAATTCCTTGAGAGTGTCATCATTAGTGATTATCATATCATCAACATATAGAAGGAGAAGAGTACACCCTTGATCTATTTTGTAGATAAACAAGGCATGATCATAAGAACTGGATGTGAAGCCAAGATGATTGATGGTAGAGCTGAATTTAGCAAACCATGCTCAAGGAGCTTGCTTGAGACTATATAAGGATTTGCGGAGATGACAAACTTTATTAGGTGGATGGTCATATCTAGGTGGAGGTTTCATGTATACTTCTTCTTGAAGATCACCATTAAGAAAGGAATTTTTGACATCCATCTGCAACAAGTCCCAATGCTTACTTGCTACTATGGCAATAAGGTTACAGACTGAAGTTAGAAGAGCTACAGGAGCAAAGGTTTCCTCATAATCAACTCCATATTCTTGAGTAAACCCCTTTGCAACTAATCGTGCCTTATATCTTTTAACTGAACCCTCAACTCGAGTCTTGATTTTGTAGACCCATTTACATCTAATAACAGACTTAATTATCTGAAGGTAGAGCAACTAACTCTCAAGTGTTGGTGCTGGAGAGAGCCTGTAATTCTTCTGCCATTACTTACAGCCATAAGGGATTAGAGATGGCCTCGCGTTATGTGTGAGATTCATATAGAGAAACAATAATAGAATAAACATGGAAGTCTTTAAAACGAGTGGAGGGTTAACTTACTCAAGAGGATCGATGAAGGGGTTGTGAAGGCTCAATAGATTCGGAGGAAGGGTTATTTGGTGATGAAGGAACTATAGTTGGAGAAGATACAATAAGATCAGTCGTCGGTTGGGTTGAACTGTGAGAGCTGGAAGATGGACCTGCAGAAGAAATATTAGGAAACAAAGATATAGTAGAGTCAAAAAAAGTTGTGTGTGGACTCACTGACTCGAAATTTTGATATTGTGAAGAACATTTTATGTTCCCAAAAGGTGACATGTTGAGAGATTCGAAGTCTTTGAGATAATGAATCCTAACATGTATATCCTTTATGTTCTATCTCATACCCTAGAAAATAGCATAAACGTGCTCTGGGTTCAAGTTTGGTGTATTCATGAGGTTGTAAGAGAACAAAGCATGTACAGCCAAAGACATTAAGAGACTGATAATCAAGAGTATGATTGAATAAACGCTCATAAGGAGAGATATTACCTACAGTGGGAGAAGGAATACGATTGATAATATAGACAGCAGTAAAGGCTGCTTCTCCCCAAAGGTTTTCAGGACAGAAAGATGATAAAAGAAGGGCTCGAGTAGTGTCAAGAATATGTCTATGTTTGAGTTCGGCCCGACAATTTTGTTAAGATGTGCTTGGGAAAGATCTTTGAATGATGGTTCCTTATTGATTTAAAAACTGGAGAAAGTTCGTATCTTTGTATTCCATTGCATTATCAGTCCGAAAAACTTTAATCTTGCAAGAGAACTGAGTGTGAATCATATTAGCAAAGCAAGAATAAATAGAGAATAGTTCAGATGTATGGCGCATAAGATAAATCTATGTATAGCGAGAAAGTCATCAATAAAGATCACATAATATTTCATACCACTCATAGTTTCATAAAGTGCCGGACCCTAAATATCAAAATGAATTAGATCAAAAGGTGCTAAAGAGATAGAATCATTGTTATAAAATGGTAAAGCATGATGTTTAGAAAGTTGACAAGGAACGCAATCAAATTGTTCAGTCTTGACATGACATAAATTACCACTAGAAATTAAAGACCCTAATCTAGAGAAAGAAGGATGACCCAATCGAGAGTGTCATATATGAGAAGTGATAGCACCGACAACAAGCTTTGAAGGAAGATTTAATAAAGTAAGCTTAGTTGTCCAACTTTACACCTTTTCCCAAGGATCTTGCTCGTCTGTGGATCATTTACAAGACAACCATGACTCGAAAAAGATAAGTTAACACCAAGTTCACATAATTGTCCAACAGAAATAAGGTTTAATAAGAGTTTGGGAACAAGAAAGGTTTCAGGTAAATATAAGGTAGAAGTGTGAACAGTGCCTATATGTTGTACTTGCATAGTAGAATTATCAACAGTGTGAACAATATGTGGAATAGATGTTGTTGTTAAAGATTCAAGGATAGACGAATCAGATGTCATATGATTATAATAGGTAGAATCCAGATACCAAGATTTTGAAGTACTTGATGTGACCGATAGGGCAGAGCAAGAGACTGTACCAAAATCTGGTTGAAGTTATTGAAGAAGGGCATGGAGGTCTTTTAAGGAGAAATTGGGAGAAGTGCTTTCTATGGGCCTCTCAATAGCAACAGCAACAGTAGTGGAAGCACGCTGGGGAGATTTAGAAGAATTCCTTTGTCCAGAGTTCTGTTTGAGCCGTTTTTTACATTTAGAGATGTGATGTCCGTACTTTTTACAATAGCTACAAGATCTTTTATAATACTTCTTACTAAAATTTTGAGAGAACTAAGATGGGTTGTGAGTTGTAAGGACAACATCAGTAGATGCGACAGATTTTTCAAGTCGGAGCATGTTGAGACGACTTTCTTCTGAGATGAGCTCCTTAATGATATTAATCGGGTTGGGAATGTATTAGGTAAGTTTATAGGCATCCATAGTAAAAGAATGCAATAAGATAGGAGGAAAACTATTTATAGAGATTGAATTTGGTTATTCTGACCTCAAATTAGATTCAGGACGTTAATAAACCTTAGGAATCGGTCTGGGTTGCAGAGAACCCAAATTCAAAAGGGCTTAATCGGACGGTGAAAGTGTCAGTCAACTGCTGAACCGAACTGAACCGACCCAACTGGTCTGATCGATAGACACGTGGACGGCTAAGAAGACAACACGTATACCAATGGTGGTGAGAAACATGTCACTATTGTGCTGATGTGGACTGACGTGTCGATGACATGGGACTGACATGGTGATGACGTGGCGATGATTCTTTTGTTAAGTGAAACGACGTCGTTTTACATTGGAGCAAAACGACATCGTTTAAATCGTCTTCAACCTCCAACGACGCTATAACTAGGGTTTTCGGGGACATTGACTTTTGGCGGCGAGTGTAGGCGCGTGGAGCGTCTTCAAATCACAAAATTTGCACCAATGTAATCTGCAGATGATGAGGAAGAATTTGGTGTTAGAACATCATTTTTGGAGCAGATTTCTAAACCTAGGATGTAAGAGCAGAATAGTTGAGAGAAAAAAACACTCCATAATTTTGACTCCTTTTATTACAAAGGAGGCTTTGATCCCATGTAAAGACAGAGAATGACAGAAAAAATTGGAGAAAAAGTTTGTATCTTTCGTGTATTAGAAGAGACCTACATCCTCATATTTATATATTGTAAATATCTTTGAGTAAAGCAATAAATCAACATAATAAAATATATTATTAATTTACATAATCTTAGGAAATAATAAAGGCTAATTTACAGGGATTTGGTTGAGTAGGTGATATTGTGTGATTACACGTTAATAGTGTTAATATTCAAAACTAGCCTTCACATTTTGATAAATGTTGTATTGCACTTTCCAGAAACTTTTTGAAGAACTCATATTGTGAGTTGGAAGTTTACAAATGTGTGTGTCGCGTGGAAAGTCAGAAATCAAGTACTGCATCCAACGTAGTGATCTGTTACTCGATTACATCATGTTTCTTAGCTCTATGAATCTACATGATGTTTAAGTTTGATATGTACCACCTCGATTTTCCGACACAAAAGTTAATTGCAAGAATTTTATGGCGCAAGTGGTGCAATCCTGGTAAAACGTGTTGGATTAATTATGGCTTGTGTAAGAAGAGAGATAGACATTGGCATGTTTAACGGTAGGCTAGGTAGACAACATTATCGGTAACAGGTTACTGCAGGAGGATCTCGCTGGAGCCTATACATTAAGTTTCAGCGTTTAGTAGTCTTCTTTGATTCTCTTCATTGTACTAAAAAAAAATTATTGACTTGTTTTATTATTATTTATCCATTTAATTAATAATTAGTGATGTAAGATGGGAAACGATGCATGGTCTCCTGGGTACCGTAGATTTATACACCATACGGCGGCCTTACCCCATTTGAGTTTGATAATACTTTGCTTTTCGTCCTTACTTTTAATATATAAATTTTAGAGAAAATGTTAATTTAAATTTATTCTGTACCCCAATTCTTAAATTTATATAATTAAGTAGATTTGGATTAAAATATAAATAATCCATCCAAAATCAAATATAGGATCACCGGCTTTCAATTATAGGAAATATTGAATAAACACTATAGTTTTTGTTTTTGTAGGTTTAAATATTAAGAATTCATACATATATAAATTAATAAATTAGTTAAAGATAAATTGAGAGAATTAGATGAATAATTAAACTTGAAGGTAGCTAAATATATTCATTTTATTATAAATTTGAGTATTTAAACTTAATTAAAGTCTTCAACTCAAATGATGATCAATCATGAAGAATTTATCTATTTTATTCATATAATATCTAATTCATTATTTTCGTTATTGATAATAGGGAGTTAATTTAAAAGTTTCTATTGCTCTCTAATACGAATTTAAGCAACAAGCTACCGTAAGACTCCTCCATCAGCATTTTTGGAGCCACTTCCTAATTGACATCTTTCCATAAATATCTTAGATATAACTAACTAACCACTTAATTATTAACTAGAATCAATATGTCATCATTGAAGAAGAAAGTTCAGACTTGAAGTCCTAAACGAGAACCAGTGTTTTTAGGTAGATAGGATTGGTCCCAATAAGATTTTAACAGTTTATTGTTGAGACATGAACTCAAGGTTGGGTAGAATTGCCGAGGTCTATTTTAAGGCAAGTCTAGTCTGCCTCGGAAAGAATGTGAAAAACTCCACAACTAATCAAATCCTCCGTCACCCTCTCACAACCATATTTAATGATAGGGAAGGTTGAACTCCTAAAATTGGTCTTGCTTGGTAGGTTCAATGGATAATGACCCTATTAATGTGTAAACTACTCAACTAGTTAATTAGTGTATGGTTCCCATGCTTCTCCCTTAATTATGTATTGCATGTAAAAACTGATTAGTTAAGAGAACTAAACTAAAGCTTGATCCACCAAAAGGTTGCTTCTCAAGTAAGAGGCTTGCGGTAGTAGACACCAATCACAGAATTATGGCCGTACTTGCTTCCTGTTGGTTTATTGTTCAATCCGTTGTTATCCCTGATGGATTAGTTAAATGGGTTTATTTGGGTTTCTATATCCATCCCATTTTTCTCTTTTCTTGCCAGATTTATCTTTGGCTCAAGTTGCTGCAAGATTGGCTTGTTTTTTTCCTCTTCATTCCTCTTAAAATCATTTGGTACCATGGATCGTATGTCCTTACTTTTTTCAGAACCTGTATCGTGAATATGTTCATTTTTACTAGGCCAACCCAGAAAAAGCCAGAAGAGGAGGTCGAAATTTTTGTGGATATTGATGTTAGTTTTCATAACTCAATTGTTACCTCACGTAGTTACTCGAACGTGTCAGTATCACGACCATGGCAGCTGATCGAGGTAACCAGTACTCAGAAAGTTGGATTCCGGGATCAGGACAGCATTTTGTTGGATAGTATTGGAGCTGGCACATGCAAAGAAAACTCTGAAGAAACAGGTTTTTGGCTTCAGGAAGATTCAAGGAAAAGTGATTCTTCATCTCTCACTTCCAGCCCTCAATTCTCCCTCGATAGTGCAAATTCTGATGGCCAACTATCGTGCAGCTTCAATCTCAACTCTCTCTCCGAGCACATGGACATAAGCAGCGAATATCCAGTTTCAGTTTGTACCTCTAATTTGGTGTCAATGGAAAGCCAAGAAGCTAGAGATGGTTACAGAGATGAGGAGCTAGATGCATTTTACAGAAAGTACACTGAAAGAATGAGGTGGTTTGATGTGCTCAATCAGGATCGAACATATGGGATAAGCAGATGTTGGATCTTTTTTCCTGCTGGTTCTCGCGCATTTGAGTTGATAATAATTTGTAATTTTAGTTTTTATTTTTAAGATTAATTTCTTAATCAAAGAAAAGATATTAGAAAATTCAGCATTATGGCTCCTAACCTACAATTTGTCAACTACCCTATGGGGGATGTGGCCAATTCAATGTGCTGACAGTTAAATTTTGATTTTTTACAGGTTCTATCCTGAACAAGGAAGCATGCATTCGCTCTCCTTGTTCATTTAACAGGGGTGTTGAATCTCTTGTGTTGGTCCCTTCCGTTTCATGGGGAAATTTGACAAAAAAGAGACTGTTGAAAAGCTTGGAGGGTGACTTGGAACTAATATATGTGGCTCACTCATGCTTGTCATGGGAGGCCCTCCATTTTGTATATAGAAAGGCTGAGGATCTTGCCTTGTATCCCTCTCATAATAGAGAAATATTCAACAGTAGTGTCGTGAATGAATTCCAAAACTTTCAGATACTTTTGGAGAGATTCATGGAAGATGAGAGATGCCAAGGCAAAAGGCCATACAATTATGCAAGACGAAGGTTTTCTCTCAGGCGTCTTCTCCAAGTTCCAAGTATGATCCGTACTGAATTCTTGTTTCTTAATACAATTTGGAATCAAATGCTTATCGATAGGTGATTTTTTTTTTTCTCTCCTTGATATTTGCAAAACGTAAAATGTCTTGAATTCAACTTATTTAAGCGAATGTTGAATCGTCAACCTATGAATATGAGGGTAAGAGCTAGTGCGTGCATATCAATTAGCCCAACAGTATCTTTCCAACTAGATATAAATATAATTTTTAAGGACCATAAGGGTTTAATATATATATATATATATATACAAAGATATAAAAAGACCCTTTTACTGACCATGTTTCCACTCCTAATTAGCCATGGCCTTGTCGATTCTGACCACTACTCAAAATAATCTTCAAGTTTCCACCATCGGAAAAAGTTTTTGAAAGGTTCTCCATTTTCTTTATAGTAATCATTTTCAACTGTATCTTTCGTGTATTTCCCATGAGTATACAAACCAATCACAACTCCACCCAAGCAAGATGGGTATACATGTTGTTGGTGTGTACATTGGTCTAATATGTACTAGGCATCATATCTCGTTAACTGCTTTTTGTAAGTGCTACTACGAAGTTAATTACTCCAATTGGCATCGGTCTGCAAAGGCATTTTTGGGCAGGAAGAAGAGCACACGAAAGGGGAAGTCATAGATGTAAAGGAAGTGTTGATGGCCATATATAGGTGCATAGAGGCATTTTGGCGGTTCGTAAACGCTGACGGCAAAAGGTCTTGGTGGAAATTGAGAAGCCCCTTGGGGACTGTTTCACCTTTAGAGGACCCCAAAGATTTGGAACTACTGCGAGGCCTCACTAGAAATCTCCAAAGGGTAAAATTTCCTAATACCAAACTAGGCAGACATATATACTTAGAGAGGCATAAAAAATTTAATTGCTATGTTGGTTTTGCCAATTTGCAGAAGGGACTTTGGTTAAAGGATTTACAAGGAAAGCAAAGGTGTTGGGTTAAGAGAGAAGTGAAGCAACTGGAGGAGTACCAGAGAAAAGAGATGTTATTTGCAATGATTGATATGAAACTAGTTGCAAGAGTGCTCAAAATGCCTGTAGTCTCCAATTTGCAACTCAAATGGTGCCAAGAAAAGCTGAATAACATAGACTTTAAAGAAGGGAAGATCATCAGAGCTTCTAGTTACTGTGCCTTGTTTCCACATTGATACGAATCCAAGTTTTAACCGTTCTCAATTAACCTACCTTTGCTCTACATACTTAAAAGAGGACCAGAAAGTAACAACACCAGCACAGGAGAGCGAAAGAGACATGAGACGTTGGGTGAAGAAATTGTTACGTATTAGTGATCCCAGGCTTGTTAATTAGCTTAACAACCATGCCAACATGGATTTTTCCTTTATAGATCAATTGCAGGTTAAGTTTTACGATTTATCTTCTCAATCTGAAGATTTATAGTTAAAAAAAGATATAAACTATCGTAACGAGTTCCATTGAATAATGGATATTTTCTCGTGCTCATTTTCTTGGAATGGTACTGTACCAATTAATAAGGTAGGACAGTCTCATCTTTAAAAATTCATTTGTATTGGAACCAAATCAAAGTTTGTCTCTGACAAATAGTACAACTCTCCCGATCAACACACAATCCTCAAGAGTCTGTTCCAACAGACATAAATTGAAGATTAACAATCATTCGCGACAAAATAGCTTCAAGTACTTTACAGAGAAATGGACAAAGTCCCCCAATGTGTTCCATAATAGCAGGTCGATACACCCACGGGGTCCTAGAAAATGTGGGCACAAATTTATACGACAACCTCAAGCCAATATATTCTTTTACACTCGAAATGTACATTTCTTTGCAGCTGCTACTCAGTTCTACGTATAAGAAACTCTTCTTTCCCGATCGAGCTGCAAGTAAGAAGGAGACGAGAAAAGACCTGCAAATCCCTTAGACAAGCAACCTTCAACTGCACATGGAGATTTGGTGCACCCCAGTGGAGGGCTCTGTTTAGTGATATCCATGCTGTCACCACTTGAATTGACTGGAGGATTATCCTCCCAGCTCAATGGCATATGATCTATCAGCTTATTGCGCTTAAAACTTAATATGAGATCTAATGTATCTGAAGCATCCATTTCATCTTTCTGAAAGCTAGACAACTTCCTTTTCAATCCAGGAGTGATTCTTAATCCTGCATCAGAAAACAAAGTTAGTGGAAACACAGATTATGTCAAACAACTTGAGTGGAGGAAGAATAAATGGGTAGAATAAAATTATTACCAGGAAGAGAGTCGTCAAATGTGCAAGACTGAAACTCTGTATCACCACAGGTACAATATGAAACACAGTCCTTGTTCGATCCCGAGATCCTACAAGACAAAAATCATTCACCCAAGGTGTCTTAGATAAATGATGTAGAATAGAAAGATTGGAAAGCTCGAGTTCAAATATATGAAAAGACCAACTTCTTACAATGCTCATTCTGCTAAATGAAAAAAAAACTACTTCAGCTTTCACAGAACCTAATTCTTAAACCCAAATGCATTTGAACCGAGTCTGCATCAAACATTTCTCTTTTTCCAAGCAAGATTTTGGATAAAACTCTCCAAGAAGATAACTTCCCTTCCCAACTGAACTACACCTCCCTTCCTCAGCAATTCCCACTAGTTACTTAGTATCCCAAACAAAATCCTGGTGGATGCTCTGGATCCACGTCAGGATTTTAAAAGCAAAATAGAGTAAAAGAGATGGATCACAATTCACAAAATCAATAATTCTTCCCTCCTATACTGCTGAATATTTAGACTCTTCAACCATACTTCACACATAGGAAAAATGGTTTTGATTCTGGTGTATGTGTCCTATAAACACCAAAGCAAACATATTTTCACTAAGTCGTACGGAGTGCAACAACTATCCAACTCTTCAAGTAGATGTTCTTAATGATGCCCAACAAATTAGTGTTTTGATATGAAACTCAACAAATTAGAGTTTTGATACGAAACTATAATATAAGATTCGTCTGTAAGATTTTTAGCCAAGAAAGGCCTTAGCATAAAAACAAATCCCAATTTTCTTGCCAAAACAAAATTGGCAATTGATATCACTACATCTTGGAACTTTTTACCAAAGTCAAGTAGCTAATGAACAACAGGTACTATTTTCCTTGAAGATATCAGCTATAAATTTATATTCCATCATCCAATGCACAGTGACCAGATTAATCCAGCATAGGACTACAACTTTTAGCATTTGCTTAAGAGTAGTAATAGAAAGTTGATCAATTTTTGGTAAATATTGTAATACAAAACACGACATGGTACAATAGATCCTCAAATTTCTTAGAATACAAACCTGTACATATGCTCAACAAAGTCGTCAATTAGGACAGGCCACGCACCTGCAAATAAGCATTACAAATGATCATTAATTTGAGTCATAATAAGCAGGACAAGTCTTTCAATGCATTACAAGTAACTGAACCAGAGATGCTAGTGTAGCAAGTATATGGAAAAAAAGGGGAGAAAAATATGGTGGAAGCTTTGCAAGTAATTAGTCGGTCAAATGATGGTTTCTAATTGATATGTTATGCATCCATTTCAATATCTCTTGTAGTTAAAATCCTCTGGAAACCTCCAATGCTTACACTTGCATAGTGTTGCAGCAAAAATTGCTGAAGTCAGATGCAAATCAGAGCTAGAAAAAGAGGATAAAGTCAGAACCCCATGACTCCAATTGCTTCATAGAATGGTGCAACACAGGAAAACAGACAAGACAAACTGATGAAAATCAGAACAGTGATTTAGAAGAAATTATTTCCTAATCATAAAATAGGAAACAAGATGATATCATGGATATTTACTTTAGGAAATTGCTGTAAATAGGAGATATTGCTGTAAATAGGAAATATTTTAGTTACCTAAATTAAGCTAGGAGTGTATATATTCAAAGGGCACTTGTGCAAAATAAGAAAAAAGATTACTACTTTCTTCATGGTATTAGAGCCCAGGACGCTGTAACTCCTGGTTTCTTTTTTTTTTTCTGACACTTACTTGGCGTTCATGGCCAATAGTGCCTTCTGGAAAACAGATGGCTGAATCTATTACCAGCAAAAACCCAACGTGGAGGCCTCTTCCTCCTTTTAAAGCTCCTCTGTTGGTAATCCCAAATTGTACACACCTACCCATATTGGTGAATTAGAAACCTTGTTTCCATCTTACCAACTCAATGGTAAAAACTAACTCCACTGATCACAAATGGTTCAGACTTTCCTTAAGGGCAAGGGAAAGCATTCTCATCTATTAGGAACTGCTCCTGCTGTTTCGGATCCTAAGTTTGAGGCTTGGGATGTAGAGGATTCCTTAATCATGTCATGGCTTTCAAATTCTATGGAAACAGACATTAGAGGCGCTTACATGTTCTTCTCATCTGCTAAGGAGATATGGGATGCTGTCACTCAAATCTTATTCTAAAGTAAATGATACCTCTTTAATTTATGAGATTAAGACCAGAATGGCATCTATCAAGCAAGGTATGCACCCTGTCACTGAATGTTACAATCTAATGAAGAGTCTTTGGCTTGAGTTGGATCATTATCAGAATTTTAAAATGCAGTGCAGTGATGACAATGTCAAATTACAAAAGTATGTAGAAAGGGAAAAAAAATTTGAATTCTTAGCAGGTCTTAATGTTGAATTTGACCCATTTCGGGTTCAAATACTAGGTAAAGACCCTTTACTGTCTTTGAATGAGGCCTTTTCACTCATCCGGGCAGAAGAGAGTCGGAGAATTGTGATGTTGGAATCCAAATCTGCTGACAGCTCACCATTCATGTCTATGAAAACCAACAAAGAAGCCCTTAACCACCAGCAACAGAATCCTCAAAATTAAGGAAGCTGTCTGGTGCAGTTTTTGTAAGAAGCCTCGTCACACTAGAGAGACCTGCTGGAAGTTACATGGGAAGCCACAGAAAGCACTGAAAGAAGGGGCAAACAAGGATGGACAGGCCAAAGCCCACTTCACTGAACCTACAAACTCTGGGGATTCTGATCAAGCTATATCAGAACCAAACGTACTTAACAAGAAGAGATTGAGCGCCTAAAGAGCATTCTGAATTCCCTGGAAGGTGCTGGTGCATCATGTTCATTAGCCCAATCAAGTGATCTTTCTAATTCTCATGCTCTTAGTGCCTCATTAATGTCTCCTAGGAATTCTTGGGTCATAGATTCAGGTGCTACAAACCATATGACTACCTATCATCTTTCTTTTATTTCTTATAACCCCTATCCTAGTAACAGAAAAGTTAAAGTTGCAGAGGGCTCTCTTACTACTGTTGCAGGTCAAGGAACAATTCCTTGCCCACTTCACTGAACCTACAAACTCTGGAGATTCTGATCAAGCTATATGAGAACCAAAAGTACTTAACAAGAAGAGATTGAGCGCCTAAAGAGCATTCTGAATTCCCTGGAAGGTGCTGGTGCATCATGTTCATTAGCCCAATCAAGTGATCTTTCTAATTCTCATGCTCTTAGTGCCTCATTAATGTCTCCTAGGAATTCTTGGGTCATAGATTCAGGTGCTACAAACCATATGACCACCTATCATCGTTCTTTTATTTCTTATAACCCCTGTCCTAGTAACAGAAAAGTTAAAGTTGCAGAGGGCTCTCTTACTACTGTTGCCGGTCAAGGAACAATTTCTTTGTCCCCTATTCTTCTCTTGAAAAGTGTACTACATGTTCCCAAACTTTCTGCCAATCTTTTGTCCATTAAAAGATTTACCAGACTTGAATTGCTTTGCCATCTTTGATCCTAATTATTTGTGTATTTCAGGATCAGGAAACAGGGAAGATGATTGGGCACGCCAGGGAAAAGGACTGACTCTACCTTCTGGAATCTAATAGTGGAGACAAAAACTGACATCCCTCCTCGACTTTTATGACCAGAGATACTCTTAACCTTATTTGGCTTCACCATTATCGTTTAGGTCATCCTTCTTTTAGTTTATTGAGAACCAACCTAATTTGTTTAAAAACAGTGATCCTAACAGTTTCCATTGTGATGAGTGTGAGTTTGCCAAACACTGTCGTACTTCCTTTCCTTTGAGCAATAATAAATCTGAATTTCCTTTTACTTTGATTCATTATGTTATATGGGGACCTTCAAGGATACCTAATGTATCAGGAGCTAAATGGTTTGTTACCTTTATTGATGATTGCACAAGGATCACGTGGGTCTTTCTCATTAAAAACAAATCGGAGGTCAATGAGATTTTTCCTAATTTCTTTCATATGATAAAAAACCAGTTTGGGGTGAGCATAAAAGGGGTCAAGAGTGATAATGCCCGGGAATACTTTAATCAAACCTTATCTTCTTTCTTTCAACGTGAAGGCATTATCCATTTTTCATCTTGTGTTGATACACCTCAACAAAATGGGGTGGCTAAGCGTAAGAATAGACATTTACTTGAAGTCACTAGAGCATTATTATATCAAATGCATCTCCCTAAACACTGTTAGGGAGAAGTTGTTTTAACTGGAGTTCACTTGATAAATAGATTGCCTTCACGACCTCCAGAGTTCAAAACACCGGTATAAATGCTCCATAATTTCTTCCCCAGCTTTAATATAAATACTCTAACTCCAAGGGTGTTTGCATGTGTTAGTTTTGTTCATATTCATGCTCACAATATGGGAAAACTTGACCAACGAGCCTAAAGTGCATCTTTGTTGGCTACTCTCCTACACAAAAAGGGTATAAATGTTTTCATCCTCCCTCACATAAATTCTTCATTTCCAAGGATGTGTCATTTGTTGAGAGTCAATCTTTCTTCCCTAATACTTATCTTCCGGGGGAGATGGGGAATTCTGCAGAAGATTAGGGAAACTAACTTCTTAATTGATTTATCTTTCCCAAATACACAGACTGAGTCAGCCACTATTGTCCCTACACCACCTAACCAATCTGACCAAAATAAGGAAAAAAGTGCCCAGCTAGATACCTCAAAAAATATTGCACCTATCCCTAACAAGCCTCTCTTAGTCTACTCACGAAGGGATACTGTCCAAGCCTTACTAGAGCAAGCTCAAGGATCTAACCCGGAATCAGGTACTTAAATACAAAACCTGAACTTGATAATTTGTATGTCCCTATGGCTCTTAGTAAGGGCACACGAACATGCACTAAATACCCAATTTCACACTACACTACACTTGACAAATGTTCTCCAAGCCATAAATGTTTTTTACAAAAATAAATTCAAGTTCCACACCACAAACGCTTGATGAGGCACTTAGGGATACGAATTGGAAAAACGCCATGGATAATGAGATGAATGCATTAATTAAGAATCAAACATGGGAAATAGTGGATTCACCAAAAGGAAAAAAAAAAAAAACGAGTAGGATGTAAATGGCTATTCACAATTTAATATAAAACAGATGGTTCATTGGAAAGATACAAAGCAAGGCTAGTAGCTAAGGGGTATACTCAAACTTATGGGGTTGATTATCTTGAAACTTTTGCCCCAGTAGCAAAAATGAACACTGTAAGTATACTGTTATCCTTGGCAACTAATTCTGATTGGCCTATGCAGCAATTTGATGTAAAGAATGCCTTTTTACGTGGTAATCTAAATGAAAAAGTTTACATGACAGCCCCTCCTGGATTTCAAGATAAGTTTGGGAATAGAGTATGCAAATTAAAGAAAACCTTGTATGGCCTTAAACAATCTCCTAGGGTATGGTTTGGGAGATTCACAAAGGCTATGCTGGAAATGAAGTACAAGCAAAGTAAAGAAGATCACACTCTATTTATTAAATTTGCTGCAGAAAACAAAATGACAGCCCTCATTGTTTACGTGGATGACATTATAGTCACAGGTAATGATCTTGAAGAGATGAAACACCTCAGACTTAAACTTGCCCAAGAGTTTGAAATTAAAGATTTGGGGAAGTTGAAATATTTTTTGGGCATAGAAGTAGTTCGTTCGAAAGATGTAATTTTTCTATCCCAATGCAAGTATATTCTGGATCTTCTAGAAGAAACTGGAATGATGGGTTGCAAACCGATTGATACACCTATAGAACAGAATCATAGACTAAGTGAGGCCAAAGATGCTGAACCTGCTGATAGGGGAGGTATCAAAGACTACTGGGAAGACTAATTTATTTGTCACATACCAGGCCTGACGTAGCATATGCAATAAGTGTAATAGGCGGTTCATGCATGACCCTAAAATGTCCATCTTCAAGCAGTATATAGGCTATTGAGGTACCTTAAAACTACCCCTGGCAGAGGGATTTTGTTTAAGAAAAATGACAATAAAATAGTTGAAGCTTATACAGATGCAGATTGGGCAGGTTCAAGCATTGATAGAAGGTCAACCACTAGGTACTGCACTATGTTTTTGGGCAATCTTATCACTTGGAGAAGTAAGAAGCAATCAGTTGTGGCTAGATCAAGTGCTGGGGGAAAGTTTAGATGTGGATTCGTATCTTCCTGAATGATTTGAAAGTTAGGTGGCAAGGACCTATGAAGCTCTACTGTGATAATAAATCGGCTATTAGTATTGCCCAAAAATTAGAAAGTGGGCTTATTTGCACCCCATACGTTCCCACTGTCAAACAGATGTGACTAAGGGGTTGGCAAATGCACAATTTCAAGATGTTATAAGCAAGCTGGGAATGCAAGACATCTATGCACCTACCAAGTTGAGGGGGAGCGATGAAAATCAGAATAGTGATTTAGGAGAAATTATTTCCTAATCATAAAATAGGAAACAAGAGGATATCATGGATATTTACTTTTAAAAATTGCTATAAATAGGGGATGTTGCTGGTAAATAGAAAATATTTTAGTTACCTAAATTAAGCTAGGACTTGCACTTGTGCAAAATAAGAGAAAAGATTACTTCTTTCTTCACAGACACCAACAGCACATACAAAGGAAAACAAATAAAACTGGATGTACAAAATCCATCTGCAAATATTTCAGCAAGTTGTCAAAGTCACTTCAGTTCATAACCTTAAAGTCTTCAAAACCACACATCTTGTCAGAACAATAAAGATTTGTTGTTACAATCATATAAAGCCAACAACAAAAATATCTTCGACATCAAACATGCATCGAAAAGAAATACAAACAAAGAGACTGTGAAAGGACAGGGGGAGGGAAAGAAAACTTGTTAACCTTGAATCTCACTTTATTTTAAAATAAAGAATTAAAATCTGTACCTTCAGGATCATATCCCTTGAGATTCTCATGTACACACCGAGAAAAAGCTAAAACTTGCTGCCAAGTATCCTCGGAGATATTATGTCTCTGATTTTCCTGAGATAAATCCAAGGGATGCTTTATTTGGTCAAAACTAGACAATTCTTGTGACCTCAATTCTAACCAATTCTTGCACTCGTAGTAAATAACACATGCCAATCTTAAAAGAGAAGCCTATTACTGTAAGGAAAAGGATACAACTAAATATCATAAATTACACATGATAGGTCAGTTTGATAGCATTGGTACCTCAACAAATTCACACCATTGCTTTAGTAATCGAAACCTCCCAGCTAAAACTAATTTCCACGCCATAACTGCCTTGCTTACAGCTGCAAAATATTGGAACAAAGGGGGATTGGGGGAAAGAAGGAAAAGGAGTGTAGAAAATGTGAATGTAAAATCAAAATGTAACTTGTAACAGTTACAAAGCCATACAGTGAGAAGTAACAAGACCATAACAACTTACTAATGTTCTTTTGTCCGTTTTCACGACACATAAAGAAAACAAAGTCATAGAATCGTGCAAATTCATAGAAATCCACCTAAAACACAATAAAGAATAATGATGAATACAACAGTTCATTCACTATCCAATTATAACTTGTTCAGAAAAAATTTTCATTATTTTAGGATGCCAAATTCCAAGGAAACATACCATATACCCCAGCTTTGACATTAGTTTAAAAAGTTCATCAAAAACCGAAATCCTGTCCAAGGAAAAAAATATCACTCTTATCAGGACAACTGAGAAACGGGAATGGCAATAAGCTAATGCGCAACGATTAGCTATAAAGGATACGTTCTTCAGCATCAACATGGCATTTGACATCAAATTCAACGGGTTTAAAATGGTCAGACAAAAACTTCAACAGGTCTTGGAAGATTTGATTGATAGACAAGCAATACCTGGGGATTGGTTAAATCAATTACAGAAATATTGCGTAACCTCCATGCATTCCAACTAGAACTTACTGTGCTATTAACAAGACAATCTACGATATCCACAGAAACAACTCAAAAATCAACCAATTAAGAGATTAACTTGTTCAAATCCTGAAGACAACTTGTATGAACCTATTAATACCCCAATTAATTGTTGTCCTCCTTCATTGAGAAAATTGACAAAGAAGATTAAGACACCCATCATTCCGCATGATAAGGACTCCAATAACTTTTTACAACCTTAATCCATAAGAACCACATTATCAATCCACGACAAAAGCACTGAAGGAAAGTTTAATTGGTTCAGGAAAGTTATGATCATTTTTGAATGAATACCTTGTATGAACCTTTAACTCAACAAACTTCAAAAGTTGCACTAATGCATCCCTCGAAAATTTACTCCTTTGTGCTTCATCACCTTGACCATTGCTTGCCTCTTCATATGCTTTCCCTGATCTAATATCTGCAATAAAAGTTTGGAATTAACAACAGGAACTAATAAGAAGATGTGAAAATCCATGGAAACTTATAAAACAGGCATTAAACTGTGTCACGCCAATGTTAATTTCGATTATGTCTATAAGTAACAAACAAATGCGAAATGTAAAAGGCTGATGCGGTTAAAATTGAGTTATTGTCTTCTAACTTGACTGATTCGTAATTGCGTCAAGAAATCAAGAAAGAAGAAGGAAAAAAAAAGAGAAAGAAAGAAAAGGTAGAGGTAGAGGTAGAGGAAGAAGAACAAGAAGAAGAAGTTTCAGCGAGCAATAAAACAAGAAGCAGTACGTAGGCTGGAGCCTGGAGAAAGAAGTAGATCATTTAATATGTTATTCGACTGGACCTAAAAGCTTTGGTTACAACCGCCTATAAGGACTAAAGACCCTGATAACATTAACCAATTTAAACCAAAATCCACCTTTCCTTCTTATGGGAGACATCATGGAGTTGAAATTTGCATACAACTGGTCAAATTAAACCATGCAAGTTATAAATTACAGCATACTTTATAATCAAACTATGCAAAAACTCACCAACCAGAAAGTAATAAAATTTGCGTCTTTCACGTGAAGAAACAAACTTTAGGCCACATCAACTTAAACCCAGCTGAAGGTTAGATTTTCACACTAAACCCATTTCATCAAAAAGCCAGAAACCAATCTAAAAGCCTAGAACAAATTCCGCAATGAAGGGTTCACCAAGTTACCGCAATATTTCTTGTAAATCTCGAAGATGTCGACCCGATACGAATCTGGCAAATCCATTGTCAAGCTCCAGGCGAGGTAACAAGTAAAAGGTCGGCGTGGAGAAAGAGGAATTTGGAATCAATGAGACCTTTAAAACTCGAGAAAGAATATTTGTATAATATATGCCCACACGCAGACGAAAGACTTTGTTTCTATCTGCACCGTGTATCTGCGTCTCGTTCTTTTGTTTCTGTGTTTCTTGCGGGCAGTGATGGAGATTTTGAGAATTTTGTTCTGCTTATATCGAACCGGATCTTAGGACCATTGTCATGCTATGGTTGATCAAACCGGTTTCATCTTGCATTTTTTTTGCGGCCTTTTCGGTTGTTACACTTTTTTTTTCTACAATATTTTATTAAATTATAATTTCTCATATAAAATTAAACCTTAATTCTTATCCTTCTTTTCGATTTCGAATTGAGAGTAAAAATATTTACGGCCTTTTTAAATATTTTATACAGCATACTCATTGACTAACCTACTGTAGGTTTACGTGGCGTGTTACATATTACCATATAGAATCATGTATGTGCCGTTGAGTAAAAGCTATTGCTTGCTTTACTCGTACGTCCCTCTTAAGGGTATGAGTGGAAGCATATGCACACAAAGTAACTGAGAAACCTTGAGGAAATAACAATAGACATTGGACCTCCTTCGCTGGATTTGGAGAGTACGGAAGTTAACTCGGACGAAGTACATGGGCCTTGGTCTCTGCAAGTTTCCTATTAAGGCTGCTTTATTCATGAGAAAAAACTTGTGCAGGGGCCGTGTCCAATTTGTCGGTTCTTGATGCCCAATGACGGCCTACGGAGAAGAGTTATTTCAATGGTCTATATAGTTCCTCTTGGTTTTAACGACATAAGAACAACGCCAGCAATAAGATGAATAGATAGTTCTAGATATTTTGAGAATTCTTTATGTTCTTTAATTTTACAGCAGCAATCTTGTGATTTATGTTGCTTTCTCCTTTCTAGCGGTTTGGTTTAAAATGAGCGTTGTTAAGGTAAATGTCTTTTTTTAAAGGAAAAATAAAATCAAAAATTACATAAAAAATTTAAGAAAACAGATATTTGATCTATTATTTGTGAGAAAATAGTGGTACTCTATAAATGTAGTATCAAAATAGATGACCCCATTATTTACATGTTTAGCATAGTGCGTCATTTAGTCAACGCATCTGTTGCTCTCTTAATAAATATATCGATAAACAACAACCCAATTTCAATAGAACAGCTCGTTTATGTCCAACAAGATATAATTATTGGTCTAAGCTCGGCTATCTGCTAACAAAAGGATATTGATCAATGCTGTCAAGCCTACTTCAAGTTTCACTCTGCTATTTAACGTAAAATCAGTGTAAATTCTCCTAAATTTGGCATTGAGCCAAAGGTAAATGTCTTTCTTAGGTAGTAAAAGTAAATTTGAATCATAGAAAAATGATAACAACGGGGCCGAGAAAGAATTATCAGTTACTGTCACCAAAAGTGAGGAAAGGGAATAGTAAGGCAAAGGTAGCCTCTCGTTGTGGGGTGGAGAAACTCATGCGCTAAACTCGATTAGAATTGGTGGTAGTGGCAGTGGGGGAGAAAAGAAAGTACGTGACGCTCAAGTCAGATCGAATCACACGACTCTGCTATGGCCATCAACCTAATCACTATCCTTTTGTCTCGTTGTACACGTTATCGGGCCCGAAAACCAGCTTACTTTGAACTTTCTGGTGACTTAAAAGTCAGCAGCTTCCACTGGTGTTAAAAAAAAAAAAAAACACTATATCAAGCCAAACCATCGCCGACGTCTAATGTAGTTGTTTCTCCTTTCAACCAATACAATCCGACTATAATTTGGTTGTAGATTCACAGGCTTCGAAAAGAAAAAGGAAGAATTATGCTTGTGGTAACCGAGTTGTGGGTGCTTAAGCACCATTCGCTGTGTAAGCTCGTAACAAAAGTGAACCGATATTGCAGCTTCTGTTGGTTAAATAAGTTCTTAAAAAATCTTTCACGGAAATTCAACTTTTGAAGAAGAATTAGTTAAAAAAGAAGAATTAATAAAACCTGTAACTATCAGTTGATTGTCAAGTCATAACTCATCATATAATTTATCTAAAATCTATAATTTATGTTGACTAGATTTTTAGTTTACCGGTTTACAAAATGTTCCTGCACTCGGAAATCACCAAAAGCTATGGACAACATAGATCAGGGATACCACATTTGGGATAATATAATTTTGACCGGCATCGTGGAATAGTAAATCAAAGGTTAAACATTTGGCATCATTAGTAAAAAAAATAGGTGGCTCGTATGAAAGAATAGTAATAATAATAAGAATAAATATGGTAAGAATAGAAATAGATATTATTATTATTATTATTATGATTAGTTAAGAAAAAGAAATGATCACTGTTACTATTTATAATAGTTAACTTGCAAAAAATGTTAACAAATAAAAGTTTATTATATTTTAATTATTTAATTAATTATATTTTAGTTAATTAAATATATTGATTAATTGAAGAAAAATTATATTTTAATTAATTATAGTATAACTAATTAGTTAATTGTATTGTATTTTATTAATTAACTAATTAATAATATTTTAATTAATAATATTGTAATTTGTTATATTTTAATTAATTAATTAATTTATATTGTAATTAATAATAATAATATTTTAATTAATTATATGTTAATTAATTAACTAATTACAATATTTTAATTAATGAATAAATTATATTTTGATTAATTATATTATAATTAATTTATTATTTTTTAATTAATTATAATGTAATTTATTATATTATATTATATTATATTTAATTAATTAATATTAAAAATATTTTTAAAAAATATAACTACTAAAAAAATGAGTCTTATTTATCTACTAATAAAAAAGTACGAAAGATTTTTTAAAAATAAAATATCAATCTATTATTTTTATAATAATAATTAATTATTAATCATTCACTTTTCAGTCTTTAACCGTTATCTCTTTTCCGAATTCATCAACCGAACACCTCTTAAATGTTTCAGATGTGATGCGGAGCTGCGAACCACTGGTTAACAATATTTCACACGTACACACATATAAATACATAGATATGCGAACTGTACTGAAAATCGTGTCTAAGTACAGAACCTACATTTATGAATGGCAAAACAGAGTACCTAGCACAGATCCATCAAGTTCACTTTCTGGAGGGTTCCTGTGTGGGGAGATCTACCTAAGCACAAGAAAGGGATGTTGTCAAATATCAGAAATCGATAAAGAAAAAAAGTTTGTAATGCCCATTGAACCAATGCAAGGAGAATTCCATTTGGTTAATCCTCTACCATCCTGGTTTACAATCAGTGACCGAATGAATTTCAGTTTGCAACTCCCCGAGAAGAACATAATTTAGCAAAAAGAAAAAATTAAGAGTAAGAACAAGGTCATGAATATATATAGATCGGTAGACTCGTAACGAGTGTGCAAGTTCTTATATTATGTTTACTTAAATGTAAGATTTTTAATAAAATAAAATAAAATGAAATAATTTATAATAAGATAGAATGTAAATAAATGAAATATTAAAAAATAGTTCTTCAGGAATGATAAAAAAATTCTTAATATAATATAATAAAATATTGATTGGATAAAAAATTATAATGTAATAATTATTTACTATTTTACATTTTATATTAAAATTTTCAAATTGGAAGTTTTTCATTTTTAATGTTTAGGATAGAATATAATATAATATAAAATTCTCAACCTTCCATTTCATTATATTTTATTTTATTTTATTATAAATCATTGTCTTAAATGAAAGAACAATATTATATTATATTTTTTTATTTTATTAATAAGACATAGTTTTAGAGAAGAGAAATAAGTTAAACAATTCAACTCCCTCATTCTCAATGTTGTCTACCAATAAAACCAAATTATGAAGGCATTCAACTTGTTTTGAAGCAAATACACAAACCTAAGTTGGATGTATGACTTGTAAACAAATGTAAGAAAGGGAGTTGAAAAGATGAGCTTCGAGTGAGATACAATTCAGGCTATCAAGAGAGGGACCAAGTTTATGCTTCTCGCTAGCCAGTATCATGATTAAACCTCAAAAACATATTTAATATAAACAATGGGACATGATCCTCAGATTTATAAGATATGCATACTTCACCTTAAGGAGGCAATTGCAATGCCCTCGTGCCGGAAGTTGGCAAGCTAATAAATTGGATATATAACAAAGTTCGGTAACTTTAACCTTCGCAAATTCTCAGACTATTAATAATGCGCAATTTATTTGGTTGTTCGTTGAAGACTTAACCTAAAAATCAAATTTCCAATTCCCTGTCAGTGAGAGCACTAGTTAATTCTTTGAGGGGTCAATTTAAAACCAAATATCACGCAGTTAATGTTAGAATATCTCATTTTAATTAAATAAGAATATGTTAAAAAATTTATAAATAATAAAAGGCAATTATTTAAATATTAGAATATCTCATATTAACTAAACAAGAACATGTTAAAAAGTTTATAAGTAGTAAAGGTCAATTATTTAAATAATTAGTTATAGTCATTTTAGTAATGATTGGCTCAAATTCAATTCTTATTAATAAGCTCTACACCTTTACTCATATTAAAAATTTTAATATAATATCAGAGTCGATTTATGACCCGTTATGCTAGCGCGATTTATGACCCGTTATGTTATCGGAGATGCGGGCATGATTGCGTACATTTTACCCTCCCTATATCCTACTTAGGCGAGAATTTGGGTATGTTTGATTTGGTTTATGCTAATGAGAACGCTAAGCCCAAAGAGAGGTAAATTGTAAAATCCCACATTAATTAGAAAAGAGAATAATGTACGCCTTATAAAGGTACGAATATCTCTTTCCTATAGATAAATTTTTTCAAGTATAAAAAGAGCAAAACTATAAAAGCCTTAATTCGTTGAATAATCCAAAAGGGACATTATCTATAAAGGAATGATCAGGATTATTACAAATAGTAAACACGGCAGCATAATTAGTGCCGACTAGTTTCCTGAAGAAATCATTACTCTACCGAACCAAAGCATTATCTCTTGTAATGAACCTAAAACCATGTGAAAAGCTTAACGATATGCAACCAACTGAAAAATCTTTAATCATCAGAAAGGGATTGACTGCAAATGCTCAATTCCTAGTTGAAGATAAAATGCTGTAGTCATCCCTATGACCAAATTCTTACCTTGCAATATGCGAGCGCTAAAGAATCAAAGATGTGGACATTGCACAGCAACCAGAACGTTCTATAGCGTAGCCACACGTAATAAACTCCATGAAGGATATAAAAGCAAGAAGAAAAGAGCCTAAGACAGGACTCCTAAGGTAGAAACTACATTTATGCCAAATAAAGTTGACGAACGAAAGGATTCTGAAATTCTCCACTATAACAAAATGTATATATAACCTTACAACTTATTTCCATGAGATGATTTAAAGACAAAGTAGCTTTTTGAGGAGATTGGCTGAGAAGAATTCCTCTCTACCTTATGATTCCACTCCTGTATTGGTATATCTCTCTATAAAGTTAAAAAACTGTATCGGATCCTACTTCTTGATCTTCTTTGGCTTCTTGGCACCTGGGACTTCCAATCTCCCAACGGAACAGCCACACCTCGCCCGGAACACAAGAACTGCTCTTCCATTTGGTGGTGCCATCCTCTTGAGTTCAGCCTCCAGTTCACGATGGTGATCACGAGGCAATTCGAATAGACCCTTTTTAACTCCATCTTTGACCAGAACACCATTAGAATTCTTCACACACTCCTCAGTCTCCAACTGAATATCAAATTCTGCCGACTTTCTCAGGCCCTTACAATTTGGATTTCCACATCTCCTGGTTGTACATGCAAGCACAATCCAGGCAACTATTGTAAAACACAAAGTACTAATCCCTATAGATCCATATAGCATTGGATTTCTCAAGACCTCCTCCTTAACCACATAATGGATGGCACCTATAAATTCAATGATAAGCTTGATGTAAGGAAACAACAAGAACCCACAAGCACAAATAACAGCAATCAAGATCACAAGATCAATAACAGCCAATCGAGAACGGTCACAGACGGGAATGCTAAAACAATTAGAACAAGTGGTAGTTTTCCTATTCTTGTACACATGATTGTTGTTCTGCCTTGATTTCGGACACAGTTCATTGGAATTAACAGAATTTGCCATGACTGCTGTCGATTGGTCAACGGAGTTGCAGACCGAGACGGAGCTATGGAAATAGACCATTTCAAATCAAACCCAGAAAAGGATTGATTGAATCAAATTCAATCCCAAATCAGACCCACCAATACTTCCTAATCCCAGTCACAAAATCAAATCAAACCCGCCAATCTAGACCCAAAATCAGATCGAGCCAGCTCGTGAAATAGCGCAAAAAGTGAAAACTTTCCTTCACTTATAGACTAAAAGCAAAAACTTTCGTTGCCCAGACGGATAAACAATTCAGCTACCATATAATTCAATCAAAACCAGATCGAGTTCAGAAGAAGAACAGTGAAAGGAGAGATCTTTGCACAATCCTGGGGTTGATTTAATGGAATTATATCAAAAGGCCGGCTGAGAAGGAGCCAACCCAGAGAGCCAGCAGAGAGGACAGGAAGAGTCATTCAACTGGTTTTCTTCCTTTCCATTTTGATTATTTGTACCACAATCTTGTAAACTTTTCGGCCGTATGAGTAATGGCACGCAAAAAGAAGCCTTGTGTGGGCTAAGATGAAGTGGGCTTTGAACAAATGTCGTGTGAGTGATTTGGTGGGGTCGCATTTACCTTAGGGCTTGGACCCCCCGTAACTTTACAAATAATTGATAGCTTTATAAGGTCATTATCATCTAATGTCCTAAATGGCATATTGAAATGTTGCTTTCCTTTTTAATTCAATATAAGCAATTAATTTGAAAGCCACCGTTACTTGCAACTTGCAAGGGACATGGGAATTGTAATGAATAATAACCTCCCGTACAGTTTTCACATGCTTTTTACCTTAATTTCGTGCAACCGTTTTAAAGTTTTTAGTATATCTGAAAAGGATAATAAGTGTTTAATCTTTTTATAATTATTTTTAATTTATCACTCAAATTTTTAAAAATTGATTTAATGACTAAATCGTATAATTCAAAATAAGGCGTAGCATTTTTTTAGTTTTTGATTAAATATCATATTAGTGTCTGTTAATAAAAATAATATTTTAACTTGAGTATAACGGGTTAATTACTAAATTTTAAATTCAAAAGTTATTTAAAATATTAAACATTTTTAAATTTATTACCTCATATAAAAATTTTAATAAATTCATAATATTCGTTTTCAAATAGTATTAATTAATTTGATGCATGGAAGGCCATTGAAGATTTAAAAGTAACTTTAAAAAAAATTCTTAAGCTATTTGGTTAATTTTTTGGAATTATGGTAGAGAAGAGAAGTACCTTCTCCAAAACTAAAGTTGTTTTAAAAAATACTTCTCAAATCATGTTTGGAGAACAAATTAGTTTTAAAATGAATTACACTGAATTTTCTAATTTTAATAAATTTTTATTTTTCACTATATATCTAATGATTGTTTCTTTAATAATTCACCAAGCACAAAAACTTTTTATTCAAAGAAATTCTTAAAAAATTAATTTTATTTACAACGTATCTAAAAACATTAAGCTTTTTAACATTAATTTTGAGGAGAGTGTTATTAAATTTATTAAAGAAATATTTTTGTTCCTGTTGAAAGTTGATTGTTACCAAAATCTAGCGACTTCCATCAATAGTCTGTAAATAAATATTAAATTCTTTGTTTTTGTACTATCAAGACGTTAACTGAACTCTTAAAGAAGTGAAGTGGGCATTTTAAAGTATTATGTTTTGATTAGACTTATATGAATATATTTATAACTTATAAAATTTTAAATAACATGATTTTACACAAAATTGAGTTACTTTTTTTATTTTATGATATCAAAATTTAACTTATGTTTTTACCTTTCTTATTCAGGTGAAAAATTCAAAATTTAATATTTTAGATTATATTATTGAAAAGAATCCTCTAAATATGTTTTAAACGTTCATTTTTTAAAGCTAAGCACTATAATATCCAATCAAAATCCTTGTTTGAGGAATTTAATCTACCTTCTCACGTATTTGTAAATTTATCATTTATCTACAAGTTAGGATCTTTAGAAATACAAATATTTCTTACGTTAAGCTTTCTTACTATTACTAAAATTTACCACTTTTCTATTTATGTTTAATAAAAAAATACTCAAGTATCCAATTAATAATTGTTAGATTAAATGAGCTCCAAACCCATTATTTTGATGGTAAGAAAATATATTATTACTAATAAATTTGTATTTGATGATATTAATAGCTTTATTAGAAGCAAATTAAACACTAACCGGAAGGTGGAGTTCAATAGAAGGAGAAAGTGAACAAATGAATTGATTGAACATATAAAGCGATCAAAGGATAGAGAAACGAGCAAAATAGTACACATTCAACTTGAGAGAGTTTTAAGAAAATTTAAGTGAAGAATTAACAACGGGAATGAATCAAGCACACAATTTAATCTTTCTTATAACATTATCTTAGTTACTTCAATGAATCAAGGGTTCCATCATTGTATAAATATTTGTATATTGGAAGTACTGCTTAAATTATTTCATAATTAAGAGGAATTTAGTTTTGATAATTAAATAAAATCTCTTAATCTTCAAGCAAACTTTTGTGGTAGTTTTTATCAAACAATGAGTTCTATCTTTGAAAAGATTTAAGGCTTGAAGTTTTTAACTTAGTTTATCAAAATATTCGACTAGCCTAAGGTCGTGTTTGTTTGGACGTAAGGTTTTTAATAGAATGAAATATAAATTGAAGTAATATTAAAAAATTGTTGTGTTGAGAAAAAAGGAATGACTTATAATGCAATATAGTGAAATGTTGTTTATCATTTTACATTCCATCATAAACCTTTAAATTGAAGGTAGCTTATTTTTAATGTTTAGAATAGAATAAGATGTAATGTGAAACTGTCTCCTTCTATCTTATTCTATTCCATTTTATTATAAACCCTCATTGAAAACGATGAAATAATATTACATTTTATTTCATTCCATTAATAACTACCCAACCAAATATAATCTAAAGGTTAAGATAAGTTGAGTGGACTAAGGAACGAAAGGTTTTAAAATAAATGTTGGCTATTAGCCTAAAGAATAAGCTAGCTAAACTCTCAACCAAACAAACATAGGCTAGCCAAAGGTGGCTAGATAAACGTGCCCAAAATTTAACCTTTTTAATAATTAAATTATGTGTTTAACAACTATTTAAGTTGGTTTCAAGTATAAATAGACAATAATTAAGTTGTTTAAGAAATATTTATCATATAAAAAAGTTGTTAAAAGTTTAAAAAGGTTAAAAAGTGCATTATAATATATATATATATATATATATATATATATATATCAAAGCTTTATTTATTAGTGTAAGAAAGGAATGTTTTGAGTTGTATAATTATACTATTATTTCAATTGAAAAAATTGCACGAATTCCACTTTTGTGAGAGTTTTCTTTAATCTTGAACATAAAAATTTATTCTTCTCTCGTAATAAAATAAGACGATTGTAAAAGTTTTTCTTTCATCGTGACAAAGAAGATGTCGTATGAAGAGTTCCTTTTCATATATAAAGGGAGAAGATGATGAATTCTCAAGTGGACCTTAATAACTAGAGACTAAGGGTTATTTGGTTGAACTATTATAAATTGATTTGTATCTCTTTTCTTACTCTCTTTAATAATTATATGATTGTTCTACAATTATTATATATAATTTATCATAATTATTTATTAGAGTAAACAATTCATTACTAATTAAAATCAATTCTTACTTAGCATTTGCTTGCTAAGTCCCTTAAGAATTTTCTTTCACTATGTTTTATTTTTTGAAGAACATCATTTGTAGTCGTAAAATTTTAAGTTTAAGATATAATTTAAAAGTTTTATAAAACAAGATTCACCATTTAAGAAATACATTAGAACCAAATTTTAATATTTATTCTTCAAATTAAAAATTAAAAACAAACTAATTACATATGAAAATTAGAAAGAGAACTTGAAAGAAAATTAAGGTGAGATGCAATTAAAGGATCATACAACAACTAACGATTAATTTAACCAAAAACCAAAATATTAAAAGAGTTTATCGCTCACATTCAAACATAAGAATCCATTTTACGTTGCAAAATATTGAGAGGTTATCTCATACTTGGCCCTTATGTTTTTATTTACTAAAATCTAATTGTTAATGCCACGATCATATTATAGTATACTTTCTAAACTAAGGAAACGCTTCCTAAACACTCCACTTGGAGGTTGTCATCTTGATCATTTTGACATATATACGTAAACAAAAGATAGAATCCTGTAAGAAGACAATTTTGAATTGATATTGCAACTGACTGTTACTTATAATCAATTTACGCCATCTATGGATTTTTGTCTACTGCTTGTTTATGTTCGTACCTTGAGTAAAGGTATCGATCGTCAACTTTTTTAACCCATTACGTGTCATCCATGACTTATCGTGTTGGCTTATGTTCTACAGCCAATCGCTTTAGTTGTAGTTTAGTGACAAATTATTTAAAGGCATTATTTATCTTATACATGTTTAGATGTACATAATAAAGTCTATAGAATAATTGTACATTGCAAATGAAATTATAATGAAAATATAATTATGAGATTCATATTGCGTTTATGTATTATTCATAAATGCTCCTAATCATTGTTTTATTAAGATTAGATATTAATAGAACGTAAAAAGACTAGCATACGTTGTATTTTTTCCTTATGAAGAAAGTAGTCGATCTCATAGGATAAAGTATAGAGATACTTAAACAAACGTGTGAGTGCTTATTAAAGAATAAGTTCACTAAACAGACTCGATATGAGAAATCCATTTGGAGACATTACTTGTATGTCTATAGAATTCTCATTGTGATAATTGTATAAGAGATCCTTTGACTTGAGGACATCAAAGTTATCTTATATGGGAATTGCTATATTTTGATACTACTTATGATCTATTTAATTATGGGTCGTTTAATCAGTAGTCCTTGGATGTAACATGAACTATATGGAGGTAGTTGTATAATCAAGATAGGATTCATCACCTTAAAGTAATTAGAGAGAATGTTTCGTTGTTCTCAATTAATATTGATTCGGGAAATCTTTGGCTAAGGTGGAATGACACTTGTAAATAGTTTACAAATATCATTAATTGAATGAATATCTAATGGTGGAGAACTAATATGATTGGACTCAAAAACAGAGTAGACATTAATTTCATGCTCTATGTCTAATTGGAACATTGATTGATGAAAAGATTGAATTATATGAAAAAATTATGCACAGAAAGGCTAGTCAAAACGACTTTGACATTCCTAAATATTTGGGTGGTTATGATGCATTGCTAGACGCCAATCTTGATCTATAATTATAAATTGTTTAATTAGAGAATTAAAGATAAATTAAAAGGAGTTTTAATTTATCTAATTCTAATTATGAATT
>JANZXR010000008.1:13073427-13087060 GCA_027575705.1 Erythroxylum echinodendron
TGATTTACAATTACTGTTTTAATTATTCAATTGTTATGATGCCATGTGGAGTATTGTAGTGATGGCACGTAGCGCTCTCTTATCATAGGATATGTATCGAAATGACCTACGGGCGTCCCGGTGCGTACCCTACGGTGAGGGGGTGTTACACCAACTGTCGGATCTACACCTGCTTCATCCTTAGCCGTCTCCCTGCCACCGACTCCTTGCCGCCTCCTTGTCACCGCCGGATGACAGCTCCTCGCAGTCACCATTTGTGGGGGGCGATCATCCAAGTAATGAATCAGTGGCAACAATCACCACTGGCTTCGAACAAAGCGATGCTTATCGCTTCCTAGTAACAGTCGACAACCAATCGCAGCACCCACAAGCAACAACGTAAGACAAAAATAGATTTCCAGATCCAAAAACAAGCAAATATGCAAACGCAATCGCAAACCCAGTTGTTGCGCCTCCACGCTATTTATCGCACCACCTCTCTATGGGTAATCGCCCATCGACTTCTCCATGCTTCCATTAATTTTCTTCAATAACCAAAGAATAATAATGCAACCTAGAACAATAGATTCACAATCCAAAATTACAATAAACGCAGGCAATTATTGTATTTCAGAAAACCGAATAAACCCAAAACAATAATCGCAAGCAGTAAAAGGATTTCAAAAACCCAATCATCGAAGATAGTCAAAAACACAAGCATATGGATAGCAAATCTTGTTCGAGCAACAAACAAAGGTAAAAGAGCTGGGTTTCAAGATTCGAAACAATTCCAAAATAGAAACATAAAATGAACTAGTTTTAGATTCCAAAAATAAAACACGCACGAACCTTAGGGACTAAGGAAACAAATTTTGAGAAATCATAATATGCTATGAATTTCTAGACCGCACTGAATCATGAAACTCACAAGACAAGGCAGAAACCCAAAAGACCCATAACATCACAAAAAGAAAAAACGCCTCTTGCTTATTATGTTCCTCAGTAACCACAACAACAAATACACACAAAATAAAAATCATTCCAGTACAGATTCTTATTCAATTTTCATAAAAGGCAAAAAGTGAGTTTTTCAGAACGAAATGCATTTTTGTGTCTTTAAAATCGATTTTTAAGAACACAAACAATCGCGATTCTCAATTGTTAGGCATCTCCATGCCTACTTGTTCTAGAAACAAAAAAAATTAGAGGCATACAATAAGCAAAAACAATCCATATAGATGCGGCCAATTACACTACTAGAATACGCGTTAAGAACTCTAGAACAATGCTGTGGTTCAAAGATTTTTTGGGTTTCAATTTTCAAAATAGATCATATCTGATTTTTCATTTCCAACTTTTTCCAATCAATAACAATCAAACATATTTTAATCAAATTATAGAAATAAATATTGGCTCTGATACTACTGTTGGAAAATCAAGATAGGATACGATCCCAACCGCAGCAGAATAATTACGAAACTTTTTCACAATCTTTGATTTTCCGAAAACCAAGATTTCTTTAATTTTATAAAATGATTAACACAAATTATAATATAGCAGAAACTTAATTCGTACCTTATTTCGAAGCTTGATCTTTATCTTGTCATATCCTTCTAACTGTTCTTGAAATCAATCTGCTTCAACCACTGCAGCCGCACAAATGTCTAACCTCTAACGGTATCTACAGAATGAGTTGAGAGAACTCTGTAACTCTTACAGAGAGGGTTAAGTATGAAGTACTAGCTCCATAAAGCTTAAACCTATTTATAATAAGCTTTAGATGTTTTAGTAATTTAATTAAAATTAAATTATAATTTCAATTAAACTTTAATCAGAATTACAAATAATTATAATTAAATACCAATTATGTCCATAAAAGATTCAATATCTCACATTGATCCTTATTTATTAAATATCTCATATTTAATTATAAAGTTTTTCAAATTTTACAATCAAGTTCAACTTAATTAAATTAACTTTGCTCTCTTCAACCCATTCTATATGTGAGACCTATTAGGTTCTCAAATATGTTGGCAATGATTATAAATTCTAATTTTAATTTATAATTAGAATTAGATAAATTAAAACTCCTTTAATTTATCTTTAATTCTCTAATTAACTAATTTATAATCATAGATCAAGATTGACATCTAGTAACGCATCATGACCACCTAAATATTTAGGAATACAAAGTGGTTATGACAAACCTCTCTGTGCATGATTTTTCGTATAATTCAATCCTTTCATCATACAATGTTTCGATTAGACATAGAGCATGAAATTAATGTCTACTCTATTTTGAGTCTAATCATATTAGTTCTCTGCCATTAGCTATCGATTTAATTAATGGCACTTGTAAACTATTTACAAAGCATCATTTTACCTTGGCCAAGGATTTTCTGAATCAATATTAATCGAGAACAATGGAACATTGTTACTAATTACTTTAGGGTGATGAATCCTATTTTGATCACTCAACTACCTCCATATAATTCATATTATATCTAATAATTACCGATTAAATGAACCATGATTAAATAGATCAAAAGTAGTATCAAAACATAGCAATCTCCATACAAGATAACTTTGATGATCTTAAGTCAAAGAATCACTTATACAATCATCACAATGAGAATTTCATAGGCATACAAGTAATGTTCCAAATGGATTTTTCATATCGGATCTATTCAGTGAACTTATTCCCTAACAAGCACCCACACGTTTGTTTAAGTATCTCTATACTTTAGCCTATAATATCGACTACTTCCTTCATAAGGAAAAATACAATGTATGCTATTATTTTTACGTTTTATTAATATCCAATCTTAAAGAATAATAACTGGGAATATTTAGGAATAATACATAAATGCAATATGAATATCATAATAACTTCATTTGCAATGTACAATTATTCCATGAAATTTATCATATACATCTAAACATGTATAAGATAAATAATATATTTAAATAATTTGTGACTAAATTATAACTAAAACAATTAGTTGTTAGGCATAAACTAATACTTACGCCTGTAGACCCAGTTTTCTAGCTAAGTTGCATTATGGTAGAAGATATGCATGCGAACACATTCGAATACGATACTATGATTATTTCATTAAGAATGTATATAACAGCCACTTACACAACATCTGGTCATTAAGATTGAATTGTTGGGATAAAATCGTAACTCATTGAATTGAAAATCGCAAAATGAAAAAAGAGAAAAAAGAAACGTCATGGAGCTCGTCAATGTACGTCACTGTATTTTAAATTCTGACCGACCTCAGATATGATGTGAGGGATTTGAATAAACTACAATTTGTTTGACCTTCAAAATGACCTTATAGCTTTGAATATAGAAGGTCAAAGCTTGTATTTTTCGAATAAGAAATTAAAATTTGTTAGCTACATAGTCGTGCAATTTCCCCTTTCCTACAGTTTAAGCTCAATGTCAAGCTCCGTCTGATAGAAAGTCAAGAAAGAAATTGTGACCACGTCCATTTTCCTTTTTCTTTTTATGATATTATTAAAATCATATAAAGACGATTTCTATTTTCTGTAAATATTTATAATATCATTTTAAGATATTCTTGATGAAAGTGTTCTCTTCTCCACAGTCCTATTTGTGCAATTAAGCCTGAAATAAGTAGTCCATGAATATTTGAAAGTATACATCTCGAAAAAGACAGGATGTAAAGACCATGGATTCTGATTGTTTACTTCTATGTACCAAACCCAGAAACGAACACAGCCATACTGAAGGTGTATACATAAATATCACGACAAGGTAGCATTACGCTAGCAATGCATTAGATAATAGCAATGCAATTACATTTGTTTATGGTCAACGTAATATTAAGTTGTAGAATGTAATCTCTGAACTTAGATTTTAGGATCCCTGCTGCTAATTATAGGCGGGTTTGGAGTAGCATAAGAAAGGAACTCCAGATCTTTTTCTACTATCGCCATCTGATGCTTATTCAGTGTAATCCAAACTTCTACATCATCAGCATTGGGTGCTTCAACCAGAAGAATGCTGTTCTTGTTCATGTTCTCGCTCAGCGACACTTCACTGAACCATATAGGCTTTCCCCACCCGAAATTCCCTTCATAAAACCCCATATTCAGTGCACTTGATGTCTCAAACATGAAGTTTGACGGTATTTCGGAATAGATCTTCGCTAACTCTTCCCTCCTCTTGCGAAATTCTTCATGCCCCTTTTCACCTTTCAACTTATTAATATAATCGGAGTCCACTTTTGCAAAGGACTGTCTCAGTAAACCCTCCAAGTGTTGCAGTTCCATTTCTGCAGTTGTTGTTGTTGTGTAATGTGCAACGCCTCTTAAGACCACGTTCCCTATGGAGCGATCAGGCAATGGTGGGCTCAGTCTAGACCTCAGATTGATTGCACTGAACACTACCGACTGCTTCTGGGAGCTGTATAACAACCTGGAGGCCTTCAGTGCAGATTTCCAGACAAAACTAATCACCGCTTCGGTTCTAGTTGGGTTAGGTACTTGTTCACTTCTAGCTTTGGCTTTCAGGGAAGATATCGCAGTTGCATCAAACACAAACCTTCTCGGGTCCTCAGCATCAGGCATCGGAGTTGAGCTCCAAAACGATGCTTGAGCATCATACACTAGGCGCTCATTTGGAGGAAAAAGTGAGGGCACCAACTTACGATCATAGACTAACTCTTGTTTGTCTACATGGTAACATGCACCTCTAGCAAGCGCAGCCCATGATTTAACAAAAGAGGTGGCAGTGTATGCGTCAATGATTTTATGAAGAACACAAAGCCCTATTGCCATGCCACCGCATGCAAATAAGTTGACTTGAATCGTCAACTGGGGTACTAATTCTGGCGGTCCTTCACAAATTCGCTGATATGGAATGACCAAATGGGTCAGCGTCCTCCTATTTGGAGCTTCTAAAAAGTTGTACATGACATGGTTGACTTGAGCTTCCACGTACAGAACCCCCTCGTCGTTGCAATCGACAGTTCTTTGATCTTTGATCCTTCCCGCTAGAGGATAAAAGCGAGTTAATGTTTTTGAAAGAGAGTCTTTTAACTTGGCTAATTTATCCTCAGTTTTGAGATTGTCATTCCTGCATGAGTAAAAGAACAGAAGTGGGCTATAAACTAATGGAACAAACTGATCAAAAATGGAGAGAGTAAATTTTCCGAGGTGAGGAGGTGTTGGCGAAGATGGTTTAATGATTTCCTTTGAAATGACCTTGATTTCCATAATCTTGAAGCAGAAAGTTTTGCAAGAGAGACTTTTTGGGTCATATGCAAGATTTTATACATAATTGGGAGATACCCTGGTTCTATTTATAGCTGCAACACAAGAGATTTACTTTCATATTAATTTCCTAGAAGTCATTTAAATGATCAAGTTTGTTGAAGCGGACTTTCCAAATGAGGACTTTCAATATAAACAAATTTATTTTATGTCATCCTGAAACTGTTAGAAAGCGACTGACTTTTGCAGTAAATTTGAGGCGTGCGCTTAAACTGTCATGTAATGTACCATTATTTGTAATAATGTATGGTTTAAAATTCATAACTACACTAGTTTTGCGCTTTCTTGGGAGCTGAGTTGGTTTATATTATAAATTTTTATTTAGTATTAATTAATGTTCATTAACTGATAATTATATAATTAAATATTTGTATAAATAAATTATAATGAAGGTGGAGGAAGGGATAGTCTCGTTCCTCCTCGAACATGATATAATTAATCACCTAATTTCAGGACATACATATCAAAAGTAGTGCATACCCAAATTCGATGGACTAATTTACAACTATATATATTAACAAAAAGAGTGCGCAACTTAAAAAAAGAAAAGTTTCCACGTCATATAAGATTAAGAATAAAATCCCTCTCTCTTTAAATTCTTAATTTGAATTTTAAAGAAAAATGAAATATAATAATTACTAACTTAAAAATTCAGTCATGTAATAATATTATGATAATAAAATGTCTATTAATTTATTATTGAATTATGAATTAAGAATTAAGAATAATCATAATTCAATAAACATAAATTTAGCCAAATAAAATTCTGTGTCATGTTTTATCAATTAATTGGTTAAACTGAATAGAAATTTAATATTATGAGTAGGGTAAGTTAAACTTAGGGCTAGTAAAAAATCAATTTCAAACAAAACCAGTTCCGAATAATTCAGACAAACGTAAAAATTTCATAATCTTAAACTGGTTTGAAACTATTTTTTTCACCAAGCTAATCCGGAACCGAACCAAATTGGAAAACACCCAACCTAGTTCAGAATCGCTTTGTCCGATTTTAACTAATAACAAAGGGCCATTAAATTGCACCATCTTCTTTCCATCTCTTTTTCTCTGTAAAATCAATAAAAAAACTATAGCAAGAAAAGCTAAATTATAGTTGTCTAGTTAAAGTTCAAACCAAACAAAGGGTAAGGCTACAACAATATTCAAAGAACAAAAATACAATCACCGGATTCAAAGTCTCCAATAAAATTATAACAAGAAGCCACAAAGGTACAAACAATACACTAAATCCAAAACTAGTAAATCACATTGTTCATACTACAAATTCAAATCAAATAAAGCCTGTAAGAAATAACAAATCCTTCTTCATCAAACTCTTCATATCCCAAAGACTCCATGGTCTGAGGGGAAAAAAAAAAAGATAAAAGATGACACAAGTTAGCTAATATATATATAACTATCAAAACTTAATACAATAAATTAGAATAAAGTAATTATAAACTTTACCACTCATCAACTACTACTTGATTAGATTCTTATGAAATAGCCTCATTGATATCCAAGCTTGGCATTTCATCGGTCAATCATTCAATATCTCCATTACTTTGTTCTAAATAAAAAATTAACTAATTAAAAATACAAAAAAATCAAAAGAGCATGTGACATACTTTACAATCAAAATAATAAAAAAGAGACATGGGTTTTTAGAATTTTAGAGTACATACCTTTTAATCCAAACATCCAATTTTACAAAAAAAAAAATCAAAAGAGCATGTGACATACTTTACAATCAAAATAATAAAAAAGAGACATGGGTTTTTAGAATCTTAGAGTACATACCTTTTAATCCAAATATCCAATTTCGAGTACAAATGATTGCCTCAATACTTTCATGAGACAATAAATATCTAGATGGTTTCAAAAGTCTACCTCCATAACTAAAGGCTAATTCAGATGCCATAGAAGTTATAAGAATACTTAAAATATCACGTGCAAGCTTATACAATTTTGGAAAACAATATTCTAACTATTTCCAAAATTGT
This sequence comes from Erythroxylum echinodendron, assembly GCA_027575705.1. Taxonomy (NCBI): domain Eukaryota; kingdom Viridiplantae; phylum Streptophyta; class Magnoliopsida; order Malpighiales; family Erythroxylaceae; genus Erythroxylum; species Erythroxylum echinodendron. Next base: position 13,080,714 of record JANZXR010000008.1, read on the forward strand.
AAAATGTTGAAATCTAATGGCCTATCCATGGGAAGCTCTCCTAAGTACAAATCCACCTCTGATTTTTCCTCCAGGTACTCTTGATCACGTTCGTATTCATAGTAATCTTTAAAAAGCAAAACAATACATGTGGATATTAATAATAAAATAAAAAATTGTACAAATATAATTAAACTAACATATACTAAAAATACATGACACTTACAGAAGAGTATAGATCAGTAACATCTTAAGAGCTAGACTGTCCTCGATGATCAATTAGGCTTGTTGAGCCCACCCTTTGACATCTAGAATTGCCTAATGTTGCCTTGTACTCCTCAAACAGTGCGTAAAGATCACCCCTAACTTGTTTAACCCTCAAAACAGCATCATCTTTTCTATAGATCTTAGAATAAGCAAAATCTACACACTTCAACTTATAGCAAGGGTCCAAAACGACAGCAATGGTAAGAATCAAATTACTCTTTTCCCAACAATGATCAAATTTCACTTTCATTCTTTGCACCATTAAACTAATAAAAGGATCCAAGTTTATAAACTCCTCAACCAATCTTGATTGAATAGCCCAAACACTATGGAAGAAAAGATTAGCAGTGGGATATTTACGTCCAAAAAACATGGGTTAGATCATAAAAGAGTTTCAAGAATTTGCATGAAGCCTCAATTTTCTCCCATTCATCAAATGTGGGGTAATAGGTGAAATGAGGTTCAATACTAGCAAAACGATTAAGTACATTCTTATAAAAAAAGAATAGATTCTAGCATCTCATAAGTAAAGTTCTACCTCGTTGCTACATCTTGCTTTAGCTTTTTATTACAAGAAATGCTCAATTCTCTAACACATTCTTTGAAATGCTTAAGTCTGGCACCTGAACCTCTAACATACTTAACACTCTCTAGAGCTTTGAATATTCCCACATCAATTTCCTTTATCCCTTCCTCCATAATCAAATTCAACACATGGGTTGCACAACGCACTTGCAAAAACTTACCTTTTAAAATCAGCACACGTTTTGCATTCAAGGCATTCTTATAAGATTCAATAAAAGCATCGTTAGCTTTAGCATTGTCCATGGTGATGGTAAATATCTTCTCCATGATATTCCAACCACTCAATAACTTAGAAACCTTTTCAGAAATGAGCACACCACTATAGGGAGGAGGTAAATGAGAAAAATTAAGGATTAGATTCTTGAGTTTTCAGTCTTTATCAATAAAATGAGCAATAATTGCCATGAAGGAGTCTGATGTCAAAGAAGTCCACATATCCATAGTAAGACATATTCGACCACGGCATGATTTAAGCATCTCTTTAATAGAAGCCTTAGTCTTCTTATACAACTTAAAAATATCAGCCTTGGCAATGTTTCTAGTTATATGTTTGGCATCAGGATTAAGGTAGGAATTAAGCTTTCTAACACCATCATATTCAACCAATAGAAATGGTAGTTCATGTTGCATAATCATCATTTTCAAAGCTTCCCTATATAGTTGTTGATCCAACTTAGTAGTCCTTAATGACATTTGACCACTAGTTAATGTAGATTGGATAAACATTTGCTTCAAATCAGAATTTGTTCTGTTTATATCTAAACAATCTTTAACATGACGTCTCAAATTAGTGGTTCCATACCTACTATCTGCGACATACATTTTGTGACAACCAATACACTTCCCTTTCCTAAAGTTATAGTCTTTAGGTTTAGTCTAGGTACCTTCTTCTAAAATCTCAAAGTAGTCCCAAACATCAGATCTATTCTTCCTACGCTTTCCTTTAGTGTTTTTATTGCTTACTGATGCATATGTGTTTGATTGTTTCTACAAAAATGTTAAAAAACAAAAAAAAAATTAGAAAAATCAAAATCACACAAAAATTAAAAAATACGAAATTTTTATATAAAAATATTGACAAAATAAAAAAAATCACTTTACGTCATCTCATGAAAGCAAACAAAAGAACTAGTCTTGGCAAATTTTTTTTCCAAAAAAACATATGAAACAAATTTTGAACTAAGCAACCATATCCAACCTAAAAAAAACTTGCTCAGAGCATCAATTTTTTTGGTTCACTTTGATCGTCATCTGGATTGTTGGAATATAATCTCCATCAGAACTATAATTTTTGCTAGGCCTAGATCTAACATTAGCATAGGGAAAAAATACAACAATATAATTAGCCAAAAAATCTGAATTTAAAAATAGAAAATGAAAAAACAAAACATAACAAATACAAAAAAACAAATGATCTAACATTACCATAAGGAAAAAAAAGGAAAAGGAGGAGAAGAATTTACCACTTCTAAATTGAAAATATTGATTTCGTTCTCTCTCTCTTCACAACTAGCCATTTTTCAGTGTGTTGTTTCTTAAAAATGAAAATTAAAATAGAAAGCCTAAGAGGCTAAAAATAAAACCACAAGAATGAAGAAAAAGAGAGCATAAGGAGAGAGCAAAGTGAAATATAGAGAGGCAAGAATGACTGATGACTAGCAAAAAAATGTAGATTATGATTTTTTGGGGGGTTGTATATGGGAATTCCCAAGTGTAGAACATGTGTTGAGTGGAAAGTGGGGGCTGCATTTTGAATTGTAAAAAATAAAAATTGCAAAGCAAGCTTTTTGGTGCTCTCCAGCTGCCACAAAGAAAAAAGGGCAAAAAAGAAAAACACGCACTTCTAATCAAAATTCAAAATTACGTAAATTTTTTTCTTCGCCAAATTTTGAAATAATAATTTTTTGCCCTTTTTAAATTCGGATCGGACAATTTTAATCTGTTTTAAATGTTCGGTGCGACTAATTCTAAAAATTTAAATATTTTGTCCAATTAGGTCAACCCGAATCTAAATTTGATTTTAATTCAGACAAAAATCAGTCAACCGGGTCTAAATTAGATTAAAGAAATTTTAACCCATATCTGATTTTTTTGGATTCAAGAGGGTCAAGTTATCGGTTCGAATAAAATTTTATCAGGCCTTAAACTAATAGAAATGTATTTTGATTGCATATTAAACTAATAAAAAGGTATTCTAATTGAATTAATTTAATCTACTTATTTAATGGATTATATTACAAAATTATAAACAAATAAAAACTCTTCAACAATAATTTCGTTTTGTAATTTGAGAATTTAATCTCAAATTTTCTATACTACACTAAAAATTAGAGTCAAGATTAGTCTAAATTAAAAGTAGAAAATGACAAATAGATTCGTAATATTGAAATATATGATAATTAATTATCTAATTTTAGTTAATTATTAATTTATGATATGACTGAAATAATAAATTTATATAAAATTTCATAGAAAAATATTATCTTAAATTAATTTATGGCAACTATTACTTTTTCCCATTAACCTAATTCATAATTATAAAGGTCAGTATATAACAAAAACTTTGAATTTAACAAATTTTAACTATAGTTGTATGATTTATAAAGGATGAATGTGGAGATTATTAATGGTTGTACAATATAACTACTCAATTTTAAGGTCTTTTTCAATATTTATAAATGTAGTGCTTAATAAGAGCTTCAGTTACACGCCTAGAATCGAACGTGAATGAAAATGAACAACGAAAACACAAAAAATACCTGATTTCACTTCTATAATTTGAACCGAGCTTTTCAAAGCTGAAAAGTACATATTTTCATGACGACCTTTATGAAAAGCAATCACCAAGATATCGTTAACATCTTTTTGCAACTTTCTTAACGCATGAATTTCTTGACGGGTTAAAAAATTTGAATGTTCACGATTTGCTTAAGTAGTTGTAAAAAACTTTAACTTTATATATATAACTTTTATATCGAACTTCCTCATCACTGGCCTAATACAGGTCTGGCCAATACTTGTTAGGATCCATTTTCTTTGTCAGATTTCAGCCTATTAATCCATATTCTTTATTGGGCCTCCTTATTATCTTTAACAAGATCAAATTCAATTCGCTTAATCGTGAATTTATTTTAAAAAATACAATTAATTGTTGTCCAATATTTAGAAAAATACTAACAATAAATTGTTAAGGTCAATTCCTAAAAGTAAATGCAAAATTAAAAATGCTTTAATATTAAAGATTGATATTCATTACTATGGTTACAATTATAATTATTAATATAAATAAACAAATTCAATTGGCAGCTACTTTCTACATTGCTAATTAATTTGAAGATTCAACATTTTAAGAATAAAACCCATGTTAAGTGTGTATGGATATGTTAATGGTAAACTGTATAAGAATAATTACATATGGAAGGTCAAAATAAAAATTTTTAATTAAAAAAAGAACAACTTAACAACTATTTAAAATATAAGTTCCAATAAAATAAATGAAAAGAAAATTTTGAAATTTGAAATGCATGAATCATTTTTTCGGTTAATTACAAAAAATTTTCAAACTTTACTCAATTTTACAATTATAACTTGAACTTTAAAATATGGCAATTAAATGCTTAAATTTCTAATGTTTTTCAATTCTATCCTGATGTTCATATCTGCATTAATGTTACTGACATAGTTTGCCACTTAAAACAAATACTCTTAATAGTTATATACGTCAGACTTAATTAGGCTAATTAATTAAGTTTATTAAGTTGTTTAATTAAACTACATTGTTTTGGAATTGAAAAATGTTAATGCTTTGTTATTAAAAATTTAATCTTATTTAAAGATAAAATAAATTTTTTTTAATATAGTTATGAATCGACTTCAGGCCAAGCTAAGCTATGAAGGTCGGGTTTTTTTTGAAGTCTAAAAGTTCTTATAAATAAAATTCTTACCATGACTGAAAGCTTAGTCACACCAGCCAAGTCTATTAACTAGCTTTGTCTTCCTCTCCTTTTTAGTAGTTTTTCTTTTTGTTAGGGGGGAAAGCAATATGAACTCCTATTTAAAAGAGTCTTTTGATTGCTTCACCACTTAGTTCTGACTTTCTAGGTAGGTTTCATTAGTCTTACGTAAAATGTTTGTCTTATCACCAGGCTCGTAGGCTTTTTTGGTATGTAGACTGTGAGCTAAAAATCCAGAACTCTTTTCTATAAGTTGTTCTCAAGTGCAGTTGTTGTACAAACCTTTGCTCTTGTGTTGTCATCACCATATGTCCATCTGAGGTTAAAATGTGAGCAGTTTCTTCAATTCCTGGCAGTTGATTATTCTCCTCATTCCCCCATTAATTCCTGGTATAATCCTATGGAAAAAAACTTTCTAATAGGTTTCCAACATTTTTTCTAATTGGAAGGTTTCCAGCTATACAACAAGGAATTCTTAGCTTTAGTTAGTTCACCAAGATCATTCAACTTCATAATGATGGTTTATGCCCTACAGTCAATCGCTTTGATTATAGTTTAGTAATAAATTATTTAAAGGCATTCTTTATCTTGTACATGTTTAGATGTATATGATAAAGTCCATGGAATAATTGGATATTGCAAATAAAATTATAATGAGATTATAATTATGAGATTCATATTGCATTTATGTATTAGTCCTAAATGTTCCTAGTCATTGTTCTATTAAGATTGGACATTAATATAATATAAAAAGACCAGCATACGTTATTTTTTTTATCATAAAGGAAGTAGTCGATCTCATAGGTTAAAGTATAGAGATACTTAAACAAACGTATGGGTGCTTATTAGAGAACAAGTTTACTAAATAGACCCGATATGAGAAATCCATTTGGAACATTACTTGTACGTCTATGAAATTCTCATTGTGATGATTGTATAAGTGATCCTTTGACTTGAGGTCATCAAAGTCATCTTGTATGAGGATTGTTATATTTTGATACTACTTATGATCTATTTAATCATGAGTCATTTAATCAGTAATCATCGGATGTACCATGAACTATATGAAGGTAGTTAAGTGATCAAGATAGAATTCATCACCCTAAAGTAATTAGGGAGAATGTTCTGTTATTCTTGATTAGTATTGATTCGGAAAATCCTTGGCAAAGATGGAATGACATTTTGTAAATAGTTTATAAATGTCATTAATTGAATCGATAGCTAATGGCGAAGAACTAATATGATTGGACTCAAAATAGCGTAGATATTAATTCTATGCTCTATGTTTAATCGGAACATTATATGATGAAATGATTAAATTATACGAAAAAACCATGCACGTAAAGGTTAGTCATAATCACTTTGACATTCCTAAATATTTGGGTGGTCATGATGTGTTACTAGACGCCAATCTTAATTTATGATTATAAATTATTTAATTAGAGAATTAAAGATAAATTAAAAGGATTTTTAATTTATCTAATTGTAATTATGAATTAGAATTAGAATTTATAATCATTGCCAACATATTTGGGAACCTAATGGGTCTCACATATAGAATGG
>JANZXR010000008.1:13087160-13097824 GCA_027575705.1 Erythroxylum echinodendron
TGTTAATAAATATTATATAAGAGATTAAATAAATTTATTTAATTAAAAATAATTTATCTTTAAATTTTATCTAATATATAATTATTATCGGTGATAAAAATATAACTATATTAACATCAACAATTAAACAGGTTTTTGTTTTTGTTTGAAAGAAAAACAGAAATAAAAAACTGAAAATTAAAACTAAAAATTACAACAGAAAAATAAAAGTAGAACCAAACGACTCCTAAATTTTCACGTCTAATAAGAAAAAGAAATAAAGAGAATTTGTATTTAAGAACAAATTCATAATAGAGTTGAAATATAATATGTTTTATTATATATAAATTTTATTTTAGTATCTTTAACTAAAAATAAAATATAACTCAACAGTTTCAGTAGTCGCAGGTTTGTTGCGTTAATACAGGGCTCATTAGTCCGCGATACAGAAGCTCCCAAGTCCCAACTACAGAGAGGTTAGGGCTCCGTACAAGTCTTCTTTCTGCGTTAATTTTTACATCAAACAAATTAAAAAAATATGGGTAGCTTAACTTGATAAAGAATGAGCAATCAACTTAATTAATTAAAATCACGAAGAAGAAATGAAAATAAAAGAAACAGTGCCCAACGACGTAAGACCCATGCACAAAAGGCTTAAGAAATATAAATAAACAATAAAACAAGAATTAAAATTTTCATAGGCCATACAAGGGAGGCTGGAGTCAATGTTATGAATGTTGTATCGGATTTGATATTGAATTGACTTTTAATATGATACTGTACTGATACTGGTCAATACCGAATAATGTTTCGAGTAATTTTTAAATTTATAAAATAATCCTTAAATTTTTAAAAAAATTAAAAAATTATCCATTATCATATTAACAAGAATTGTGATAAGGAAACAACAGAGTAAAATTGAAATAAGAAATAAAACATATATTATTTAATTTATTATCAATCAAATATATTATATATTTAATTAATTAAAATTAACTATTAATAAAATTATAAATATCTTAATTTAATTTAATTTATAAATTTAATTTAATTTAATAATTAATTTAATTTAATTTAAAAATATTTTTTAAAATTATATATTTCAAATAAAATTTCATATAATAATTAAAAACATATAAAATAAATATTATTTTATAAATAATAATTTTTAAAAATAAAATATTTTATTAATAAATATTATATAAAAGATTAAAATAAATTTAAATAAAATAATTTGTTTTTAATTTTTATTTAATGTATAATTATTATTAGAAATAAAATATTTATTTTATTTTAAAAATAAAAAATCATAAAAAGTTTCATTAAATAACAAATTAAAAAAGTTGTGAAAAAAAGAGAGGGTAATATCGCATAAAGGAGTTTAAATTTTAAAAAATTTTAAAAATTTTGCAACTTAACCTTTATATTTTTTAAAATTTTCGATAGTAATCAATATTTAGTATAATACCAGTTGATATTGACAGGTATTTGTATTCGATATATAAGTCTCCGATTTTATATCAAAACCTTGCCAGTACGATAGATACTTCCTAATACTAAAATTTGGTTGGAGGGTCGTGTTGTTAATAGGGTGTTTTAATCATATTTTATTTAATTTAGTACACACATTTACACAAATATGATATAAATACATAAATAAAATCTAATAAAATAAAATTGAAACGAATTGTCTGAAATAAAGAATCTGATCCCAAACAAAAGACAAGCAGCCATTTTTTATTAAAAAACCCATTTTCGATCCTTGCATAATATTTTATCTGATCGTATTGGCCACAACAAATCAAAATCTCCCACGAACTTTAAAGAAAACGATAGACACCAACTTTTTAAGAGGACAAGTGTCGGCTGCGAAGCGAACCTCCACCTGATAAGGAAATAGCTGAGCCACTAGAAGTAGATTCACATGTGAAAGTCTCAAGTGGGCGTGGGTGGCTCACAAGTGTGATGCCCTCAGGACATGTGGGAAGTTTAGATAGGCATTAGTACTTTTTTTCACTTTACTTTTGGCAGTGGGGCCTTTGTAGGGGATAAAATAAATGACTGTTACTCTGACGTGGCAGTGAAAGCAGTGCCGTTGAATAACTTATAAGCTGTTAAGGATTCATTTGGGGTCTAGTACCACGTGGAAACAGTTGACGTGGATTTATGATATTTAATAAAATATATGAATATATAATTATTTATTATAAAAAGAAGATTTAGTCAATCAAATTTATAATATAAGTTCACAACATCTAATTTTGAGAACTAAAATAAAATGAATTATTAGAGTAAAGTTAAAATTTAAGTATAAGAAATATAATAAATTAAAAAGTAGTTAATCAAATTTATGATATAAATTCACTACATCGAAATTTTAAAAATATTATGAGATTTTTAATTAGATATAATAAAATGAATAGTGTGAGAATATGGTATTATTTGTCTCTAAATTTATGAGCAAAGGAGAAGAGGAGATACTTTACACATAAGAAGAGGCCCGCACACCAAGTGGAGCGTATGGACGATCTCAAATTTCAACCACACGTTAAAGAACAGGAAAAGAAAATAAGTGAAAGAAATATCAAAGAATTGGCGAGAGATTCAAAGTCGTTGAACGAGAGGGAAAAATGGCTGCCGAGTTGGAAAGACGCTGACGCGAATCAAAAGGAGGGAAGGAAAGAGAAGAAAGAAAAATCTTTCCTTCAAGGCCACAAAGACAGCTTGTGGCTGAGAATCGCTCTCTCTCTTCTGACGTGGCATTCCCTACTCTACTCTGAGGTGGCATTCTCTACCCACATATCCAAAAAAACACAGCACATGAAGAAGGTATTTGACAAACAAATTATCAACTATTTTTTAACTTTTTTATTATCTTAAAAAGTTATTGATATATTTAGTATATATTTATTGATTAGCCTACTTAACCTTAATAAGTTGATTTTTAAAAACTCTATAAAAAAAAATTTTAGAGTTAGCTGTTTACTTAATGACAATATTATCCTCTACTTTACTTTCTACTTTTGTTTTGTATGATTTTAAAGTTGACTTTTTTAGAGCGTACAATTATGTCGTGAAATTTAGAAGAATATAAAAAAAAGGTTAATTAAACTTTTTAATCTTAATTTAATCTTACAATATTAGTTTACATTTAAAAATACAATAATATTAAGTTTTTGAAATCACATCAAATTAATATTTTTAGTATATAATTACTATATATGTCGATCTGTATTATACTATAATTATAGATATTTTTAATTTATTAAATAATAAAATTTATACATATTATATAAAAATACTAATATGATATAGGTCGCTGCACTATTTATATTAATAGAAAATTTAACGTTAGATTATTATTATTATTATTATTATTATTATTATTATTATCACTATTCTTGATTTATTAAAATTATAAACTTAATTTTTATAAAATTAAATATCTAAATCTAAATTCTTATAATAATATTTAACAAAATACTAAAAAATATAATATTTATGATTTCATATTTTTTTGTACAATCATACTCACATAATTATTTTACATATCAACAATTATCAAATATTTTTAATAAACAATTAATATTATTGACTTATCAATTCAACTATAACTAACCGGTGATAAAATTAAATAAGAAGTAATAAAACGCAATCCGCTGATTGTCAAATAAACTGTACCACTCCAAATCTAATTCCTCAATCCTTTCTCCCGACACCCTCCTCTCTCTCTCTCTCTACAATTTTATCTTGAAGTCTTTTTGTTTATTTTATATGTTAATGTCTGCGACACCCAATAACTGAATTCGATAAAAAGAGCGAAGAGACATACAGAGAGAGAAAAAAGAAATAAAGAGCGAACAGAAATGTCGGAGCCGAAAGACCCGGCTATAAAGCTATTCGGGAAGACAATTCCGTTGCCTGAAATTTCTCAGGGACTTACCGCAACAACCACTGCTACTGATTCCACTTGTGGTGGTGGGTTGGATGGAGATAATCAAGATCAGGATCGTCCATCTCGTCCTGACTCTTCTTCTGATGAAAGCTCCAACAAAGAAGCTAGTAAGGAGAGAGAAACTGGCGATAAGGTATAGTTTTCATGGCTTTTGATTCAGTGTTTTGGAATTTTGAGGATTACCCATTTCGAATAGGGTGAAATGAAATAATGGGTCGGGCTTAGTTTTAGGATAACTTTAAAGGGTAAAGAGCTTTCTCGAATTGGTTGCTGTTTTAGTTGTGCGGGGGAGTTTTGGGTAGTTCGTGATTGACAGTTTAAACTATAGTAAGCAATCTAGAGTCATAGGAATGGTTCTATCTTAGGTTTTCCTGTAAAGTTTGAGTCCTTTGGAAGTCTCAGTATTAACATGTTGGAATTTCCATATTATATCATAGTTGATATGTTTCCTACCGGGCTTGAACTTGGAATGCTTGGATGTTGTTGGATCTTATTGGGGGCTCTACCTGATCTTTTGTCTTGGGAATCTATTATTTCGTTTTGGGTGCTATTTTAACGGTGAGGCTTTAAGATAATAATTTTCCTATGTTCGCCCGTTTATAGCCCGGGCTCAGTGTTCTCCAAATAAATTTTTTTTTGTTGAAATTTGGATTTTGGTGTAATGTTGAATTTATTCAAAGTATTTGATGCCGCTTCCCTGCTAATTGCTCCCTGAGTTCTCTTTGTGCACTCTCTGATCATCTTGCTTTCAGAGATGAAGGGATTATTTCAAATTATTGTGCTTAGACTATGACTTCCTCTGGTCTGCGTGGTTGAACAGAAGTTTTTTTTTTTTTTTTTGAAAAATGTGATTGAAGAGAAGCTTTTAGTAGGGAATAAGTTTCTTTGTGAGCTAAGCATACAGGTGCGATGGTGATAACACATATATGTAATATGTACTATTATGGATCTGAAACTTTTGAATCTTGACATTCCTTCTTTACCCTAGAAGATTTTAAACTTCACATGTCAAGCATAGGTCTAGTTTTTTGCTTGCTAGTGCATAAGTCTTTAAGAGGGCAAAATGAGATGTAGCTTGCTGGTTCTAAAATAAAGGTGGAGGGAATCACTTGAAATGAGCCATATTGTTGGAAGGATAGATGGCGTATTCCCTTTTTTGAGGAAAGGGAAGTAGAAAACTGAACTCAGTAGTACTCATTACAACGAACCTTGTTGTTTCCTTGCTTCTTGTTGTTCAATTTTAACTGTTTCAACGTGTGGCCTCACATGGTTAAGAGTGCTCTAATTTTTTTGTCCGCCACTGGTTTATCTATGATGTATATCATGCAAGCAGTTCAGAATGCAATTGACATCATGATTCATTCAGGATGCAGTAGTGGAGAATGCAAACCAGTGTAAGCAAGAAGGTGGAGTCCCACGTGAGACTCTGGAAGAGTCATCCAATCTAGATGGAGCGTCAGGGATAAATGTAAACCCAAAAACACCTACTATTGAGAAGGAAATCACTCCATTGAAATCTTCAAACACTGAGGAAGAACAGAGTGAGACAAGTAATTCTCAAGACAAAACCCCAAAGAAACCGGACAAGATTCTCCCATGCCCCCGCTGCAATAGTATGGATACAAAATTCTGCTACTACAACAATTACAATGTGAACCAACCTCGGCATTTCTGCAAGAATTGCCAGAGATATTGGACAGCTGGAGGAACCATGAGAAATGTGCCTGTAGGTGCTGGTCGTCGTAAAAATAAGAACACAGCATCCCATTACCGTAACATAACTGTCACTGAAACTCTACAGAATCTCCGAATGGATGCTCCAAATGGAATTCACCACCCTATTCTGAAAGCCAATGGTACAGTCCTTACCTTTGGCTCAGACATGCCTCTCCATGAATCAATGGCTTCTTCATTGAATCTTGCTTGTAAAACAATGCGGAACTGCCCAAGAAATGGGTTCCATAAGCCAGAATCATTAAGGATTCCAGGTTCTTATGGAAGTAGAGAGAATGGGGATGATAATTCTAATAGAGCTTCAGTCACCACATCATATTCACGGGATGAGGCAGATAAAAGTGGGTCACAGGAGTTGATGCTAGGGAACTGTCAAGGGTTTCCAACTCAGGTATCTTGTTACCCTGGTGCTCCCTGGCCTTACCCATGGACTGCAGCTCAGTGGAATTCCCCCATATCCTCACCTACTTTTTGCCCTCCAGGATTTCCCATGCCATTCTATCCTGCTGCTTCTTATTGGGGTTGTACAGTACCAAGTGCTTGGAGCATTCCTTGGCTTCCTCATCCACCTTCACCAAATACAACTGGCCAAAGCACTGGCCCTAACTCTCCAACTTTGGGGAAACATTCAAGAGATGAGAACGTGCTCAAATCAAGCAAATCTGGAGAAGATGAGCCAGCAAAGGAAAATAATGGTGAACGATTCCTTTGGATCCCAAAAACATTGAGGATTGATGACCCAGAAGAAGCTGCGAAAAGCTCAATATGGACAACACTTGGGATTAAGAATGACAAGGCAGACGCCATTAGTGGTCAAGGGATTTTTAAGGCCTCTCAGTCGAAAGGTGATGAAAAGAATCACACATCTGAAACTTCGTCAGTCTTGCAAGCTAATCCTGCAGCATTGTCTAGATCACTCCAATTCCATGAGAGCTCGTGCTTGAGCAGTTAACAAAGTTGTGATTCGATTTTGGTGGTGCAAACAGTTTGGTGTTATTTCGGTTCACTAGTTCAGTGAAGAGTGAATGTTGGATTGACAAGGTCAGTAGCAATTATCAAGTCAAGTTGCAATGGAGCACAGGAGATCCCAGATACTATTTTTGGCAGAAATAGCTATTGAAATATTTACCCTCTCTCTCTCTTGTTTATTTAATTCTATGCAGACTTTTTTGGGTTACTGTCAGATTACTTCCAAGTTTATGTAAATATTTATATATGACATTGTAGAGGCTTAGATCTTAGAAAAGGATTGAGTTTGTGTACCATAATCCCAGATGTAGAAAAATAAGTTTGGGAATGATATTGAACTTTTTCCTGCAGATGTGGCATTTCTACGCCTGCATGCCCCTTATACTGGAACACAATAATCTTTATCTATTTTGAAAAGGTCAAGAATTCATTGCCTAACGAAGTCAACTGTCATCAACCAATCCATAGTGGCATATGATAAAGCAGCTTTTGGGCACGGCTCGCAACCGTGTCAGGCGATGGTTTTAAAGAATTTCTCTTGTGGGCTCCAAGAAAGAAAGCAGATGTAATGAAGCAGGTAATCCGAACTGAATAAAGCCAGGCAAGTGAATACTCTTCCTTTGCAGGCTCTCAATATCTAAAATTTAGGAGGTGATGCGGGTGAATAGAAAGGCGGGGAAAGTTGAACCTCTCAACCAACAAAATGACAATTCATTGACGGGGGTGTAGATAGACTTAAATCCCCAACCAACAAAATGACCATTATCTATCCTTTTCAAGCATGCCCAATACTCTAAACAATTAGGTAAAAAGATGGAAACGTTTCCTTTTTGTTACAACTCTTTATTTTATCTTTTTTGTATTTACGTTCTTCAACACCATCCCTTCAGCTTCTACATTTGCATACACATAATTCAGGTGCGGACTAAGTTTCATTGTTTATGAATAATACATATATTTTATTAGGAACGGATTCTTATCTAGCGAGTTGTCTGACTAGCCTATCCTATACCTCATATGTTGCCACCAAGCGAGGATTCATTTTGGATCTATCAACATCAAACACCATAACTGTTCTGATGTATTATTGGCCAGTCTAAAACAAGGAGATGAGAAGGCAAACGTTGGCCACTATTTTTGTATTCTGTGAGCTGTTTGTAGGTCCCTAACGCACGTGACGACGTTATATTTTCTTGGCTTTGCTCTATGACTTCCCCTTTTCTACATTGTACTGTATGCACATATGATCCTGAACTTAGAAAAGGTTTGCTATTTAGAAGAACTTATCTATCTTATTGCCTCTTATTCATTGGGCCTCATGACTCATAAGCTAAGTAACCATGCGAGAAAAAAGGCTAAAAGCTCGGTTATTCTGACGGTAAGAGGACAAACGAATTAACTCGAGCAACAAGAGAAGGGTGACTGGTGTTGAGAAGCATTACATGAAGTTTTTTCCTTTTAGTTTAGTCTTTTGGTAATTCTAAGATTGAAACGTTAATTATCTAATGGCTAATGAGAGAGACTAATAAGTAGGAGCCCACAAAACCCAAACCCACCGGCCCTGATCCAATTCTTATTGGCAACGGTACCTAACCCAACGTTCTTCAGCCGATAGGATAGGGAATCAATTTAATTTGGATTTTCTGCTTACAAAAGAGAATAGGTGAAATTGTACAATTCATGTAAAATTAGATTTAATTTTATTGGAAAATTTGGTGAAATTGTATTAAAAAACTCATATTTGGTGTACGAAAACTTACTAAAAAATTGTGCTGAAATATACCATTGATGATTGAACACATCTTTAAATACATCAAAGGCTAGAACTTAAGCTAATTAACAATATTATAATTTTGGCAAGGACATGCTTCGATCTTTGGTTTAGCTTAATCTTGTGGTACTCACAAAAGCAAAGTTGGACCACTGGGGTTTGTGACTTGAAAGTCAACCAACTGGATCAAGCTTGTAAAGTTTCTCCTAGGTCTTACAAGTTTTTTTTTTTTTAAGTATTCCAGATTTATCCAGACCAGCGATTTAGTGCATGATGACTTAAGGTCCTTTATCTTTATACACTCTGCCTCTTAGTGGGGGTCAAATCAGGCAAATTTTATGGTTTCAATCATACTATATTCTTCAGGTGGGGCTTAAATCATTACAGAACAAAAAAAAAAAAAAGGAGGTATAAGCATGGGATTAAGTTAATAAAGTGAGATAGGAAAAGCTGCTTTTGCCTAAAAGTCGAGACTTGCAAACTTGCATCTTTCGTTGGTGCAATAAGACCTAACTTACTTCTGCTTAAAGCATCAACTCAACTTGTCTATTTTTTATGTGGCAAACAATTAAAAATGGTGACTTCAAAGGCCAAACCTGAAATAAACGATCCGCTAAATGGTTGTAATTTAGCTTCCCAATGTGTTATTTTAGTTTAATGTGGGTGAACGTGCACGAATAAGTATCTAATTACATTAAAGCATCATAATTTGCAGGTGAAAAAAAGAAAAAAGAAAAACCTCCAGGGTTGACTAATCCAAATTACCGCTGTACTTGTATTAATTTGTTGATCGTTATCCGATGATTGTTGAGTAAAAGGCGTAAAGACAAGTTGGTCAAGCTATGGTTAGCACGTGGATAAGTATCGTAATCAATGGCAAGCATGTTAACTTAATCGACTTCTACTATTCTTTCAACCCCAACTATTTTCTCTATGCTTTTAGAGTTCTAAAACGTAAGTTATTCTTTAATCTCACAGTAAATGATTTCATTTTGTTGTCGAATAAGTGGAGGCTGATGGGGAGAAAACCAATTTTATTGTCAGGATAGGGTTTAATTTTGTGTCTTACATACTCGAAAAATTAATTAAAAAGCGAACGTATAATTAATCACTTACATGTAATAGTACCTTTTAGTATTTGACCTCTTCAAGGCATGCCTGAAATTAGGAAAATTAGGCTAAAAGAAAATTTTAGGTGAAGAGATAGAGAGTCAAATTAATAATTTAGGGTAGCTTGATTCCACTTCGGTTGTAATTTTTAGTTTTAAATTTACATTTTTTTAAAATAAAAATGAAAATATGTTTAGTTGTTAATATTAATGTAGTTATATTTTTATTAATGATAATAATTATATATCAAAAAATTTAAAAATAAATAAGTTGTAATTAAATAAATTTACTGTAATATCTTATATATTTATTTTATTAAAATAAATAACTTAAAATTACTTTTTATTTATAAATTAATATTTATTCTAAATATATTTTAACTATTAAGTCAAATTTGATTTGAAATTTATATATTTCGAAGAAATTTTAAATTTGATTATATTTATTAATAATTATTAACTTAAATCTGTTTAAGTTAATTGCAAAAATTAAATAAAATTATTAGGTAAATTAAATTATTCATAATTCATCTTAATAATTAATTAAATTAATTAAATATATAATATTAAATTAAATGATTCACAGCTCTTATTAATAATAAATATATTAAATAATTAAATAATATATATTTAGTGGATATTAAATCATATTCTTACAAAACAGAAAAACCAAAATTTAATTTTTATGATTTTCATAATTTTTGAAACATGAAAAAAAACAAAACAAATAACAAATACTAGAATACTAAAATTTTTCACTAAAATTAAAAACAAAAACAAAAATAAAAATAGAAACAAATTGACCTTTATTTTTAAAAAATTCAATTTATTTTCTGAAACTAGGACCAATTCAATTATATATTTTTGTAAGAAAAATTTATAACAAATTATAATTCTGCCAAATCTCTTTCCAATAAATAGAAAATCAAACAGCAACGACAACAAGGAGTGGCCTAATGGCTTTAGCTCTTCACTTAAAGCTCTCCTTTACAAGGAGGTCTTGAGTTCGAGTCACGCCAAAGGAGGAGAAACAGGAATTTGTCCTATTAATGATCCTCTAGCCCCTGAGCACAGCTCTTTGATCGGATCAATTACGGACGTCTCGCTTCCAGCGGCAGTGTGGGAGTTGAAGCTACTAGGGAACCTG
>JANZXR010000008.1:13105312-13120751 GCA_027575705.1 Erythroxylum echinodendron
GATGAAGAGTATGAAGAATGAGTAGAGAAAAACATAGAAGATAGAGCATAGAGAAAAGAATCGTCTATGTCACTGTATTCGTCTGTGTTATTGATAGCGTATCGTCTGTGTTACTGTTCACAGACCAATTAAAACACAGAGGACACATATTGTCTATGTTACTATTCACAGATGAATTAGAACACATAGGACACGTATCGTCTGTGTTACTGTTTATAGACGAATTAGAACACAGAGGATGCATATCGTCTATGTTACTGCTCACAGACGAATCTGAGCATAGAGACTCGTATCGTCTGTGTTACTGTTCACAGACTTCAGACGATAGATTCTCAGATGATAGAGGGTCAACCCAGAAAATAAAAGTCAACCACAGAGGAAAGATTCAGGACTAAGGATTATAAGAAGGAGTTAAGAAATACTGGAGTGAAGTGCATCTTCCGTGTTCCTGTTCACCTTGTATCTTCTGTCCCAATGTTGAACCCTCAAGAGTTATAATTGACCTTTGAGGTCATCATGGAAGTTATGAAGCTTGAAATCATCTTTCCAACCATATAAAGAATACCCCAAACTGATTTCCCTAGAGAAAGATACGATGCTTGAAAGATATCGTCTGTGTTTCTCATACTTCGTCTGTGACACTGTTTACGCTATCGTCTGGGTTACTGTCCCATTTTTGACCCCTCAGAAGATAGAGTTGATTTTGGGGTCTTCAGGGAGGTTGTAGAACTTGGAATCATTTTTCAAACCATATGGAGAATACCCCGAACCGATTACGCTAGAGAAAGATATGATGATTGGAAAATATCGTCTGTGTTTCCCAGACTTCGTTTGTGACTCAGTTCAGGCTATCGTCTGGGTCACTGTTCACGCGTATCTTCTGTACCAATTTCGAACCATCAAGAGACAAAGTTGGTTTTCGAGGTCTTCATGAAGATTGTATTTCTTTAAGTCCTCTTTCCATCTATCCAAAGAAACCCTAGTATGGATGCTTGTAAGAGAAGTTTTACTAATAGCTCCGAAGCAAGTATATGTGTGAAGTGAGGACTCAACCATGCTGATGACTAAAGGATTCTAGTTTAAAGGTAAGAATGGACTAGTAGACTGTTCTAAGAGCTGAGCTGAGACTAATAAATGGGAGTTTGAGAAGATAATCTGAAAGTGATCAAGGTGTTATCTCTGAAAGATAACTTACGTAGTAAGATATTCTGCATGCATGACGGTATTGGTATCAGAGTAAGCATGAATAATCATGTATGAGGAGTTAGGCTCCAAAAACGGGGCTTAACAGATGTGGTATCAGAGCATGAAAGCAAGTCTGAGTCAGACACCGGAAACGAGGTCTGACAAATATTGCGGTATATCACATATGAGTAAGTCATCTTGGTTGGCAAGAGATGACAAAACTTTATAAGAGAGATTATCAAAGAGTGACAAACTTGGGAAGGTAAAATTTTATAAGTTTTATGTGCTTGGTAAAAAATGTAGGAAAACATTCAAAGATATAGTGTTTAGAGAGCAATATATAAGCTTACAATAAATTTTAAGATGGTTGAAAATTTTGATTAAAGAGATAGAATAATGTCAAGAAGAAAGCATCAACATGGTATAGGCAAATATAAACTGAGAAGGACCATTAGATAGCCAAGGAGATATGATTGGGGAGACTTGATCACATATGCTTTGATAATTAGTGATGAGGATGGATCTATCTTTGTAGGGACTAAGGAAAGTCAAGTAGAAGATAGTCGGATGGGGACTATGATGAAGGTTATAAGTTTTCATTAGAACAGGAAATGAATTATATATAATCATATCTTGTTGAAAAAGGTTCACATTTTGAAAAATACAGTTGACATATTGATGAAGTTATTACCTCCAGAGAAGTTCAGGTGTAGAGAACCTTGTGAAAGTTGATGGAGCTTGAAGCCTTTGGAGGCTTGTCTGGCAAGGAGTGTTTCTTGGTTAAATGTTGGAGAATTCAAGACAAGGTGGGAAATTGTGAGATATGCCTTGAATTATGGCGAAATAGAATTACAGTGTCCTTAAGTTTTAGTGATATAAAGTTTCAGTCTTACTAAGCATATATAGAAATAAAGTTTCAGTGACTTTAAACTTTTGTGAGAATATAATATTAGTGACATTATGATTTTAGGATAATAAGTTTCATTATGATTAGACTTCTTACGTGTAACTTTATAATACCTTGATAAGGGTAATGTAAGTTATTGTAGTTGTCATACTTTTTCTTATATCATTTTTTCACAATAATAAAATAATTTATTTCCTTATTTATGGATGCAGGTCACATCAATTAGTTGAACCACGTAAATTCTTATATTCTTTAATTCCTTATGTTTCATATATACTGCTGTATGTTTGTGCATCAATTGGTATCAAAACTAAAATTTGTTGTTAAGATGTCTCTATATAAGTTTGATATTTAAAAATTCAATAGATCAAATGACTTCACTCTATAAAAGGTGAAAATAAGAGCAATTGTTAGTAGGGATGTGCAATAAAAATAGAAGGAGAAGAAAATATACCAAAGAATTTGGGAGTGTTAGAGAAGAATATATTTTATCGAGGCTGCACAATGTAATACTATCTTATCTATGTGATGAGGTCCTGAGCAAGGTGGTTAATGAAAGTAAGATTGCTAATTTATGGAAATGACTTGAAAGTATGTATCAAAAGAAATCATATACTAATTGTTCATATAAAAAACATCATTTATATACCTTAAGGATGTTAGAAAGTTCACAAGTGGAAGATCACATTGATAATTTTTAATTTGATCATTTTAAATCTACAAGGTGTTGGGATTAAAATTGAGGATGAGGATCGAGCCATAATTTTTTTGTTTTCCTAGGCCAATTTGTATGAGAATTTTGATGATACCATGTTATATTATAAAGAGACTATTTCTGCTAATGATGTGAAGGATACTCAGTAGTTTAAGGAATAAAAAAAAAGGGTCCCTGATACATATAAATATATATCAAAATTTGGGTTTAATTGTCAATAGAGGAATGAATAAGGAAGGAGTTATAAAAACATGAGTAAGTCATGATCTAGATCAAAGGCTAATGATGTTCAATGCTTTAACTATAAAGTTAAAGAGTACTTAAGAGAGAATCTCCACAACGAATAATTGAAATATGAAAAGGGAAATAAATGAAAAAGCAAGTATTATTACAGTTTATATGAGTTTTTATAAAGAGGATGAAAGAGGAAATGGCGTTTTAATAGTAAGTAATTTTGGTTTTCCAAATTGATAGGTTATAGATATTGATGCCACCTATCATATGACTTTTAATAAGGAATATATCTAAATGGTATTGTCAAATTAGGTGACAATGGAAAGCATACTGTCAAAGGTAGTGGTTCAGTGTTAATCAAGATGTATGATAGAATTGTTAGAACATTAGATGCTTTATATGTTCTTAAATTTTGAAAGAATTTGATGTTTGCAAGTACTGTTGATAGACAAAGATATAAGTTTTCTAGTGATAACGAACAACTTAAGATAGACATGTCAATGGGCCGGGCCAGTAACGAACAACTTAAGATAGACATGTCAATGGGTTAGGTCGGGCCCGGGTCGTGGTGGTCCGTGCCCACAGGGATGGGCTAGCCTGTGGCCCATTTATTTTTAAAAGACCATGGTCGACTTGTTGCCCCCAGTGACCCACCCAACATGAGCCAAAAATGGGCCGGGCCGAGCGGAGCGGGCCGAGCTAGAATTGTCATCCCTAACTTAAGGTAGTAAATGGTGTGTTAACTATGGTGAAAGGAAAATTATAGCATGACATTTTTGTTTTAATAAAAAACAGTAATGGGATCTTAAGTTCAAATATACCCTATATTATAGTATTTACAAACATTTTACAAAATACATTGTGTCTCCTATTATACATACAATCCAAACATACATTTCCAATACAAAACACATTCTTCGTTGGCCATCGCGGTTGTTATTATAACAGTTTTAAAACCAAAAGGGTTCTTTTCAGAATTCTCATATAAGGAACATATTGCAACACACATACCACTTTTTTTTCCTATTATGTTCAACTTGACATATTCATTGATTTTCAAACAAACTAACATGTCATACAATTACGAGTACGTGCAATAATGCATCAATAAAGGCATTGAGTCTTCACAAATTATGTATATTCACACAAATAGAAAGCACTTCTAACACAGTCTCAACTATCAAACTCCTCGAACAACTGATGGTTCGGAATTATCACAAGCAGAAATTCCCAATTCATATACATCCATAATCAATTCATAATATATAAGGCTTTGGAACTCATTCATTCATGGTCACACCAAGCAATTCAACATTGTACACCATACATCCTTTACATTATCATCTCAATTAATTATGCATAATTAAACTAACTATTACTTAATTAACCTTATATAGTCATCAATTGCAAAAAATCTCTTTTTTTTGACTCCCTAACTATTTCCCACAATTGTGGGATAAGGGACCCGAAACTTCCAAACAGTTAGTTTCATAAGACTGGTTTTTGGATGAGTTTGTTTTTGTATGGCCATTCTGACCTGGAAATTGACATTTGTAGATAATATGTTCTTCTAAATAAATGTTCCTCTATGTATTAAGTTTCAAACGAAACAAAAATAATTCAATTTGGTTCATTATTCCATGAGTTATGTTTAAAATACTACATATTATGCACGTTCGAAATTTTGGCTAGTGCATGATCATGCATGTGTACTCAAACTTGTAAAACCCATATCTCCCAATTATGTTATCAAAAAAATACGAACTTTATACCAATATAAATATGAGAGAATAAGATAAAACTTTTATGAAGACAACTTTGTCTGATTCAGCCTACATCAGTACAGTTTACTCGATAAAACCAGGATACGATTTCTGTCAAGGATAGTTCTGCAGCCTATGTCAGAACTCAACTTAAAGATAAATGTCATCCCATTTTGATGTCTACAGGTCAAGATATGGTTGAAAAACTGATAGCTATTAAGTGGAACCACACTTTCTAATGAGTACCCAGCACCTATAACATTCCTAACCATGTTTCTTCATTAATTCAGTACATGTTATATCCACTTCAAATATCAAACAAGACATGTTCTATCATAATATCAAGTTTAATACTACCTTACCTCTTTAAACTTCAAAGAACAACTCCAAATCACTTCAAAGATCAAGCCAAACCAATCCTTCCAAGCAATTAGCACATATCTAAGATTAAGGTGCAACTTTCAGCACCAACAAGATAATAACACATAAAATTACAAGGCTATATTCATGATAAAGTAACTTACAAAGCTTTCAAGTGTTGATGATTCAAACTTTAGAAAAAGTCCAGAAGTTGAGAGGAGAATGAGAGTTTCGGTGGTGAAAAGCAAGGTGAAAGGGTGAAAGAACATTCCAGCAGAAAATTCGTTGTCCTTAGTTGCTAGGTGTCTCCAATATACTTAAAAATGTGTCCAATAAGATGTCATGCAATGTACCACTTGATTGTGCTACCCTTTGTCATCTTAAGATATTGCCATTAATCACCTACAAATCAGTCCACATGTCATTTCAAGGTTGGTCCACTTGACATAAAATCAATGATCTAATTGTCAATCAACTAATGGTGCAAAATGTCACTAATTCATAAGCTTAATCATTCAAATTTCCATGCACCAACTTAACTAGCCACTTAAAATTTTTCCTAATCCAAATATTCATTTAAATATCTCAATTTTCTAATGGTATCAATTCATTCCAATTTACTATGTATCGTCCATCAATACCAAAATTCAAGTTATATACCTTTCACATTCAAATCATAACACAATTTTAACTCCTATCTCACATGTACTTTCATGAGCATATATCGTTTCAACTAGTGTATATTTTAGGGACTTACAATTCTCTCCCCCTTAAAACAATTTCATCCTCGAAATTCATACCTGATTAAAATAGTTGAGGATACTGAGCTCTCATGATCTCTTTTGGTTCCCATGTTGTTTCTTCAAGTCTATGGTGTTGCCAGAGTACTTTTGCCAAAGGTACTTGCTTGTTCCTGAGTTGTCTAACTTCTCTGGCTAATATAGACACAGTCCCTTCTTTTTAAGACAAATCTGGTTGGTTGAATTTCTTGTACAGGAATCTTATGTGTGTCATCAGACCGATATCTTCTCAACATGGAAACATGAAATACATCATATATCTTGGCTAATTCTTCAGAAAGAGCTAATTAATAAGCTACTAGTTTGATTCTCTTAAGAATATCATATAGACCAACATATCGTGAACTGAGCTTACCTTTTTTACCAAACCAAAGTATATTCTTCTAGGGTGAAACTTTCAAAAACACCTTATAACCTACTTGATATTCAATATCCTTCCTTTTCATATCAGCATAGGACTTCTACCTATCACTGGAAGCTTTCAACCTATGTTGAATAACCTGAAATTTTTCTTCAGTATCTCTCACAATATCAGGCCCGATCATCTTGTTTTCACTTAATTCTATCCAACATACTGGAGTTCTACACTTCCTACCATACACCATGCCAATGCCAGTGATAACTGTTGTTGTAAGCAAACTCCATCAGAGTCAGGTAGTTATCCCAACTTCCTGGGAATTCTAAAACACAACCGCGTAGCATATCTTTCGATATTTGAATAACCTGTTCAGATTGTCTATCTGTCTGGGGATGGAAAGCAATACTGAACTTAACTTGAGTACCCAAAGCCTTTTGCTAACTTTTCTAGAATCTCAAAGTAAATCGAGGATCACGATCATAAATAATAGATAATAGTACTCTATGCAGTCTCACTATCTCATTCACATATAGATCTGCATGCTTGTCCATAGAATAGTTAGGACGAACAGGCAGAAAGTGAGCAAACTTGGTGAACTTATCCATAATCACCCATACTGCATTATGCTTCTTCTGAGTAAGAGGAAGTCTAGTGGCAAAGTCCATAGTAATGTTATCCCATTTTCATTAAGGAATAGAAATAGGATGCAACAAACCAGACAGAACTTGATGTTCAGCTTTAACTTGCTGACATGTCAAACGTTTAGATGCATAATCCATAAAATCTTGTTTCATACCTGACCACTAGTAATGCTGCTTCAGATCTTGATACATCTTGTTTCCACTAGGATGCATAGTAAAGACTGTATTATGAGCCTCAAACAATAGCTTTTTCTTCAGTTCATCATTAGCTGGCACATATAATCGATCTTTATAATACAATTCACCATCTTCTTTTACAGAAAAATCAGGTTGTTTACTATCCTGAGTAGCCAATATAAGTTGTTGTAACTTATCATCAGCTCTCTGAGCATCACAAATCTCTTGTCTCAAAGTTGGCCTTGCTTTTAACTGAGCTATTAAAGCTCCATCAGATACAAGTTACCATTCACTCTGCTTCATTGATAATGTTGTAATGGTCTTTTGACTCAAGGCATTAGCTACGACATTAGCCTTGCCCAGATGGTAATCCAATATACAATCATAGTCTTTAAATAGTTCAAATCAACGTCGTTGTCTTAGATTGAGTTCTTTCTGGGTAAGCAGATACTTCAGACTCTTATGATCTGTGAAAATTCTACACCTTTCACCATACAAGTAGTGCCGCAAAATTTTCAAGGCAAACACTACTACTGCAAGCTCCAGATCATGTGTAGGGTAATTCTGTTCATGTGATTTTAGTTGCATAGAGGCATAAGCAACTACCTTTCCATCCTGCATTAAAATATAACCCAAACCATTTCTAGATGCATCATTATACAAAACATACTCCTTACAAGAAATAGGTTGGGCTAATATAGGAGCTTCAGTAAGCATACTTTTCAGCTGATCAAAATTATTCTGACATTTATTAGACCATTCATACTTCACTCCTTTCTGTAATAGTTTAGTTAAAGGGGATGCTATCACTAAGAACCTTTTCATAAATCGATAATAATAACCAGCCAAACTTAGAAAACTTCTCACTTCTATTACATTCGGTAGTGGTTTCCAGTTAACAATTGCTTCTATCTTATTAGGATCAACTCTAATCCCTTGAGAAGAGACAATATATCCTAGAAACGATACCTCTTAAAGCCAAAAATCACACTTGCTCAACTTAGCATAGAACTGTTTTTCCTGCAGGGTCTGTAACACAATTCGGAGATGCTCAGTATGGTCATGTTCATTCTTAGAATATACTAAGATATCATATATAAATATCACAACAAACTGATCTAAATAAGGCCTGAATACTCTATTCATCAGATCCATGAATACATTTAGAGTATTAGTTAACCCGAATGGCATTTCTAAGAATTCATAATATCCATAATGAGTCTTGAATACAGTCTTCGGTACATCCACATCCTTTATCCGAAGTTGATAGTACCCTGATCATAGATCTATCTTTGAAAACACTCATGCATCTTTCAATTGATCAAAAGATCCTTAATCCTTAGCAACAGATACTTGTTCTTCACTACGACTCTATTCAATTGCCTGTAATTGATGCACATCCATAGTGTACCATCCTTTTTCTTAACAAACAAGACCGATGCTCCCCATGGTTACACACTGGGTCGAATGAACCCCTTATCTAGTATCTCTTACAACTGTACTTTCAACTCCTTCAATTTAATAGGATCCATTCTGTACGATGCTCTGGATATAGGAGCAGTACCAGGCATAACTTTAATTGATAACTCCATTTCCCTTTCAAGAGGAAGTCCAGTTAACTCTTCAGGAAATACATCTGAAAATTTACTCACCACTGGGATCTTTTACAATTTACCAACGTCCTTCTTAGAGTCCATCACAAAAGCTAGATAAGCTTCACATCCCTTCTTGAGGAGCTTTCGGAATTGCATAGCAGATACCATATTAGTTAAAGAACTAGTGCGGATGTTGTACAATACTATTTCAGGTTGATTAGGCTTCCTAAACATAACTGCCTTAGCATTACAATCAACTACTGCTTGATGCTTGGACAACCAACCCATACCCAGAATCAAATCAAATTCGTTAAAAGGCAATTTAATTAAATCTGCAACATACTCATTTCCTTAGATCATAATAGGACAGTTTCTATAGACCTGATTAACAATTACTACCGAGAGGACTGGTTACATAAATATCATACTCTAACTGATCTACAGGCATCACTTTATCATAAATTCCTCCAACACAGATATAAGAATGAGTAGATCCAGGATCAATCAAAGCATACATTTCAGAGTCAAAGAGAGAAACAGTACCCACAATGACTTCAGATGCGTCCTGATCCTTGCGAGCTTTCAAAGAATAAGCTTGAGCTGGAGTGGAAGGCACATTAGGTCGATCAACAGTTTCTGAATGAGTACTTAGATTAGACCTAATCTGACTAGATCCTCCACGACCTCTACCTCGTCTTCTATTTCCAGCAGGAGCATGAGAGGCCTCCCTACTAGCTTTTGTTGTCTGAGACTGTCTCATAGGACAATTTGCTATCAGATGATCAGTACCACCACATTGGAAACATGCGCCAGTAGCTCTCCAATAAGTACTCCAATGATGTCTGGGGTAATGAGGACACTCCGGATCACCAGAACCTTGGCTCACTGAGGAACTCCTACCAGAAGCAGTCGATGAGGGAAAATTTTGTCGTCTTCCCTTAGCTACAGATCTCTGAGTAACTTCTGGTGCAGAGGAAACACCTTCATGATGCCACTTGCCCGAGGACTGACCTCCTCTAATAAAGCCCATTTGCTGAGCTCTTTCTCTCTTCACCATCTCTTGCCTCTCTATTTTCATAGCAGTTTGCACCAGTTGATGGTAATTTACTTATTGTAATAAAGTGAATGCTGTAAGATGCTCCTTGATTGAATCATTTAAAGCATCCTCGAATTGGCGACATCGAAACTCCTCAGTAAGTATTGGTTCAGGTGCATACTTACTGAGCCGATTAAATTCCCTATCATACTCAAAAATAGACAAATTTCGCTGCTTCATGTTCAAAAAGTGCTTCCACTTCTCCTTTTTATAAGCCTTTGTAACATACTTAACTTTGAACTCTTAGGTAAAGAAATCCCAAGTCAGAGGCATCTATGACTGAGGACTTCTCAAAACAAACTTCCACCACTCGTAAGTTGCTCCCTGAAGAAGAGATAGATCACAGTGCACCATCTACTCTAGTGGACAACTGATTTCATCTAAGACCCTTTTTACTTTCTCTATCCAGAACTCAGCTCTTTCAAATTCCTCCAAATATGTCCCGGTAAATTCCTCAACTCCATACTTCTATATTGGTCAATTGGAGTCTTTGATGTAGTCATACGGTGTAGTAATGTCATCATAGCCTGAGACAACTTAACTAATGTCTCACCCTGAGCTGGAGGAGGAGGCGGCATCTCAGCTTCACCTCGATTGACCCCAGAAGGTCCAGAGTTAGACGGACTAGATCGCTCAGGAGTATTACTCTCAGCAACCTTGATGGCAACTTCATGAGACCTTTCCATAGTTAATTCTACAATGAAAATATGGGACAAACCACATTAGGCCAAACACAACCCTTACTTTAAAGTAATAGCATGAGTTAAGTGTTGATGACACCAGAATCGCCTAAACCATGCTCTGATACCAAACAATGTAACACCCATAGACCCCCTAGAAAGATATGCAGATATTACCTAATATAGGACTTAAAACATATCAAAATAATACAAAGTATAGTCATAATTCAAGCAACCAATTATTGTGTTTCCATGCATATAAACATAATTTAAACAATACACCAAATTCATTCAAATACATGTGTTAAGTCATCCTGAATTAAGGTTACTACATTACAACTCCTTAAACAAAACGGTACATATCTTAAGTTCAAATATACCCTGTATTACAGTATTTACAAAGGTTTAACAAAATACATTGTGTCTCCTATTATACATACAATCCAAAACAAAACACATTTTTCGTTGGGCATCACAGTTGTTATTATCCCAGTCTTCAAAGCCTCCTATTTAAACCTACACGAGGCAAAACCACAATGCTAAGCATAAAGCTTAGTGGGGAATAACTAAATCATACATAAACTGGTAACTGTTTAACAGTCACCTATATCGAATCAAATTATATCTTAAGCAATCCTTAAAGATGCATACTAAAGAACAATTCAAGCATCACAACTTTCAAAACAAAATACAATCTATCACTAAAGAACATTTCTTTTTCTAATGCCAATCATATCATCTAAATATCAGAACAGATTGTACAGATATCAAAACTGATTATCAGAATAGGGTATAATATCAATTCAATATCAAATCAAAATTTTGTTTATATCAAAACAGAACATGTATCAGAATACAAAACAAGTTAGACTACTAATACTTTATACAGAAGTGGGTAACGAGACTAATACAGGAGATATCGTGATCGATATCATGAAACAGGAGCGACTTATGTCTCAATAACAGGAGACATCAAAGTTTCAGTAACAGGAGACACCAAAGTGTCAGTAACAGGTGACACGCAGTTGCAGACCCTTCTAGGCATGCCTATTTACCCACGTCTAGGACTTAACAGTTTTAAAACCAAAAGGGTTCTTTTTAGAATTTTCATACAAGGAACATATTGCAATACACATACCACTTTTTTTTTTCCATTTTGTTCAATTTGACATAGTCACTAATTTTCAAACAAACTAACATGTCATACAATTATAAGTATGCACAACAATGCATCAATAGAGGTATTGAGTCTTCACAAATTATGTATATTCACACAAATAGAAAGCACTTCCAACATAGTCCCAACTATCAAACTTCTCGGACAACTGATGGTCCAGAATTATCACAAACAGAATTATCAATTCATAATATATAAGGCTTTGGAACTCATTCATTCATGGTCACACCAAGCAATTCAACATTGTACACCATACATCCTTTACATTATCATCTCAATTAATCATGCATAATTAAACTAACTATTACTTAATTAACCTTATATAGTCATCAATTGCACAAACTCACTTTTTTTCACCTTCCTAACTATTTCCCACAATTATGAGATAAGGGACCCGAAACTTCCAAACAGCTAGTTTCATAAGACAGGTTTTTGGATCAGTTTATTTTTATATGGGAATTCTAACCTAGAAATTGACGTTTGTAGACAATATGTTCCAAAAAAAAGTTCCTCTATGTCTTAAGTTTCAAACAAAACAAAAATAATTCAATTTGGTTCATTATTCCATGATTTACGTTCAAAATACTACAGACTATGCATGTTTAAAATTTTGGCTAGTGCATGATCGTGTATATGCACTCAAACTTGCAAAACCCATATTTCCCAATTATGACATCAAAAAATTACAAACTTTATACCAATAAAAGAGAATAATATAAAACTTTTATGAAGACAACTTTTTCTAATTAGCTTACATCAGTACAATTTATTCGATAAAACTAGGATACGATTTTTGTCAAGGATAGTGCTGCAGCCTATGCCAAAACTCAAATTAAAGCCAAATTTCAAAACCTTTAGTAATAGAATTAAGTCCGACTTCTTCATAAAAGTTATAGATAAATGTTTCTAGTTTAATTTGAATTTAAAATCATCCCATTTTGATGTCTACAAGTCAAGATATGCCTAAAAAACCGATGGCTATTAAGTGAAACCACACCTTCTAATGAGTACCCAGCACCTATAACATTCCTAACCACATTTCTTCATTAATTCAGTACATGTTATGTCCACTTCAAACATCAAACAAGACATGTTCTATCATGATATCAAGTTTAGTACTCCCTTACCTCTTTAAACTTCAAAGAACAACTCCAAATCACTTCAAAGATCAAGCCAAATCAATCCTTCCAAGCAATCAGCACATATCTAAGATTAAGGAACATAACCTCCCTGTTATGTCCTGTAGTTTGATTTCTATTCTACTTTTGGAACTATCTTCGATTTTGTTATTAGATATGCTTTTGGTAATGTCATTTGGCTCACCCAAATGACCAGGCATGGTCATTTTGCTAAAATGACCACCCATGGTTATTTTGCAAAAATGATCGAGCACCATTTTTCGCTGTATTTTGATCTTGTATGTATTGATGTTAGCTCATCTTGTTTAGTTTGTAGTCAAGAAGATTTTATCTGTCTGTATGGCTGGGGTATGCCCCATAGACTTTGTACAAACATTTTTTATCAATACATTTTTTACATTGCATAAAAAAAGATAATAACACATAAAATTACAAGGCCATCTTCATGATAAAGGAACTTACAAAGCTTCCAAGTGTTGATGATTCAAACTTTAGAAAAAGTCCAAAAGTTGAGAGGAGAATGAGAGTTTCAGTGGTGAAAAGCAAGGTGAAAGGTTGAAAGAACATTCCAGTAGAAAATTTGTTGCCTTTAGTTGTTAGGTGTCTCCAATATACTTAAACATGTGTCCAATAAGATGTCATGCCATGTACCACTTGATTGTGCTGCCCTTTATCATCTTAAGATACTGCCATTAATCACTTACAAATCAGTCCACATGTCATTCCAAGGTTGGTCCACTTATCACAAAATCAATGATCCATTTGTCAATCAACTAATGGTGACAAATGTCACTAATTCATAAGCTTAATCATTCAAATTTCCACGCACCAACTTAACTAGCCACTTGGCAATTTTCCTAATCCAAATATACATTTAAATATCTCAATTTTATAATGGTATCAATTCATTCTAATTTACTATCTATCGTCCATCAATACCAAAATTCAAGTTATATACCTTTCACATTCAAATCATAGCACAATTTTAACTCCTATCCCACATGTACTTTCATGAGCATATATTGTTTCAACAAGGGTATATTTTAGGGCCTTACAGGATCGGTGACTATATCTTAATTTTTAGGGAAGCAAGATATTACTACTATATTGTACACATAGTTCAGTCATCTTGGTGAGTAAGAGATTATGGAAATTCCTAAAAAGAATTTATTGAAGGATGACATACATAGAAAATAGACTTCTGTAAGTTTTGTGGCTTAGTAAAAAGTATAGGGTAACCTCTAAGGATATAGTATTAAAGGAGCAATATATATTAAGACAAACATATAGAAAGGATGTGTCAGGATCAGTAGTGAGTAGTACTAGTTCAAAGGTGGTATTGTAATAGTCTAGCACATATGCTAAGGTAACTAGAAATTCTAGTTCTAGAGATAGAATAATGTTAGAAAGAAAGTATAAGCATGGTATAGCCTTTTATAAAGTGATAAGGATCGTTCAGAAACCAAGGAGATGTGGTTAGGAAGACTCGGCTGTATTGCTCTAACCATTAATGATGAGGATGGAACTATCTTTGTATAGACTAGGGAAAGCTTGGTGAAAGATAGAAAGATGAGGGCTATAATGAAGTTTGTAAGGTTTCACAATATCAAGAAATTATCTACATCTAGTTAGATCTTGTTAAAAAAGGTTTACACTCTATAGAATGCAACTTACATGTTCATAAAGTTGTTACCCAAATCAAAGTTCAAATGTAGATTGGACTTTGTAAATGCCCACATAGCTTGAAGCCCTTGGGAGCTTGTTCTAGTCAAGGTGAGGAATTATGAGATATACCTTCAATTATGGTGAAATAGAATTTCAGTAACCTTAGATTTTTAGTGAAATAAAGTTTTAGTGTCATTAGGTATCTATGAAAAAAGAGTTTTAGTTTCCTTAAGCTTACTATAGGAATAGAATATTAATGAGCTTAGGATTCTATAATAATAAAGTTTCACTGTAATTACACTTTTTATATGTAACTCTATAGAAATCTTGTTAAGTTGTTGTAATATCATACTTCTACTTGTATCATCTTTCTCACACTAATAAAATAATCTGTGTCGTTACCAGTAGATGTGGGTCACATCAATTGATCGAATAACGTAAATTTTTATATTCTTTAATTCCTTTTTTTTTGTACATATCACTTTTGTTAATGTAATAAAATGAAAAGAAGCATAAAAGAGGCTATGTAATCCAAATATTGTTTGTTTTAAAATGTATGTTTCATTTTTGTAGTTGGGAGATTTCCTTTGAGGACTATAGTTTTGTCTGGATTGAAGCAAGAATGCTGATATAATAAGCACATAGAATTGTTTCTCCAAACATTAATTTACACTTACAATCTCTTTAAATTTATATTATTACCATTATTAGACATTGTTTACTATTTTATCAATTAAATCAATCATTTCATTAAATAAAGTTATAATTAATATTGTTTAGGCATTATAACTAAGAAAATCCCTAAATTTTAGGTTATGATTTATTTTTTATATATAACACCTTTATATTATTAACAACTAATTTATATAAAAAATATTATAGCGAGATTGACAACATTGTAGGTTTCATTATAGTACATATGCTTTATCTGAGATTAATAATATCTT
>JANZXR010000008.1:13128713-13145973 GCA_027575705.1 Erythroxylum echinodendron
TCAAAAATGAAAAACATCCAATAAAAATTGTATCTTGCGAAAGCTTAACATTGGTGATGGGTCGGCTTAGGAAAATTTCAGCTTTCTTTTGGGTCACAAGAGAAAATTCTATTTTCTATCTTAACTTGAATCCATGATATATTATTGATTTCTTATGCAAATTGGGCCATTATTTCACCAATTTGAAATGGAATTTCTCCTCTTTATTTTGGATCAAAAATGAAAAACATCCAATAAAAATTGTATCTTGCGAAAGCTTAACATTGGTGATGGGTCGGCTTAGGAAAATTCCAGCTTTCCTTTGGGTCACAAGACTTGCTTTCTCTTTGGTTCTTCTATCCTTCCATCCCTTAAGGCCACCTTCAAACTTATTGATTAACAAAAAAATTAATCACATAATCATGCCCAAAACACATGCAATTCATACCAACATAATGTAAGAAAAAGGCTTGCAACAATGCCATGCAAAATTCATGCAAAACCTAATCTTAAAGACCTAATTCACATACATTCATGCATATTCACATACATTCATACATAATCATACAATTATATATTTCTTCCAGTTCAACTAGATGTCGCCATGGAAAGTCGGTGCCCTTCTCCAACATCTGTGCTACCATCAAATTATCCGTTTGGATATGCACCTTCTCTAAGCCCATAACGTCACATCTCCTCGCACCATGCGAGACACCTTGTGTTTCTGTGTCTACGATTGTTCTCTGGCCCAGGTGCTGCTGCTCATCGAAAAGGTATAATTTTTAATTATTAAACAATTAAAAATTCTTATGACTTATTTTAGCATAAAGAATTTTATTTGTAATACTTCTCTCTTTAGCCATTTTAACTAAGTATTTTTTTCTCTTTTGATTTTCTGTTTGTTTGTTTTATTTATTTGTCCTCTTTATTATTTGTTTATATATTTACTTATTTATATCCTATATTTTTATTCTTTACTTTTTTTATCTCTATTTTATTATTTTATATACTTTATATGCTTTTTGTTTTATTTCATATCTTTTTTCACTTTGAATTTCTTATTTTTGTAGTTTTTTCTTTAAATGGTTCTAAAAATTTTTTTCTTTCTTTTTCCTTTTTCTTTTTCTTTCTTCTTTTGTTGTGAGTCTATTAAAAACAACTTTTACATTACTTAGGGATGAGATTGTATACTTCTGGATTATTTTTGTATTAAACAATAAAATTAATAATAATAATAAAATGAATCAAATTAATTATTTATTAATTTTTTATTATAAATACAAATGATAAAATAATCATATTACTTATTAATACTAAGTAGATTTCAATGAAATAATTAATTTATTATGATATTAAACTAATAAGTATATCATTAGTGATTATAGAACATGATAAATTATAATATTCTTAATTATTAATAAAATTTAATATTATATCATATAGGCAAATGATATATAAAAAATATTTATCTCATAATCTCATTATATTATGATGTAATTTTTAGACGTTTTTAAATATATAAAATTTTCTTAAATGTTAGTATTTATAGCAAAATTTATACAGAGTCTTTGTATAACTTCGACCTTATAAAATATTAGTATTCTATGATTCAATTTGTTCTACGTTTTACTAAACGGAAAAAAGATAGCAGTTTATATACAAGGGCGGGAAAAAAAAGTGTACGGAGCTTCTTCTTGTATAGTTTATTTGTCTCACTTAAATGTAATGTGTTATTTTCCTTAATTGAATAACGAGGCATGGCATGGAAGCAATTAAAAACCGTCTTTTTTTCTTTTTATATATCATGCATTAACTTTTGGCCTGTACTATATATTTTTATCCTGATAGTGCATTTCCTTTATTTCCTGAAACATGATATACCATCTCAATGGAGAAGCATGTTCCTAATGTATGGCACCATTAATATGGTGTC
Source organism: Erythroxylum echinodendron (assembly GCA_027575705.1). Lineage (NCBI taxonomy): Eukaryota > Viridiplantae > Streptophyta > Magnoliopsida > Malpighiales > Erythroxylaceae > Erythroxylum > Erythroxylum echinodendron. The sequence continues at coordinate 13,130,626 of JANZXR010000008.1, forward strand.
ATTTTCCAATGGCATTTTTCATGTTATATTTAGCTCAGTCATCTGAGAGGCACCATATTTGTAGTTGTTTGTCCCACCAATTATGGAGGACCTGCATATATCCTGTCTCGAGGGAAAATTAAATTCAAGAATCGCCAATACCAACCATGTTGATGGAGCTAAATCCCAGCAAGAGGCCATGCTTCTTCAATGTGGTATGGACATGGTCATGTACATTTTCTGTTTGGACTATTTTGAGTCATATATTTATTAGGGATAGTTAACGTGGGGTATTGCTGTTCCTACATCCTAAATTGAGCATGCTTTCAGACTTTCGATTTTATAGTTAACAACACCGATCGTGTTAAATGTAGCCGGTTCGAGTGTACTTTTAGTCCCGAAGAAAAATAAATGTTTGTTTATTCTACATTCTTTCCTAAAATATATTTAGTGATATTTTAAACTGAGAGAACCGCTTTTAAAACATTTATTTGTTAAAAGATTGTAATATTAAAAAGTAAATGTATTATTATTCATGTCATATGATGTCTTTTCTCTATCTTATATAGAAAAACATTCTCTTCACTTTAGTTTATATATATATATTCAAGGGAAATTGAGACAGGATCTGATCCCGACTACAATGGAATAATTATAAAATTCTTTTGTATTTTAATTTCTCGAAAACCAAGCTTATTTTAATTATATAAAATAATTAACAATTAAATCATAATAAAATATGAATCTTAATTTATACCTTATTTCGATTCTTTATCATATTCTTATCGTATCCCTCGAACCGTTTTTGAAACTAGCTCATCTCAACTACCATATTCGCACAAACGACTAGCTTCTAACGGTATCCCACAAAACGAGTTGAGAGAATTTTATAACTGTTACAAATAGGGTTAAGCAAATAGTGCTAGCTCAGTTAGATCTTAAGTCTATTTGTAATAGATTTTGAACATTTTAATAATTTAATTGAAATTAAATTCTCATTTCAATTAAACTTTGATTAGAATTACAAATAATTCTAATAAATATCAATTATTCCCAAATAAGATGTAATATTTTACGTTGATCCTTATTTATTAAATATCTCATGTTTAATCATAAAGTTTCTCAAACTTTACAACCAAGTCTAACTTCATAAAAGTATCTTTACTCTCTACAATTCGTTCTTTATATGTGACTCATTAGATTCCCAAATATGATAGTAATAGATACAAATTATAAACTTAAATCATATTTAGGATTAGTTAAATTAAACTTCTTTAAATTATCTTTAGTTCTTGATTAAACAATTTATATCCATATATCAAAATTGACGTCTAGTAACACCCAAAAGTTTAAGAATGTTAAAGTGATTTTGACTAACTTTTTTTAGCATGATTTTCTATATAATTCAATCTTTTCATCATACAATATTTTGATTAGACATTGAGCATAGAATCAATTTCTACTTTATTTTGAGTACAATCATATTATTTCTCCACTATTAGTGATTTATTCAATTAATGATATTTGTAAACTATTTGCAAAATGTCATTCCACTTTGGTCAAGAATTTTTCAAATCAATACTAATCGAGAATAATGAAATATTCTTCCTAGCTAACTACTTTAGGGTGATAAATCCTATCTTGATCATTCAATCACGTCTATATAGTTCGTGTTACATCCAATGATTACTAACTGAACTACCTATGATTAGAATAAGTCATAAGTAGTATCAAAATATAACAATGTCTATATAAGATAACTTTGAAGACCTCAAGTCAAAAGATCACTTATACAATTATCACAATGAGAATTTCCATAGACATACAAGTAATACTCCAAATAGATTTCTCACATAGGGTCAGTTTAATGAAATTGTTCTCTAAAAAGCACCCACATATTTGTTTAAGTTTCTCCATACTTTAGTTTATGAGATCAACTAATTTCTTCATAAGAAAAAACATAACATTTACTAGTCTTTTTATGTTTTGTTAATGTTTAGTCTTAATAGAATAATGATTAGGAATAATTTAAGGATAATACATAAGTGCAATATGGATCTTATAATTATAATCTTATTATAATTTCATTTGCAATGTATAATTATCTCATGGACTTTATCATATATATCTAAATATGTACAAGTTAAAGAATATCTTTAAATTATTTTGTCACTAAACTACAACCAACCAATTGGTTGTAGGGCATAAACCAATAGATATGTAATAGATTATGATGAGAGAAGTCACCACAATTAATCAAAACTAAAATAGTTGCCAAGATCGGTTAACAATTTCAACATTCAAGTGTATTGGCATAAAGGTGTAAACTCCCATGTTTTCTCTTATCCATAACTTGCCGCTACTATGTTGAGTAGTTAGTTAACATTTTAGCCTTGTTTGGTTGGTATGGATTCTTGTTTGGGAAAGTAATCTTTTTCTTAAATTTTATATTATCATGTTTGGTTCATTTTCTTGAGTAGTTAGGAAAATAAAAACTTTCCTAATCTAGCGAAAGTAGTAGCACTTTACTTAGATTTTAAATCCCATCACTCCCTTAGTATTTAGATTACTTTCCTCAAGAATTTAATATAAAAAATATGCTAGCCAATTTAACCATTCCTTCTCTCACAACTCTACGACAACTTTTTTATAATAATAAGGAATTTAATAAAAATAAAAATTAATAATAATAATAATAATAATAATAATAATAATAATAATAATAATAATAATAACAATAATAATAATAATAATAATAATAATAATAATAATAATAACAAATGTATAATAATAACAAAATTAATATAAAAATGTAATTGATAAAAATAATAAATTTAGTAATAATAAAATTAATAATAAGTAGAAAATTAATAAAAACAATTAATAATATTAAGAATAATAAATTAATAAGAATAATAAATTTAATAATAATGCAATATTTTTATTTTTATTTTCAACGTTAGAAAAAATTTTGATATTTGATTTGAATTTTAAGATTTATCTTTGTACTCGATTGAGGTTTTTTTAGTATTTTTCAATACTATATTTATGATATAACAGTATTATATGATTAGAAAATCATAAATGAAAAAATTAACATTTAATAATATAACTTGTATGACAAAGCGATTTCAATTTTTATTCAATTTGTAGGAATATAATTGAAAACATAAGTCAAAATTAAATTACATTCCATGAAATACTATTACATACCAAATATTATAATAAGAATTTACTCATCTTTCCTATCAGAATTCTTATAAGTATCCAAACATGTGAATATCTTTACATTTCATAAATTTGTTTTTCGAGAAATCTGATTCTAAATTCACTTTACTTTCCATCAACCAAACAGTGCCTACAAGTTTAGAGGGATAGGATTATCCCTTTGGAACTATTGTTTTTGTCTCTTATTGTAGCTCCATTTGTTCTTTTTTACTTTAATGAATGTCCTTTTATATTTTAAAAAAAAAAGTGTATTGGCATACAACTTAATAAAAGAGAACATGGTAGTGGCTATAGGAGATTGCAACCATGTAGATAAGTGATAAAATTTATATAAAGTGAAAGCAATCAACAAATTGTGGCATATGCTTTGTAAAATATATATATCTTTATATATTACAGGGGAAAATTTTAAAAGATTTTAATCTATAAATATTAAAATAATTTGTAATTTTTTTATTAAACATGATTACTAAATTTAAATCAAATCGGAAGTAACTATTAAGTAGGCTAATATTTTAACCTAAACTAAAAATAAAAATGACTCAAAAGAATAAAGTATATTTGATGAAAATAAAATAAACATGTGTTAAAAGATTAATTTCATATGATAAAAAGGAAAAAAGGCCATGATTCTTGATACATAACAAAAAGAGAAGCTAGGAATTGGAAACTCTGATTGCCAGAGTGTCAGAGTGTTGGTTTATGTCCTACAGTCAATCATTTTGCTGTATTTTAGTGATAATTATTAATAACAGCATTCTTTATCTTTATGTATTAATATTTTATGTTTTAATTCTAAAGATAAATCCTTGGAATAATCACTGTATAATTGAAATTATGATGAGATCATAATTACGATATTCAGTTTATACTTATGTATTATTCCTAAATGTTCCTAGTTGTAGTTTCATCAAGACAGGATATTGTTGAAACGGTAAAACTAGTACACATTACGTTTCTTTCTTATGAAGAAAGTAATTGATCTTATAAATTAAAGTATAAAGATATTTAAACTAATGTGTGGGTAATTATTAGAGAATAAGTTACTAAACTAACTCGGGATGGAATATTACTTATATGTCTATGGATTATCTCATAATGATGGCTGTATAATTGATCCCCAGACTTGAGATTACCAAGATATATAGTGTAGGAATTAATGTGTTTTGATGCTACTTATGAATAGTCATAGGACAATTCAGTCAGTAGTAATTGGATACAGTATAAACCATATGTAGATAATTGAGTCAGCCAATATAGGATTCGTCACTCTAAAGTAATTAGAGAGAATATTATAATGTTCTTGATTAGTAATAATTTTTGGAATTCTCTGGCCAGAGTGAATTGACATTTGAAAAGATATTTTCAAATTCAATTATAAATCAATTACTAATTAGCAAGAATGAATATGATTGGATGATAAAAGTAGATATTGTATCCATACTATGTTCAATTAGAATATTGAATGATGAAAGGATTAAATTATACTTCACAGCCATGCATGGACATATTAAGTCAATCACTTTGACATTCCTGATATTTGGGTAATCATGACATGTTGTTCGACGTCAATCATAATTTATGATTATGAATTGTTTAATTGGAGAAATTAGATAAATAAAAACAAATTTTAATTTATCTAATTCTAATTGTGAATTAGAAATATAATTTATAATCATTGCCAATTTATTAGGAACCTAATGGGTCACACATCAAAAAAAATTTATGAAAGAAAAATCAATTTAATTAAGTTGACCTTAATTATAAAGTTTGAGAAACTTTGGAGATCAAATATGAGATATTTGGTTTTATTAAAATTAAATTAATTATAATTAAAATTTGATTTTAATTATAATTAAAGAATTTTAATTTTAATAAAAGACGCTTATGATTTTTCTATTTAAATGGGAAGAGCTTTTAGAAGCTAGCACTTTTTCCTTCTTTTTGTTAAAGCAGTTTGAGAATTGCTTTGTGGATACCATCAAAGGCTAGATACTTAAACAACTCGTGATTGATTAATCGAAAAAGTTTCAAAAAAATTTCAACAGGAAAGCGAACAAGGTACGATTTCTAAATCGTTTAATATTTTATTTAAGTCTATATAATTATTAGGATCTGCTCGGAATCTGTAAAAATTTTTGTTCTTTGTTACACCTGTGATTCGATCATGGTTGAATTTCAATAGTGGTATTAGAGCCTCCTTTAATTGTTTTACTTGGATTCATTACTTGATTGTTGTTGATTTTGATAAAAATTTATATGATATTCTTTGGTGTTTGTCTTTACCCTTAGAAATTGTTTCCACTCTCGTGTTTGGAGTTTTGAAAAACCTAAAACTTATTAACAATGCATATATGCTTAAATCTATTGTTAGTGGTTGAATGCGATTATGGAAATTGTTTTTCACAATTAGGTTCTTTAAAAATCTTACTTTTTCAATTCTTGAAATTGCTTCCACGAATGTATGCATATATTATGGTTTTGTGCGTGTTTAGTTTTGGAACCCTAAAAACATCAGAATATGTGATATCCTTTGTGTATTGCTCAGATATAAAAATCTTCTTTCACATGCTTGCGATTTTACTGCTTGCGGTTATTGTTTTGATTTTGTTGGGTTTTCTGAAATCCAGTTATTGTCTTATGTTATACCTCTTATTTGTGTCTCTACTTGTGCTTACGTTTATTGCATTTTTTTGGCCATCTCATTAGCGGCGGTTCACCACTGGTTGAAAACAAAAACCAATGGCCTTGCCACTCGTATAGTTGGGAAGCACTGGCGACGTCACTGGTTGGGTGTTGCCAAGGGTGATAAACACCCATAGCGAGGCGGCAGCAAGTCACCACTGGAGAAGGAGAAGGCGATGGGCGGTGGTAGACATATAAGGAGTTGACGGTTTTAAACTTGGATGGTTGCATTTTTTTACAAAGACGTGAGTTGGAGAAATGTGGCTGTAGGTTTGAAAAAATGTGGAATCATGACTATGATTATAATACTCCCTGGGAGGATATTGCAAGTGCCACATACACACTGAACACACTAAACACGAAGCATTTCGAACATACAAAACACTTTATACATACATTACCAGAATCTTAACAAACATACATTGCATGTCAGAATTTCTAAAAGCAGCCTGAATTAAGGTTTTTACAACCCATCAAAATAAAAATTGATGAGTTATAGACATTAGATACAAGTCCAAAAACAATCTCAAAATCGAACTCCTTTAACCATCGCAGTTGTCTTGTCCCAGTTCCTATGTCCCTCTTTCAGAACCTACACGGGGCAAATCCACCGTGCTAAGCATATAACTGAGTGAGTAATAACTAATCTATGGATAAACTGACAATTTAGCATATTGAATTATGTAACAACATATACATGCATTAAACAATAAATCAGACATAATATATTTCAGAACAGACTTTATAATTAACAGAACTGAACATCATAAGAGGGTATAAACCCTTCAGAATCATAACATAATAATGTTTAAGTCATAATCAAACATATGTCAGAATCACAAAACCAGATAACTGCTAATCCATCAACAGAAGTGGGTAACAGGACTTATACAGAAGAGACCAAAGTCTCGACACCAAAATGTCAATATCAGAAGACACCCAAGTGTTACAGAAGAGACCGAAGTCTCGACACCTAAGTGTCAATATCAGAAGACACTGAAGTGTCAATAATAGAAGACACCGAAGTGTCATAGAAGCAGTTGCAGACCCTTCTAGGCATGCCTATTTACCCACAACTAGGACTTAACAAAATCAAAACAGAAATGTCTAAAATTCAATTCACATATTTACAGCTTTGCAAATCATTCAAGCATATCACATATTTACAGCTTTGCAAATCATTTAAGCATATCACATATTTACAGCTTTGCAAATCATTCAATGATCCAAATCAATAGCAACCAAAATAGTCAAAGCAAAACTATCAAAATTTGCTTACTGAATTTCTGACACAATTGATCAACTAAATTACTTACAAAAATTACCATCTAAAATTACTTACAAAATTGACCCTCTAAAATTACTTACAAAATCTCCCTTATTGCTTATTACCTTGACTTCATAGCAATATCTAGAATCGGTTGCTCGATGGCTTCCTCTAAAACATTTAATACAAACACATATTAATATTGTGCATAATCATGAATTCAATTATGCACATTCATGTATACTGAATATGTATGATGCATGTTTATGACAAATTTCGGGTTTCTTATCCTTAATCTTATTGCATTCTTAATCATACAAAAACATACTCAAATCCTCATTCCAGATTTATTTCACAACGAACTTTCGGGTCTACTTTGCTCAATTATTCTCATCAGGTAATTGAGGTAATTAGGTAATACTTCCTTTTAGAAAGTTTCCCCCCTTTATCTTAGGTTTCCAATGATACCAAGTTTATCCAATTTGGTTTAGTATACTGAATGTTATACTCAAAAGATTTCAGATTGTTCTTAAGCTTCAATAGAATTCTTATCTCAACTTCCAATCATATTCTAAAATTCCCAGAGATAGAATTAGAATTTAATCTCTTCATAAAATTTGTATTCTTATATTTCTAGTTTAACCTAAATTAAAAATCACACCATTTGGATAACTACAGAGAAAGTTATGCCCAAAATACCGAAGCAAGTTTTGCGCTGGAAAGTTTGACGCTACTGCGGCAAACTTTTCTAGAGAGGAAAAGTTCACATGACATCTTACAAGCTCACCGCGGAAAACCTATGAATTGGCCTAGGCAAACTTCATCCTTCAAGTTGGCCGCGACGAACTTTGACAGAAGAATACTTCATTTTTCAGATTTTAACTTTAAGCCAATTTTCCAAACTCTTAAGAACATAATTCGAATTCGATTCCCTCATAAAAAATTTAGCTCTATGTCTCTAGTTTACTCTAAATCAAACTTTATCCAATTTGGATATTTACAGATCAAGTTATGGCCTAAAGACAGACGCATGTTCAGTAAAATTTTGCATATCTCAACTCCATCTCACTTCAAACTTTCACCACGTTATACACATCTCCGAATCTACTTTTATATCATCTAAACTCATTCTCAACACTGTTCAAAACCAAGTTATTAATTAGATACTAAAAATTGATGCATGCATGTGAAACCATTTTCAACTTTCTCTCTCTACTGAAAATTCATATCTTTCATCACTGTTACTGTATTAGCATCACACACAACTCATGCATGTGATCAAAACATCATCCAACTCATGCATGTATTTATTTCCATTTCTAGCACATCTTCTGAATCATATACAAAACTCTGAAAGTTAAAACTTTACTAACCTTGTTTTAACAAAAACTCTAACAGTAATCTTCAGTGGAAGAATAATAAATCTCCAGCAGTGAGGTTTGGTGATGGATGAAAAGCAAGACTAGTGGGAAGCAATCTAACAGCTAGACTAAATTATTTGTGTTGCAAAGTACAATACTGATATAAGAATCTAACTAGTGTTTTGGTGATGAAGGTTCGGTAGCTTTTGGTAAAGACTAGACAATCTGAAAAGAAACAACAAAGAGCTTTAGTAACTTTACCTTACACAACTTGTGACATGTGCTTTAATAACCCATTGACCTGTGGCCCCAATATATATGGGCCATTTGTCATCCATATATAAGTGCTACATGTCAATATGCCATTTGTGTAATTTTCTTAATATCCCAAAATTTTTATAAAAATTCCTAAATTCCCAAAACAATTTCCAAAGTAATACCAATAATTTTCATCACTAACAAACCACAAATCTCATCTTAATCGAAAATTTTAAAACCAATTGTACCAGAAAATGTCAATGAATGCATGTATAATATTTGGCATGAGTCCAAAAAGGCATATGCACAAATAAGCAAAAACTCAATTATGCCAAGCATACCATACACTGAAATTCCTTAATATTCTAACCCTTAATCTGGGGTGTTACAATTCTTCCCTCCTTAAGAAATTTCGTCCTCGAAATTTACCTGATCCGAATAGTTACAGTTATTGAGCTTTCATAGTTTCTTCCGGTTCCCATGTTGCTTCCTCAAATCCATGATGTTGCCAAAGTACTTTTACCAAAGGCACTGACTTGTTCCTGAGCTGTTTAACTTCTTTGGCTAATATCGAAACTGGCCCTTCTTCATAAGAAAAATCTAGTTGCACTTGAATTTCTTACACAGGAATCTTATGTGTGTCATCAGACCGATATCTTGTCAACATAGAAATATGAAACACATCATGTAATTTGGCTAATTCTCCAGGAAGAGCTAGTTGATAAGCTACGGGTCCAACTCTCTTCAGAATCTTATAAGGACCAATATAACGTGGACTGAGCTTACCTTTCTTCCTAAACCAAAGTATGTGTTTCCAAGGCTATACTTTCAAAAATACCTTACCACATACCTGATACTCAATATCCCTTCTTTTTAGGTCAGAATAGGATTTGGACCGATCACCGGCAGCTTTTAACCTTTGCCGAATAATCCGAATCTTTTCTTCAATATCAATTTCTGGCTTGATAATCTTGTTTTCACTCAACTCGGTCCAACATATCAGAGTTCTACACTTCCTACCATACAACGCTTCATAAGGTGTCATGCTAATGCACGTCTAATAATTGTTATTGTAAGCAAACTCCATCAAAGTCAGATAATTATCCCAACTCCCGGGAAACTCTAACACCCAACCCCGTAACATATCTTCTAATATCTATATAACTCGTTCAGATTATCCATCTATCTGGGGATAGAAAGCAGTACTAAACTTAAACTGAGTACCCAATGCTTTCTGTAAACTTTTCCAGAATCTTGAAATAAATCGAGGATCACATTCTGAAATGATAGACAATGGAACACCATGCAATCTTACTATCTCATTTACATACAAATCTGCAAGCCTATTTAAAGAATAGTCAGGACAAATAGGCAAAAAATGAGCAGATTTGGTGAACTTATCTACAATCACCCATACAGCATCATGCTTCCTTTGAGTGAGAGGTAGTCCAGTGATAAAATCCATGGTAATATTATCCCATTTCCATTGAGGAATAGAAATAGGATGTAAAAAAACCAGATGGGACCTGATGCTCAGCTTTAACCTACTGGCATGTCAGACATTTTGCTACATAATCTACAACATCTCGTTTCATACTTGCCCTCCAGTAACACTGGTTCAAATCTTGATACATCTCGTTTCCACACGGATGCATAGTAAATACTTTTTTATGAGTCTCAAACAATAACTTCTTCTTTAATTCATCATTAGCTGGCACACACAGCCGATCCTTATAGTACAGTTCACCATCACCTTACATAGAAAAATTGAATTGTTTACCTTCCTGAGTAGCCAAGATAAGTTGTTGTAACTTATCATCGGCTCTTTGAGCATCACAAATCTCTTGTCTCAAAGTAGGCCTTGCTTTCAATTGATCCATCAAAGCTCCATCAGATCCCAGTTTCCATCCATTCTGCTTAATTGATAATGTTGAGATGGTCTTTCGACTCAAGGCATCAGCTACAACATTAGCCTTACCCGGATGGTAGTCCACAATACAATCATAGTCTTTAAATAATTCCAACCAATGCCGTTGTCTCAGATTGAGTTCCTTCTGGGTAAGCAGATACTTCAGACTCTTATGATCTGTGAAAATACTACACCTTTCACCATACAGGTAGTGTCGCCAAATTTTAAAGGCAAACACTACTACTTCAAGTTCCAGATCATGTGTAGGGTAATTCTGTTCATGAGTCTTTAGTTGCCTAAAGGCATAAGAAACTACCTTTCCTTCCTACATCAAAACATAACCTAAACCAATTTCAGATGCATCAGTACACATAACATACTCCTTATCAGAAGTAGGTTGAACTAATATAGGAGCTTTAGTAAGCATACTTTTCAACTGATCAAAGCTACTCTGACATCTATCAGACCATTCATACTTCACTCCCTTCTGTAACAGTTTAGTTAAAGGGGATGTTATCACTGAGAATCCTTTAACAAACCGACGGTAATAACCAGCCAGACCCAGAAAACTTCTTAATTCTGTTACATTTTGTGGTGGTTTCCAATTAACAATCGCTTCTATCTTACTATGATCAACTCTGATTCCTTTAGACGAGACAACATGCCCTAAAAATGATATCTCTCGAAACTAGAAATCACACTTAATCAGCTTAGCATAAAACTGTCTTTTCCTCAAAGTCTGTAATATAATTCGGAGATGCTCAGCATGATCCTATTCATTCCTAAAATAGACCAGGATATCATCAATAAACACCACAAGAAACTGGTCCAAATAAGACCTGAACATTCTATTCATCAGATCCATAAATGCTACTGGAGCATCAGTTAACCCAAATGGCATTACGAGGAATTCATAATGTCCATAACAGATCCTAAATACAATCTTTGGTACATCCACATCCTTTACCCAAAGCTTATAGTACCCTGATCGTAGATCTATCTTCGAAAACACTCCTACATCTTTCAACTGATCAAATAAGTCTTCAATCCTTGGAAATGGATACTTATTTTTCACTGTGACTCTATTCAATTGTCTGTAATCGATGCACATTAGTAGTGTGCCATCTTTCTTCTTAACAAACAACACTGGTGCTCCTCACATTGACACACTGGGTCTAATAACCCCCTTATCCAGAAGTTCTTGCAACTGCATCTTCAACTCCTTTAACTCAGTAGGAGCCATCCTGTACGATGCTCTGGATATAGGAGCAGTGCCAGGTATAACTTCAATAGATAACTCCATATCTCTTTCAGGAGGGAGTCTAGGTAATTCCTCAGGAAATACATCTGGAAATTCATTCACTATAGGAATGTCAAGCAGTTCATCCTTACTACCCTCCTTCTGGGAATCAAGCACAAAAAGCTAGATAAGCTTCACATCCCTTCCTGAGGAGCTTTCTAGCTTGCATAGTAGATACCACATTAGCTAAGGAACTAGTACAGACGCGCTATGCAACACTATCTTAGACTGATCAGGTCTCTTAAACATAACTGTCTTAGCATTACAGTCAATTACTGCCCGATGCTTAGATAACCAATCCATACCTAAAATCAAATCAAATTCATGAATTGGCAATTTAATCAAATTCGCTACATACTTAGTTCCTTCAATCATAATAGGACAATTCTTAAACACCTGATTAACCAACACACTACTGCCCAGAGGACTGTTCACATGCATGTCATACTCTAACTGATCTATAGGCACCTCCATATCAAACATTTCTCAAACACAGATATATGAATGAGTAGATCCAGGGTCAATCAATGCATGCATTTCAGAATTAAAGAGAGAAACAATACCAGCAATGATATCCGTGCATCCCGATCCTCTCGAGCTTTCAGTGCATAAGCTCAAGCTGAATTAGTAGGCATAGCTGGTCAATCTACTGTTTCCGATTGGTTACTCCGATTCGGTCTATTTTGCCCAGATCCTCCTCGACCTCTACCACGTCCTCTGTTCCCAACAGACGTATAAAAGACCTCTCGATTGGCTTGTGATGTCTGAGCCTAGTTGAGCGGGCAACTTGTAGCACCCCTTTACTCCAGGGTACACACTGGGATGCCCGGAGGTCATTCCGGTACATATCCCACGATAAAGGTGAGGTACGTTCAAACACTACACTAACTTCACGTGGCATCATATTATTATTCATTATAAAGCATCGTATGGAAAATCAAAATATTTAAAACCCAACATTGTCCTTATTTCATTTCACAAACTCGAAAGTCTACATTGTATTTTTCAACACTTACTATATGTACACCATTAAACCTAGTACAAAAATACTACGTGAAAGAGGAAAATACATATAGTCTATCTGATCTACCCAAAAATCCCAACTGACCGACCTTTGAGCCATGAATTCTCTTGCCAAAATCACGTAGAGCCTCTCACTAGATAGAGTCGTCTCTCAGTCCTAAAAAGACCACGTTGCAATTTTGGTGAGTTTTGCGAACTCAATGAGATAACCATCATTGATGGTTCACTCAATTCATGCATTACATTATTTCTCATAACATATAATCACATTGGATCACATACACTTAATCAATCATGTCACATTGTCCATTTAACACTTTATAATCATTCAGATCTTACATTAGCAATGCACATGAGACTCACTTTCTTTCTTATTGTTGTGACTGAGTGCCTATCACAGACTTATACAAATATTGGCCCACAGGGCTCAATCAGACATAATCACAGAGCTTAGCTCTGTGTGCCAAATCAGAAAAATCATGGAGCAAAGTTCTATGTGGAAGCGCTTTATAATGGCAACTCAAGTCACAGCGCCTTTATCTGAGCATGCATTTTATGAAATGCAATAATTTCTAAATACCTCATATATCATAATTTTATATGAATGTTCAGAGAAAATTTCAGAGTCATTGGACCAAAGTCCGGCATTCAACTTTCGTTGAGAATCAAATGACAAATTCATATCAAATGCACATTTATTTTCATCTCATTCATATACAAGTAGCACTTTAATATCTCAATCAAATATCAGAGTCATTGGACCTCCATGTCCAGAATCAACATTCAAGCCACATTCATTCAATTATTTTTAACAGACTTTAAACAACCAGAAATCAAGTGAGACCGTTCAGGTTACTCACAAGTTACTCCCGAAGCTAATGCTTGGAAGTGCCGGCAACGTTTGGAAGTTGACGTTCCAACTTTTCCTCTATAACAAAATAATACACACATATATCACAATCTGCACAATTATGCGGATTCATTAATGCATATATATGAAATGAATTATGTACAATGCATGTTCATGACAATCCCAGGTATCCTACCATCAAGGTTATCATAAACACAATCAAATATCGAAACTCACTTAACTAGCATTGTTCGTAGGGTTTATACCTCAACAACCCATTTTAATCCAATTTCATAACCTACGGAGCCTTTTCAGATTTTTCTCCAAACTCTGACTTTCAAGTCTATTATTCACGTTTAATCAGATAGTGTAATTTATATAATTTGGTAATATAAGCAGAAAGTAGATGAAGCAAAAGTAGACAAAACAGAAGCAGACGAATATTCAAAACACAAACGATGGCTAAAGGCAGATGAAACATCAAAGGCAAATGAAATGAAACATAGACAGAGGTAGAAGATAGACGATATGCCAAAAGACAGACGAAGTGTCTAAAGGCAGACGAAATCTTAAAGACAGACGAAGTGAAGCACAGATAGAAGCAAAAGACAGACGATAGACAAAGGCAGACGAAGCGAAGCATAGAGGGAAGCAAAAGATAGACGATACGCCAGAAGACAGACGAAGTGTCTAAAGGCAGACGAAATATCAAAAATAGAAGAAGTGAAACACAAACGGAATCAAAAGATAGGCAGAAGCAAAAGACAGACCATAGACAAAGGCAAACGAAGCAAAACATAGATGGAAGCAAAAGATAGACGATATGCCAGAAGATAGACGAAGTGTCTAAAGGCAGACGAAATCTCAAAGACAGACGAAGTGAAAGATAGACGGAAGCAAAATATAGACGATAGACAAAGGCAGACGAAGCGAAACATAGACAGAAGCAAAACATAAACGATAGGTGGTCAACACAGACGAAGGAAGGTCAACCACAGACGATAAGAAATACGAACGCTAGATGGTCAACACAAACGATAAAATAGTCAACCACAGACAATAAAACACAGACGCTAAGTCTTTACAGACGAAACGTCTATGCTCCTAAACATCTCTAAGTCTTCATCAGCTCTCATATAAGCACCTAAGTATTCATACATGCTCAGTGAAGAAACATAGCATATCACCTTTCCATATCTAGCTCTCTCCACTAATCTTTTACATCATTTTATTTCTATTTCAACTTCAAGAACCATTTCACAACACCTGATCACTAATAATCTATCAAAACTCAAATAACACCATATCTCCAAATTTTCGTCCCTCTATCACAGTGTTCAAAAATATAATGATATGTACATGACATGCTCATGCAGATGACAGTAACTCATCATATTTATTTCAAAATTTTCAATTCTAAAGAATTTATTCACTACCTTCTTGTTGAAAAACTCCAAGATCTTCAACTATCCCCAAAACCTTAATTTC
>JANZXR010000008.1:13146073-13223217 GCA_027575705.1 Erythroxylum echinodendron
CTTTGTGAATTGAGATATTTGAATTGTGGAAGTCTGGATGTGCTTTAGGTATAAATGAAACAAGTCAGAAACTTTGTTTGAGAAATTGAATCAGTTTCAGTTAGAATTGATTTTTGATGTCTTCATAAGACTTGTAGAGCTTGTTTTACTCTTTCCATTTCTATAAAGCATGGAATTTTTAGATCACAGAGTTGAGAGTTACAAAGTCTGAAAGTAGTGACATTATTCTGGTAAGTGATAGAATGGAACAGACCTAATTGGCTTGATTTTTGACCCAAAATTAGGCAAAGTTTGATTGTGAGTTCCACATGAAAAATGTAGATCCTTTTTTTATCTTTCCAACGAGACCTTATTTGTGATTTTTGGAGATCTTTGTAAAAAGATATGAAATTTGGAATTAGATAAGTTTCGGATGTGAAAAATGGAAGAAAAGAGAAAAAAGAAAGTGGAGAGTTACGATCGTTCCGAGGAACGATCGTAACATGCGACGGATACGTCGCCGCCACGATCGTTCAGCGGAACGATCGCGACAACGCGACAAAATGCCGCCGTCGCCAGCGTTCCGCGGAACGCTCGCGATAGCGCGAGTTATCCGCGCCCCTCGCGAGTGCGAGCGCTCGCGAGGGCGAGCGCGGTACTCGCACCCGCGAGCGCGAGCGGGCGTTAAACATCCACAACGCAGCGTTGCAACTCGCGACGCTGCCGTTTTTCACAAATGCATGAGCATGAGATGTGTTTTCCTAATTTCTCTTATTTACCACACTTGGACCCGTTTCTTTGGTCCAACCCGTTCTACTGAACCGGGATGTTACAAAAGCAGTTTGAGAATTGCTCTGTGGATATCATCAGAGGCTGGGTGCTTGAATAGCTCGTGATTGATTAATCGAAAAAAGTTTCAAAGATTTTTCAATAAGAAAGCGAACAAGGTACGATTTTTAAATCGTTTAATATTTTATTCAAGTTCATATAATTATCAAGATCCGCTGGGAATCCCTAAAATTTTTTGTTTTTTGCTACACCTGTGATTCGATCATGGTTTGATTCCAACAGAGAAGATGTAAAATCTAGCAGAAAGTGATAACAATCAAAATATTTGTTGCGGTTTTGATAACATTAGTGGTCGTCATGTAATGTCGCTACTGCCCACGTATTCTAATGAAGGTTTCAAAACTAGATTCCAACAAAATATTACAGTGTTATTTAGAGAACAAAATTCATACTTCCATTCCAATTTGTTATGGTATTATTGTTAAGGAACACCAAATAAAAATAAATAAATTCATCAAATAAATGATATATTTATAATAACTGTTAGTGATAACACTCAATGCTTTGAAATATTTTAATTTTTATATAGTAATTAACTGAAATATAGATATAGATTACTTAATTTATACAAATTTCATTTTTTATTAAATTAATTCACATAAATAATATCTAAATTTTACTTAGTACTTCATATTAAAAGTAGAGTTAAAACTAAATTATCATATTTTAATTGTAAGAATCAAACAAGGACTTAAGATTTTTCTCACTGAAATACAAAATGTAACAACTAATCCCCATAAGTCAAGGAAACCAATAAAGAGAAATGAATTCTTTACGAATCAACCTTTGTAAATTTAAACTTACAATGGAGCATCTCTACTACCATTGGCTAATAAAGTTTCCCAAATTGTACTAACATTGTTCCTAAACAATTGAAAGCATTTATGGTTTGATTTGCTTCCAATCTCCTAACTTTTATTGATCATAACACCAAAAGTATAATAATTAATCTCAGTATCATAACTATAATAACCAACATCTAAAATTTATCATTAATTTTGCGAGAGGATCAATTCATAATCATCCAAGTTAAGATTGGTGTAATGGTTGGCTTATATGATACTTTTATTTGTTAAAATACACCTTTAACATAAGCCTTTATGCAAAAGTACAAGAATTTTGTTTTAGGATAACATATTAAACAAGTCTAATATTTTAAGTTTTTTTAATTCAGTACCAAGCTTTTAAAATTTTAAATTGAGTAACTAACCTTTTAAAACCTTAATAATTCAGCTTTAAAAATTATTTTTTGGATGATTTGTCATGTTTATTGAATATCACGTAGATGTCCATCTATTAATCACATAAAAAAATTAACGTTTTGAACATAATTGTGAAGGTTTTGAAAAAACTAGTAACTCAATTGAAATATTTAAAACCTTGGATACTGAATTAAAAATTCGAAAAAGTTATTCACCTTAGGATTATTTATCCCTTTTTTAAAAATATTAGATTTTGGTTTGTTGTTTATAGTGTAGGCCTAGCCATGTAACCTAATCTAACTCTCTAAATAATGGGTAAGAACATACTTAAGGGGTGCTTGGTTGATGGGTTTGAGAAGGGGTTAATAAGTAAGGAATGAAAAGTGAGTGGTTGGTTATCAATTATTATTATAGGGGCAATAATTTGATATCTTACTTTTGAAGAATCTTCCATACCCTCCATTTAGTAAAGGAATGAAACTCATTCCTTAGTAGTATCTCTTCTTTTAAAAATATTTTTAATACTAATTAATTAAATACAATTAATTAATTAAAATATAACTAATCAATTACAATATAATTAATCAAAATATAATTCATTCATTAATTAAAATATTGTATTTAATTAATTAATCAAAATATAATTAATTGAAATAATATAATTAATTAAAATATAATTATTCATTACTTAAAATATTGTAATTAATTAAAATATAATTCATTAAAATATAATTCATTCATTAATTAAAATATTGTAATTAATAAATTAATTAAAATATAATTAATTAATTACAATATAATTAATTGTTAATTGAAATACTTTAATTAATAAATATATTGTAATTAATTAATTGCAATATAATTAATTAAAATATAATAAATTTTTATTTCTCAATATTTTTTACAAACCAACTATTGTCGATGGTAATGGTAATCATTCCTTCCTCTTAACCGACTATCATAATTATAATGATAATATCCATTCTCATTCTTCACTATATTCATTCTCATTCCGATTACTATTATCCTTTACGAACTAACTGCCCCTTAGTATGTTAATTCCGTTATATAAGAACAAAGGGGATATCTAAAGTTGTAATAACTATAGAGGTATCAAAATTACTTAGTCATGCCTTGAAGTTATAGAAGAAGGTGAATGAGAAGAGAGTGAGAAAGGATACCTTTATCTCAAAAGACTAGTTTGAATTTATGCCTATGACAGAAGCTTTACATCTCTTTGTAAGATTAATAGAATATTACAGGGAAAGACAGTGTAACCTATACATAGTTTTCATTGATTTAGAGAAGGTGTATGACAGGATAGTTTTCATTGATTTAGAGAAGGTGTATGAGAGGATACCTAAGGAAATCATGTGGAGGTCTTT
This sequence comes from Erythroxylum echinodendron, assembly GCA_027575705.1. Lineage (NCBI taxonomy): Eukaryota > Viridiplantae > Streptophyta > Magnoliopsida > Malpighiales > Erythroxylaceae > Erythroxylum > Erythroxylum echinodendron. Next base: position 13,149,489 of record JANZXR010000008.1, read on the forward strand.
AGAAGGTAAGAGATTTCTTATTACCTATATACGAGTTATTAGAAATATCTGTGAAGGTGCTAAAACTAAAGTAGGACGATAAGAGGAGATACAAAGCACTTTCTATCGATATTGGGCTACACTAAGACTCCTCTTTGATCCCTTTTTAGTTCACAACTGTGATTGATAAGCTCACCAAGAATATTTAAGGATATGTGCCTTAGTTTATGTTGTTTGCTAGTAACATTGTTTTAGTGGATGAGACAAAAGAGGGTGTCAATGTTAAGCTTTAATTTTGGAGAGATACATTAGAGTCGAAGGGATTTAAATTGAGTAAAATTAATATTGGGTATGTAGAGTGTAACTTTTCGGGATATAGGGTAACTACCAATGTGGAGGTAAAGATTGATTCAGAAGTTATACCACAAAAGAAATGTTTTAAGTATCTAGGAACTATCATTTAGAGTAATGAAAAGATTGATGAAGACATAGTTCACCGTATCATATCAGTGTGATTTAAACGAAAAAGTATATCAGGAGTTTATATGAAAAGAAGATACCACTCAAGTTTAAAGATAAATTCTATCATTTATCGATTAGGTAGTCTATGCTCTATAAGGCGGAATGGTGGCCCATCAAACATGCATATGGTTATAACCTAATGGTGACAAAAATGAGAATGATCCGTTGGATATGCAACCCTACTCAAAGAAATAAGGTAGGAATGTAATGGTAAAAAACAAATTAAAGGTGACTAATATTATTGGAAAATTAAGAGAAACAAGGCTTAAGTAGATGAGACACTTAGACACTCCAGTGGAAGATACAAGAAGACTGTACTTAGAGACTATAAGAAGGAAAAAGGAAGAGCTAAAAAGAATTATGGGAAGTGATCAAGAATGATATGACTCTGCTGGAACTTATCAATGACATAACCCGTGATAGAAAATTTTGATGTACTAAGATACGGATAAAGAATCTCAGAGAAAGAGATCTTTTTTGTTCTCATAATTCTTTTAGAGTTTTCCTCTTGTATTTGACTTAAATATTTAAATATGTAGTACTTATCTTTTAGTGATTTAGCTAAACATTTCCATAATTAACCTTTTTATCATCATTATTATCATCATCATTATTATTAGTATTTTTCTTGTAATGAATTTTTTATCACATTATTTAGTTTATTATTTATTTATTTATTATTATTATTATTATTATTATTATTATTGTGTGTGTGTGTGTGTGTGTATATATATATATATATATATAACTTCTCTACTAGTTAAGGATAAAATTGCACACTATTAGATCTTCTTAGATCTTACGTATCAACGAAATTTTTCCTAAGTTGTTGTAGTTGATGTACTTCAACCTATTAAACTCATATGACTATAGAATTAGAATTATAATTAATATTTAAACTAGAGTTTGGAGATTGGTAGGAGGCTTGAAATAGTTCATTATGATGATTTGAATGGTATATCCTTCACCTTAAAACGATTTCAAAAACTCAAATTTAGTCACACAATTCTAGTTTGATCGAATCTTAGATCAAGTTTAAACTACATCCTAAAAAAATGGGTTGGACCGAGCTGACGAAGGAACCGACCTAATCTATTTCCATCTTTTATAGCTTCCACTCAAACTTGATTAAACTTGTAAAATTGATACTTTTTTTTAAATGACTTTCAGTTTAATAATTTTTTTACTTAATTAAAGTCGTCTTTTAGAATGAACATATTAAATCACATTTTACTTTTTCATTGGAGGGAAGTGATGAATTTTACAATGTTAAGATTTTTAAATTTTAAAAATAATAAGGTTAATTGAGTCACTAAAATTATAACACTTATCTAAAAACATATTTAATTACACATAATGCATAATTCTGTTTCATTAAACTGATTTCAACAAATACAAGCACATTAGTTTCATTAAAAAAGAAACTCATGTTGTCTATCCGTTGCAATGAACTGGAAAAAAAAAAAAAAGGAAGAAGAAGAAGAGGAAAGAAACAGCTCAAGAAATCGCAAAAGAGGGACAGGAGACCTTAACACAAAGTTGAAAACTGGCCTTTCCCAAGCTACTTGACTTGAGAGTTGAGATCAACTTGTGTATCTGCTCATAGAAGCAGGCATCATCTCAATCCCCACCAATGAAAAAAGCATGCCCTTTCGGCTTCATTGCATGTCAACCAGCACTTTACTGCGAAAAATATATATAACCTCGTTCACGCACGCTACCTTTCCTAGGGGCCAAATCATAACAAATGCTGGCCCATGTTTCATAATAATAGGAACATCCTTCTTTAATCCATATAAGGTAAATATAACATCCTATGACTAGTTACATAGATTGTAAGGCTGCTTAACCGAGATAAGTAAAAGTCATTTAATACAGGAACTGCCTCCCAGTGTACGTCTGCCCAAAGGACCAACTGGCAGGTGCAACGTTGTAGGACACCACACTACGCCCATTGCTGGTTGTTACTACAAATGAAAGGCTCTGTCCATTAAGGTAGGCATTGCTCTGCCAGTTTTGGCCCCAGTTTCTTGACATTGCTTGCCACCTAGTTCTTGAACCCTTGATAGCCACCGAACGCACATCACCAGCACCTCCTACGTTAGTTATAAGCACTAAATTGAAGTATGAATGGCCGTTTATGGTGAACCTGATGCCTCCTCTTCTCCTGCACCTGACCCTGGGTCCATCACAAGGAACACGAGCAATGTCAAACGAATATTCATTCCAAAATCTATGAACTGTGGCCTTCTGAGAGGCTGAGAACAAATTTGAAGAAATGAGTGTTAATAAGCTTACCTTCTATAAATTACTGGGACAATACCAGCTCTATACTGAGCAATTCTTAGGAAGATAGGTTGAGAGAGATCAAAATGGTGGTTAGGAGGATCACACCAGCCTCCTGGTGGGCAAAAGTTGGTGGCTGTAACGATAATGGAGCCAGGAAGACACCACTGTCTGTCATTCACGCATCTGATCTCAAAGCAAGCACCACAACTTAAGCCATCATTGAACAATGCAGTGCTCAGTGCAGCTGTGTTCACTCCATAGCCCTGACTGTACAGGTTTCCATAGCCACATGCCCCTCCTATAAATAAAACTGAGTATGTTAGTATCACATTATTTGCTTCTTAGAAACAACACAAGTATCACGGATATATGTACCCATTGTCCCAGAGGCGTCACCTCCTCCATAGAAAGTGGCACGAGCATTTATCCAACCTCCATAGTAACCCTTAACAGTGGGGACAAATGAGAGAAGCCCCACTACAAGAAGTCCAATAAATGCCATAAATTCCTACAGAAACCAAAAGTCACAAAATTCTTTAGCATCTTGTAACATTGTGCGAAGATCATGGATTAAATTGTCAAAACAGCAGGAGACCAGAAACAGAAAGAAAAGGAAGATTGCTCATTACGGGAAAATGGAGCTAGAGAGAAGTTGCAGTGAGGGAGATTGTGAATATGGGGAGGAACTTGCAAGGAATAAATAGAAGTAGCGGTCAACATCTGACTTGACCGACAATGTGGCAACTTTTTAGCTGTAGGGACTAGACCATCCAATTGTTAAGTGTTCATTTTTTTTTTCTGGCAGAAGTGGTTTTATGGACTGAAACCGTGTGTTTTTGATGACTTTTACTGTGAAAATGCCAAGAGTTCGTGTTGGGGACCGGAGGATAGAAGTGAATTTGGCACTACCTTTACAAATAATGTGCGTTCACATACTATTTTTACTCTTTTTCTCTTTTCTCTGAAGCTGTAGTTGGTTGCAGGAGAAAGAGAGTAGTTGGATTGTTGGACCACCGTAAATGAGTCTCTCCATCAATTCAACGAAGAAAATGTTTTTACCTCTACCCTCTTTGTTTTGTTTTGTTTTCCAACTTTCTCAAATTCCAACGACAGCTCAACTACAGAGTGTATGAGCCGTTTGTCTCGACATTTAGTTATGTATCCCCGTGCGAACCTTGTACCTTCAAGCTTTAAAGAGACCACTAATGTTTGAAATCCCATTTCGCTTTCCATTATAGTGAACCAAACCACAACAGAATAATTGTAGCTCAATTTGCAATTTGAAGAATGACAAGCAGCTCCTCAAATGTGACAAGTTTTGTCAGTCTAAAACGACGAGTCCCAGATTCCGAGGTATACAGCTCTTGCTTTCTCCATATTTACAGGTTTTTTCTTAAACGATTCCTTAAAGCTAACATTGTCAATCTTACATTCCATTAGATATTTTAAGCTTCGAGCTTGATTAACTAGTACCTTCCTGTCATCAAATAATTTTTGTAAGATGATACAGAAGTCCTTGTAACTAGTTGTTCATCATCTAATGCCTACAAGGGTGATGTTGGCAGTTATTGAGGTGGGATACGAGCACATGATAGTGCTCCCGCGGAAAGCTACTGTTCTACTAAAGGTCCTCCCTCATTAAGTACAATAGATGGTGGCTTTGTAAGCCATGAATTTCACATCATGTCATGTATATGTAATACATAACGGTACTTTAGTTACGTACTCTGGATTGAACGTGAAAGGGCAAAAAAAATAAAAAAATGTAAAAAATACCTAATTTCGGTTCTGAAACTTTAAGCGAGCCTTTCGAAGCCGAAACGACCCCAAATCTACCGCTGTCTTTACGAGAATCCATCACCGAGATGCGGGCTAAGTTTTTCTACAGTTTTCTCAATATGTAAACGCTTTTAACAGGTCAAAAATTTCTTATGTTTACGATTGATACGAGCAACTGTAGAAGACCTTAACCCATATATATAGCTTATATATCAGGCTTCTCCATCACAAGACCAATATGGACTAGGTTTACACTAAAAGAGATCCATTTTTCTTCTGGACTTTCACCCATTGATTTAGATCATTTATTGGGCTATTTTATCATCTTTATCTAGATCAAATTATGTAACTTAACCGAAAATTTATTTAAAAATCAAATTACAATTAATAACTATCCATTATATGGGAAATTGACAAATTTGCCCTTAAGGGCAAAAATGTCTTACAATCTCTTCCTTGGACAATTATTAATTTCAATTTTGACTCAACTTTAAAACAGTTTAAAAATTCAGTTAAGCTACGTTGCCGTATTAGTCGACTAAGTTTAAAAAACAAAACATTTAATCCAAAAAAAATGAAAGTCCAACAATCTATCTTGCAACGCTTTCAGTACTGAAAAATATTAAATACATGTGTCATATGCGACACAAATCTAATGCAATAATGAATATCTAATACTTCACTAACATGAATAGGAAAATGAAGTGTGACAAACTACGATGAAACTTTTATGATCTAATATGTATCATCTTTGTCTATAGGTTTTGATTTTTCCAACTTTATGCTAAATCGCATTGCTAAACTGCATCAGAGGAATCTTGTTTTCTTTCTCTGAATGCTAAACAGCATTAGAGAAAGCCTTTATGTTCTCTAACTAAATGCTAAACTGCATTAGAGAATCTTTATGAGATTAAAAACTTATATCCCCTATGTCATGTTAAACTTTAAGGATATATCTGTATAAAACTGTATGTGTCTAATGACATAGGCTAAAGGTCAATCTTTATAAATATCCAATGACCTTTAAAATGCTTAAGATCAACACAAATGTTAAGAGTTTTATACGTATAATAACAATGTATGATAATGTGTATTACTAAGAATAAACAATGATCATCTTTAATTGATGAACCATCATATCGTTATAATACATCAAAATGTACATGGAGAAAACATAACAATCTTTTAATTAACAGTATCTAAGGACCTCAAAATACCCATACTGTATACTTGTATTTCAAACACAAGTGGCTAAAATCCTTTAGTTAAAGAATCGATTTATAGTTCCTTAGTCTTTAAATTCTCCAAACCTTAATGTCACTGTCACCTTTTCGTATCAACTACTTCATGATCAAGAATTTGATCTTAAAATGCTAAGGTCCTGTGATATTCAATGTTGTTATTAAATAACACAGAAACTTGATTATCACATTACTGCTGAATGGGTTTAGCCACTGAATCAACCACAGACAACAAATACACATCCTTTTTCTTATATAATTTGTTGTAAAAAGCGACCGGATTAGAGCAAATTCACAGATAAATAGGACTAAATGAATAGTAATGAACAGATAGATTTTATATGGAAGACCCCTAAATCAGGATAAAAACTACGGGCAAGGATAGAAGAATTTTACTACTGAAAAATTGGAGATTTACAAGGAGAAAAACTAGACCTACAAAAATACACATAATATTTTTGTCTTTCTCTCTTTTTTCTCTCTCACCTCATGTCTCTCTTTTTATTCTATCCATCTCTATTTATAGGCAGGAGATTTCAAGATATGAAGATATGGTTGGCTAAATTAGCCAACCATATTGTTGTTTTATTAGGTTTGATTTATTAGGCATGGTAGGCACTAAATTCGGCGCCTACCAACCACATTTGTTGACAATTCTCTCACTTGAAAATTTGATTGATAATCAATCATATCTTCACACCATTCTTTTCTACCTTACTGCTTTATGTTGCTTACATCTTTGTCAGGCCACACGAGGATCGACACCATATAAACTTGTTAACATTGATTGCTTTTGTCATAAAATCTGTCATGTTATCCATTGTATGAATTTTCTTCATGTCCATCGTTCTTTCTTCTATTTTCTCATGACCGAAATGGTATTGAAGTCGAATGTGTTTTATCTTTTAATGAAAAGCACTTTGGATATCACAAAACAGAGTAATATTCTCTTATTTATACCCAAGTTCTTCAAACAATATCTTCAACCACACTGCTTCTTTATTGGTTTGTGTAGCTGCTACATATTCTGCTTCTATTGTTGACATAGCCACAACTGACTGCAGTATTGAAACCCAGCTCACAGTTCCTCTAATTAGTGTAGTAAGTCAAACTACAGGAGAAAATATTTCATTGAAGTCAATTCCTTCTTTCTGAGCATATCCATTGGTAAATTTGACGGCAAAATTTTGCATTTTTTTGCTAAATTAAGGTAAATTTATCGATAAATTTAGTATATTCTATTGCTAATTTGCCGACAAAATCACAATATTTCGTCGATGAATTTAGCAACGTAAGTTCCAAGTTTGTCACTAAATTTATTGATAGACATAAAACATTTCGTAGCTAAATTTACTGACAGAAAATATTATTCGTCACTAAATATTTACCAACGTAATATATTATTCTATCAAGAACGTAGCAATGGCGTTATATATTCTGTCAATAACTTAGCGTCAGAATGATATATTCCATCAGTACTTCATTGCTAATTAGTGACAGAATATTGTATTTCTGTCGGGTTTTAGTTATGATAAATTTCAACCGCAATTTCTTACTTCCTACCTAAGTTTTCTGTTGATAATGTTATGATTTTTTTGTACATTTAATTTATATAAATAATATATAACATTGATTGATAAATGTAAAGTAGACATTATCCTGAATGGTATAATAAATAATTATAGTGTACACGAATAAGTACCTTGAAATTACCTTCAATTAAGAATTTATACAAAAACTTAAGAGTATCAGACTGTCATTACATTCACTTATCTAGAAGCTATGCAGGTAGTGAAGGCGGATGCTCTGAATACTGCAATGAGGTCCTGTCCCTACTGTTAACTCATTCACCTCATTACGAAGCTAGGTTATGCATTCCATCAGCCTATCTACTGTGCTCTCTAGCTGAAGGACTCTCTCATTTGATGTAGACTGCTTACTAGATCCAGTTGTAATAGATGTGGAGGATTGCAAATAACATGTGTTTGCAAATGAATCCAAGTCAAAAATCTTCTATTGTTATGATATTTGCCCCCTGTTAGATAAAAAAATTTAACTCAACAACACAGTAATTAATGGCACCAGACATTTATAACATTATTATTCTCGATAATGCATATATATTTTCATTTTAAATTTCATACATCAAATTACATTGAAACCAAGTTTCATACATCAAAGTACAAAAATCATGATATAAGCGTAAAGTTTTGATACTTACAAGTTGAAGTGCATGATCCTGGTGGGTCAAAGATCCTCCAGTGTGTACAAGTAGATTCTCTCCATCTGGTTTTTTACGTCTGTTTGTAGAGTTGTGCTCTGAAATGAATATTACCTCAGGTGATGCCTGATATTGTTGCCAACGACTCTATATTTCTTCAGATATATACGGTTACTGTACACCATTCTTGTGTATCAAAGCAATAAAGTCTCTATAACGTATACGAGCTCGCCTATCCCATACATTATAAATTACAACATCAAATTTTGAATCAAAAAAATTATTTCTAAAAATAGAAAATCATACTATAAATACTTATAACCGAAAATATTTATCTAATAAATGTATAAAATTAGATAAAATAAAAAAGATTAAAGAATTTTTTTTGTATCTCAAACTCCTGATAATAAAAATCCTTTGTTCTTTGAGAGACATTCTTCTATATATATAACTCTCAAGGTTTATCCTCTCCTTGAACTTGGAGGAGATATTTCTTGAGAACGTTATAGATGAAACCAACCTAATATATAAGTTATTTTAGATCATTTTCAAATTAAAACCTATAATTTCATTATAAACCTATGGTGCTATCATATATTACAAAATTTTTAGAAGTTTTCTTACACATTGTTGACAATTGTGATGTACGTTCTTCCATCATCTCCCTTAGCTCTAGGCTGGAGGTCACCTACTTCAACCGCAACATTACCCCTGATATCTTTATAGGTATAGGGTTGATGGATAGCGTAGTAGGAGGTATAGAAGCTGATGCCTCATCTGGATGTGCAGTAGCATCTACAGAATGTGATGTTTCTCTTGGAAACGCACTGGCTTCTCTAAATCGTTGTAACATGAGCCTTGACAGCATCATATCTTGTTTTCTCTTTGATGACATATTTTAACCTGAAATTCACAATTTATTGAATTTTCCACCAATAAAACAATATAAATTCAATATATAACAATATATTATTGATGCAATAATAGATTTATTCATATAATATTTTATTACAAAAATAAATTAATTGTTATCAGAACTTAATTTAAATCAAAATCATCGTCATCCTCTTTTTTCTGAAGAATTAGAATCAAACTCAGGCTGCTCTTCAGATCTCTTGCTTTCCTTATCCTCTCTAGATGAAATGTCAACATATTTATTATTTGGATCATTTAAAGATTCATTCTCGTCATATGTTACATATGTATTTATTTCTTAAACATCTTCCTGAAATGCTTCACTTTCAATTCTCTTATTTTCTCCTTTTCCATGTAATTCAAAAACACCTCTAGGTTTTACTTTGCATACGACCAACCAATCTGATTTATCTCGTCATAAGCTAGGAAAAGGGACATAATAAACTTGGATCACTTGCATCGCCAACACGAAAAGTTCAAATTGTCTAAATCTTCTTCATTGGTTGATTTCAACTAGATTGTATTGATTATTCACTTTTGTTCCAACATTAGGAGTTGGATAAAACCATTCACGCTTAAATATCACTCTGTTTTATTGGCAATTTAAGTTACTCAATTTCAAGTATCTCAACAAATTTTACCATAGTAATCCATCAATTCTCCCTGTATGCAAACGTCACTATTTACTATTGCCATACTATGACTATAATGTTATGTATAAATTTGTATCCATTAACAAAATACGTCGGATATGATTTAACAGTTCATAAGATCATAGATAAACTTGTTCTTTATTATTTTTTCTGAGGCCTACACAAAAAATAATTTATCATATTAAATAGTATAGTGTCATCTAATCACTTTGATCTGATAATTCAACCATTTTAATTATTACAAGTGAAACTTACATATTGCTTTAATCATCGAGGAAAGTGTTCTTTAATCATCAAGGAAAGAGTCTTTCAACTTCTTTATTGATATTATCCTATGTTGTTTCTGGAATTAGCTCATGTAACCATTGCTCATATAATCTAAAAGCATTATTATGTATTTTAGTTGTGAACAACAGTAACTTCGGAAACTCAAATAATCTATTTCAAAATCAACTTAAACTTATTGCACGAAAGGTTTAACCTCTTGACAATTTAATAAACTATAACCATGAGCAGTCTCTATTTCTTCTACTATTAGCATTTTTCTTGTTTAACATCTATATGTTCATCATCGATATATGAAAATGGATAAGTTACCATCAACATCACCCGTTTCTCCCTCATCATCATTACGAGGAACTTTTTTTCTCTTCTGTGCATAAGTGTTTCAAAATAATATGAAAAAATGTATTTGCTTTCTCCATTAAATAAGCATTACATATCGAACATTCAACTCTAGCCTTGTTTTTGACGCTTTCTTCAAGTGATGCAAATACCTACATTACAAATAGGGTTATTACAATTTTGTGATTAAAACATGCTATAACTTTTATTTAAATATTAACTATAATTACCTCTCAAACGGATACGTTCATCAATATTGAACTGGACCAACAAGTTTGACCTCATGTGACAAATGTATGAGTAGACGCTCCATACAGCCAAAAAAACTTGGAGGGAAAATCCCTTCAATTGGCACAAGATAATTAAAAATTTCCTTTATAATTGTTCCATTTCAACCAACTTTATTTCAGATGATATTAAGCTTTTGAAAAACAAACTTAATTCTGTTATAGCTTCCTAAACCTTATTCAGTAGCAACTCTCTCATCCCAAATAATTTGTACTTCCTCATTTCCACACACCTTACCAAGATCGAAACATAACCATCTAGAAACTTTAGACTTTTCAACCATTCACATAAAATTTCCTTTAACTTTTTGTTCAAAGTGTAATATGCTTTTGGATATTTAACAGTGTGAAGATATTTATCTAACTCATTCCTTCTATAAAAAAGTTTCAAATCAGCTCGTGATTTTACATTATTCGTTTTCCTCCCTTCAGTGTTCATTATGGTGTTGACTAAATTGTCAAAAATATTTTTTCAATATGCATTGCATCTAGATTATGACGTATTAAATTATTTTATAGTATGGCAAATCCCAAAAGATACTTCCTTTTTCTCCAACTAAATCTTTTGCTACTGCTTCTATTAACTTCTTCAGCTTTAAGTGCTGTAACTTTCAACAATACTAATTCTTCAATCTCCTACAATATTTCTTCACCAGCTTTGTGAGGGAGAGGAGGTGTCTGTACCATCCTATTCTTAATGAACTTTTGTTTATTGCGTCTAAATGGATGATCTGAAGGAAGAAATTTCCTGTAGTTGCAAACCAAGATGTTTTGGCCCCGTTAGGAAGAGAAAATACATCAAGATCATTGCTACAGTAAGGATAAGCCAATGTCCCTTTTGTGTTCCATCCAGACAATATGCAAGGAAATCACTAATAGTCCACATCAAAGCTGCTCTCAATAAAAAATTTTGTTTAAGAGACACATCATATGTCTCTACACCAAATTTCCAAGGATGATACAATTCAAAGACCAATAGCTGTAAGAATACGTCAATTTTATGCTTTTGGTAGGCCCTAACACAATCACTGTCAAAAACATAAATGCCTCATTCATACACTTTTATAGAGGGAAATTATAATAAGTAATTATGATTGACCATGATGAATATTATTAGCTGGATTAACCAAAAGGTTAGAATCTGTTTGTTGATAATCCCAAGCTAACATTTCAACTTTCAGGTATAAAATCAAAATGGATGTTATTCCAATGGTTGACTCATTATTCCCTCTTCCTGTTCATGTTCATTATGCCATCCTATAAGAGATGCAGTAACATCAGAGTCATATAGTCTTTGAAGTATCAGAGTTAGCGGAAAGTAATACATCTACTTCCACGGTATTAATTTCTGTTTCATAGAACGCTTTCTAGGTTTGAACCTAGATTGACCATAAAATTTGCTCTCTTGTGATTCCATATCATCTCCCTAAAACAACATACATCCAAAATTGCAACAATCAATTTTTTCAACTGACAAACCAAGACCTTAATAGGTTTCTTCATATTGTAGAAATTATCAACAATTGTATGATCAGGAGGCAATGATTTATTATACCAAGCAAGAATTTTATCCAAACTTCAATCAAAAGTATGCCCTTCAGACTTTATGTTCAATATTCAAGCAATTGAAAATAATTAAGTCATGGTTTCATAATTTGGCCATAATTCTTGGTCAGCTGATTTTAGCAAGTCAAAAAACTTTTTGCACGTGGGTTCGGATCTTCTTTAAGATTTTCTATATTTTCCTTAAAGGTATAACCGACTCCTAAGCTCTTAAGTTCTCGTTGTGACTCCTAAGCTCACGGAAATTTTCACCAATAAGTCTCATAGGAGCTGCATCATGAGTTTCCAACCTATATACCATCCTAGGGGCTTATTATGCAAAGAATTGTCATGTCAATTATGTAAAATTCTTATGTTAATACTAAGTTTGAATTAATCACCTACAAGTTCAAGTCTTTATGTTTCAGTTTAAACAATGTCCACATATAAATACTTAGAGTTAAACCCTAGCCTAAAATCTCATCAATACTTTTTATAGGTAAAATTGTAAAAAAACAACACAAAAATGATCCCATTGTAGACATTACTTAGTTGAGCGACTTACCTTGATAGATAGATAATCGCAAACTACAAAGAAGACGAATAAGGTTGGGCAATTATCAACGCTCTTCAACGCAAAACATGGCCTGCAAGAAATACAATATTAATCCCTGTTAATGAGTGCTATGTCATTTTGATAGCATATTTTATTGAACTTTAAAATATAGTTCAACATTATTCCTTATTAATGACTATAGTAAATTGACATAATTAACTTGACGCTTTTTATGTTTCAACAAATTATGGACATGTGGATTTATATTTAACTAAAAAAAATTTTAAAACTTGTCGCTACATTAAAATTGAGTTTTACTTTTGTGTTCATTTTTTAATTAGATTCATAATTGAATACATAAATGAAAAGTAATTTAGATTTTTTTAGAGTCTAAAACTCAAGATAGGGATCACATTATAAATGAAAATATTACATTAACAAAAATGTGCTTACTTTATTTGTGAAGAGATTTTGGTGTGAAGAAGAAAAAGATAGAGTTGTTATCAATTTCATTGGTGACATCTACATCAGTCCACTTATAGATATTTTTAAATATCAATAGGGAAATACAAATGGGTTTTTTTAAAGCTATCGTTTATGCACTTAATTATTCATAAAATTTTTTATTTATTATTTATGAATCTAATAATGATGTTATGCCTTAAAGTGTTAGACCAGTAAATAATTCAAAGCCAGCTTAGGGAAGAAAAAATGATAGTTAATCAAATGATGCATGGTATAAGTTGCACTTTATTTTAGTTATTTATTTATGGCATTTAAAGTGGCTTTGATTTGTTAGAACTATTTGTAAGTTGCCTTTTCTAACATTTGTTGTTCTTTCCGACTAATGTTGTGACAAAGAGATGTCAACTTTTTTTTTAGTTTTATTTCAATATAATTGGGCTTATCTTGCTTTTTATACACGACATCTTTGTTCAAAATGATTTGTACCATATTCAATTGGCTGAGTGGAATATGGATCTTCTTATTATAAATTAGAATTTGAATAGAAAAGATATTTGGGATTTCTTTGTTTTCTCTTTTTGGCCCCTCTATAAAATAAATTATAATTAGATGAAACATTTTATTAGGTTTTTCACATTTTACCACTACGTTAGTTATTTACCTTTGTGTTGTGTCCTTAAATTTATGGTTACATATTATAGTTGTAGGTTTATAATTTCTTAGGCCTCTTATTAATGCTACTATAAGTTTTATTATTTTGGGTTAATGTTCATAATAAATTAGATGAAATTTTTTCAAGACTTAATAGGTCATGTTGTGTCACTTCTCTTTGTTTTTGGTTATTTAGCTTGATGTTTCTTAGTATAAAAGTTCATGGGGTTCTTCTTTATTAGAAAATTAAGTTAGATTTTACTTAGTGACATGATGACTATACTTACAATATTTTAAGAATATACTTTTCGTGATATGCATTATAAAATAATTTTAAAATTTTACTTTAAAAATCTATTTCTTTTATTTTATGTCTTTTTGTCTAAAATTGAAACATCTTTCTCTTTCTTCAAATTCCAAACTCTAGAAAACTCAGTTCTTTATTTTAGGTCTAATTCTAAAATATTTTTTATTTATAAAAAGTTTTAGGTCAATTTCTATTCATCATTTAAGTTCATTAAAAAGATCTTAAAACTTAAATATCCAATTTCTCTAGTCTTCAAATTATTAGCTGATCATAAATTATTATAACTAAAATAACACAGTTTTACAAATCCTTCCCGAATTGTTTCTTCCTCAAATCAATCCCCTCAATTCACTATATTTGTTTCAAATCCTAAATAACAATTGTGAAATCTTTAACACCTTTCATCGAACATTTCATCTCTAAATAAATTTCATTAAACATTTTGTAGGCAACCCGAATTCATCTGTAAATAACAGAAAAACTACTATATTTTTCTATTATTCACCAAAATAAACACGTTCAAACACATTTAGTCTTGAAAAAAAAAGTCATGAATAGCAAACCTAAATTTTTGAAAGCGCTTCCAAAATGTCAAATGGATGTACCAATTTTATCAAATGTAAGGATTAACAGATGCCACCAGAAATTGATGTATGATACAAACCTTGTTGAAGAAATCAGATAAGCTTATTGAGATGAAGGGGTCCAAGAAAGCCAATGCAATCGTTAAATACCTGCACAAAACAATTGATTAGATGGTAGACAAAAAATTATGAAGAAACTATAGGGGTCCAACAAAACCAATGCAATCATTAAATACCTGCACAAATAATTGATTAGATGGTAGACAAAAAATTATGAAGAAACTATCTTACCCTCAAAACTTTTCATCCAATTAAATAGATTTTACTGAAAAAGAAATGAAGGTTTGAACTCAAACATTTACCAGCAACTAACCTCCACTTAACTGAAAACGATGGACTATGGATTAGAGCAGAGCACACACGATGGAGGATGAACACAGATGAGATCGACAACGATATAGCAGAAAACGAAGAAGAAAGAAGAAAGAAGACGATGGACTAGGGGGGCTTTGGGTAGGTTTAAGGTTGAATGAAAACAATGTTGTTCGGTGTCAAACCAAATGGTGTAATTTTCTTTTTATTAAAAATGTCAATTTTACTGATGAAATGATGGTTCCATCAATAAATTACTGACGGACATTACTTCCCTTGGTACACCCCGATGCTTATATTTGCTGCCAACCATTACCACCTATTTTATTGATGGACATCGTTCTTCCATCGCTATATTTCATCGGCAACATTGTCGGAATAATTTTCCTTTGCCTTTACTGACATCAGATATTTTGGACGTCGCAGAATAAAACTTTTTTCAACAATGTTACCGATGGAAAATTAATTTCCGTAGCTAATTTACTACAGTCTTGCTTCCGTTGGTAATATTTCGTAAGTAATTTGTAATTTTGTTTTAGTGATAAAGTAATATTTGTATTTTAGCATATAATGTTGAAAATGGTACCTTTTATTAGTGCATCTAAATTATATAGGTGCTAGTCCACTGTATTTGAACCGATGGAGGAAGAGATTATAATAATTTGAATAATAAAAATGCATAATGATTATTTACTAAAAATTATAGAAAATACATGCCTATAATATAAGGGCACGTAAATGATTCCAGTGTGACATAGTCTTTTGCTCAAGCTACATCAGGAACTATGCTAGAATTTGCGTTGAGATTTACATCTCAAACTATAATTTGCTATTAAAAATCTTGAGTATTGTCCTACTTTTTTCAATTTTTAATTGTGTAATTAACAAGATCACCTGATAAATCCATACACTTCAAACTTAATATATAAAAAAGATCTTCATATAGGGGAATTCTGAGAGAGAAAACATAGTCAGAAGACTGAATAGTCTTAAACTCAGTAGGCCTTAAAGCTAAATATATAACTACAAGGTACTTTTTCATGGTCATTCTCCTTCTGTCCACCACCTACATTACTAGAGAAAAGGCTTTAGACCCTACAACCTCCGCCATCACCATCTCAGTCTCCAAAACTATTCCAAGGATGTAATCATTGTCCAATGCCTAGTAATATAACTTTCAAGCTCACATGTTATGTTTATTTTAGAATACACTACCAAGTTATCCACACGTCGTAACTTCACATCTCTTCCACTCGCCACCTAAGGTTCTGCAGTGCCATAACCACTTCTACCTTGCGGAGTGAGGACTCCGACTTGGCTACCAAAATTCCTCCTGATAATCGCATTGCCGCCACCATCATCACTGGGTTTTTGGGGTCTGGAAAAAACTTGCTCACCGAAACCCTCCCTGACACCCTCCCTGACATCCCCAACCTCAAATATCTCGACCTCACAAGAAACAACTTCTCCAGAGACATTCCCGCATCATTTGGTTTGAGAGACCGGAAAAAAAAAAGGGTAAGAGATACAGGAAAAAATGGACCAAGCTGTTCTCGATGATATTATCAAACGGCTTCTTGAGGTTGGTGGCAGACCTAGAAACAGGTTCAGTTGTCCGAGCCCGAGATCTGTCAGTTTTGTGTTGTGTCCCAAGATATTTTCTTGCAACAGCCCAATATGTTAGAGCTCGAAGCTCAACAACCCAATATTTTTTACTTGTTAAACTATCTATGAATATCTTTTTTAGCTGCTTGTGATCGATAGGGTTTTGTTGGTTATTCTTGTTTTGCCTTAAAGTTTGATACAAGGTTCGTGCCTTTTTGGCTCTGCTGTCCACATACACATGGGGGGCTTTTATTTTTTGAAATTATTGGCTTATTAACACCTGGGCTTATTACTTTGTTGGATGTTTCACAGTCAGCTATAGGAACCAAGCTTGTGTTTTTCTTATATGCACACTAAGTTTGCAGTGGGCTGAAGTCAGCCTCTTGCCTTATGTTTCTAGATTTTGTTTGTGTATGGGGGTGGAATTTTAAAATGTTTCTTTGCCCCTTTATTATTCATACTAGCTCTGGCAATATTGTGTATGCATTTGCTTTAGTTTGTTTTCATTGCATGAATTAGAGTGGCTTTAATGACTGTTTTTTTTTTAAATTAAAGGTAATGACTGTTGGTTGAACTTAATTCTTCCTAATGAAAATCGAGTCCTGGTTTTGTACCTCCTGAAGCTGGACTTTTCCAGATGTGTCTCTTGTTGAAGTGCTACGTGGAAAAAGTATTAGATTGTATGTTTAGCCGATGTAAACTGGATCCAAGTGAACAATTGAAGTGCACTTTGGTGAGTATCATACAGCTTCTCTTAACATTGGCATTTGGTTGTCCATGCTATGAGGATGAACTACTCAAGTTGGAGTATGGTTGTTAGTTATGACTATAGCCAATGAATTACAATGTCTATGTTGCCTGTCATTGCTCTAACTTTTAGCAAGTATACTTGGAATATTAACTATGGATCTTCCTTTAAATTCATCAACTTCTTTGTTTTGGTAGACTTGTATATTTCAGCATTATGCATTAGGGTTTTAATGGTTATTACTTGTATCTTGGGAGTAGCCTTGCGACTCTAGTTGAAGAATCTTTCATTCATACTCTTGTTTTAATGATGTTGTGTTTTATGTCATATAGTTTCTTTCTTAGCATTGATGCTATCAACCTAAGCCTTGGAATTCATCTTTTCGTTTGATATTGTTTTGTTGACTCATAAATGGGTAACTATGACCTTCTTGCGTGCATTGTATTGATTATTTGGTCTGTTTTGAGGTTACTTGTTAGATATGGGTTGATGTAGGGAAATTTTAGACTTGTGTGTTCTATGCTGTGGTCGATATATTCACACATATGACCCACTTACGATGTACTTTACAAGTTGGATTTTGCATTGAATGCACTATAATTTTCATGCACTTCTTTTCATACACAAGAACTTTGTCTCCTGATTCTGTTTCCTTTATATATTATTTTCTTACTTTTAATAATTGGCATTTCTTAAGTTCAAATTCATCTGTTAATTTTTGTGATTGAAAATTATGAAATGCATCCTTTAAGTTTTGTGTCGTGTTACCACATTACTTAGAAAATATTTTTTATGTATTTAATATACGTTTGTGTGGTTGCTATAATTCTATGCCATTTGATGCTATCACTGTGCTCCTTATTAGTTAACAAAATGGGATGTTTGTATTAGAACTACTGTTTCTTTATGTTTTTGTCTTGGATTTTGACAGTTCTGTGTAGCATTATGGTTTGCTCAACACCATCCTCGACAAGAACAAGCTTTTCTCCATCTATTAAACAGCCAAATAGAGAAGCTTCTTCTTACCTTTTATTATTCTTTTTAGTTCTTGTTTCATATCTTCTTTGGTTCTATTCTATTCTATTTTTTTACTTATTTCATTATTATTAAGTATTTATTATTAGTATCATTAGTATTATTATTTATTTGTTTTTATGCATTTATGTATTTAATTTTATTTATTTACTCTTTTAACCTGCATTACTTATTTGTATTTTTTGTATTATTATTATACTACCTTTTTTTCATGTCATAATCGCATGTGGGTCTACCGGAAATAGCTTCTCTACTCTGTAGAGAAAAGACTGCGTACTATCAGACCTCTCCAGACTCTACTTTATTGCGGGATTTTAATCTGGGTGATGATAATAACCATTCAAAGTGGCTTTGGTTCTTGAGAAGGTAATGATTTCACGGAAGTCAAAGAATCAGTTAAACAGAAAATGCGTATCTATGCCTAGATTGAGCGGGCCTTTATGTCTTTAATTCACTTATTTGGTCACCGAGTACTTTTATGGATGATCTCAGTGTAAAAAAAAACCAACTTTTCTTAATATACAAGAAGTGAGTCCCTAAAAAGCTTCCGGTGAATAAAGTTAAAGGATCATGAGCATCCAATAAAGAACCCTATGAGATTTGGACTCAAACCTTCTTCCAAGTAACTGATGATGATGACTCATGTCTAGGAGTAGACTCGAGTGACAATTGCCTGGTGTTTATCTGCATGTATGTTTTCTACTCTTAGTTGGCTAAATTAATGCCTAAATAAATTATAGACAAATGCACATGAGGATAGCTATCAATTTACTAACGTTACAACCCCCAAAGGAGACATCGTATCAATCTAATTCTCAGGCATATCACGGTGTGGGTTCACTGTTGTCTATTTGATCCTGAGCATGCAAAAATATCATTCAATCAGGTTTCTCCAATTAATTCGCAAGATCTTGAAGTAACTTCGGCTCGAATAATATATACACTTATTTTCTCAAAAGTTGTCCTGAAAAAGGAATCCGTAAACTTCTTACTCCATATTCCTTTACTAAAGCAAGCAAATTATGATAATTACGATAATTGAGCACAATACAATTGTAATCATGGAAAATTATATAATAATAAAATTAAATTGCAATAGCAATGTAAAAGAAATTCTGATGTCCATGTATAACAACAAATCATATGCAAAAGAAAGAATATGCAAGCATCCACAGAACACACGACTTTCACTGAAACTCAGACTGCC
Source organism: Erythroxylum echinodendron (assembly GCA_027575705.1). Classification (NCBI taxonomy): domain Eukaryota; kingdom Viridiplantae; phylum Streptophyta; class Magnoliopsida; order Malpighiales; family Erythroxylaceae; genus Erythroxylum; species Erythroxylum echinodendron. The sequence continues at coordinate 13,169,071 of JANZXR010000008.1, forward strand.
ACTGGAGCGACGTACCAAGTCTTTTGCTTATGAATGATGTGTTACTGTTAAGATGCATTTCAAATCTCAGAGACCTAAATAGCCAAACTTGAGCAAACAAAATCGCTCGCAAGCATCTCTTGTATTGCATCTAGTTAATGCTCGTTTAAGAAGTACCACGGACCAACACATCACGTGCATCGTAGTATGAAAATAAATATTTGTTGCTTCATTTCCATTTTATTTGTTATTTGCCCTTTCAATTCCTAATCGTATACCATCATTTAATGCTAAACCCCACCTAGATTCCACTGTCTTTAATTTTAGCAATATCCAAAATTCTTTTATTTTGAAATTGTTACAAGAAGCATGAGACGAAGTGTTGCATGGAATCGAAATTACCACAACAGGTACAACGTGACACATGGAACTACTAATTCTATAAATACATAAGAAACAAAAACAGTAAGATAAATTTTTAATTTTAATTTACGGTTTCAACTTAATAATTTAAGATATAATTTCAACACGAAAAGAAAGAAATAAAATAATAACCAAATTAAAAACATAAATACAATATAGACTATATATATATATATATTTAATGAAAGATTGTAAGAAATCTGCTAATAAATTGAAAATATGAAAGGCTTCAAATAAAAAAGAAACTTATTTTTAAAATTTTGTTTTTCAGTCTTCAAGCTTAATTAAATTTGAAAATATTGGGAGTGCAATATAATTGAGTATAATAGCCTATCGAAAATTATTAACCTCAATGTTAAGAATCAAAGATTGGCTATGAGATTGTGAAGAATTAGAATATATACCAATAGGAAACTGTAGAGTCACCATTTGACAGGATATAGGTGAATGAGGCTAAAATAGTTTCCTTACCTTTTTTTGTCTGGGAGCATTGCCAAAATTACTGTAAAATGGTCAACACCTCAGCTTTCGGATCGATGATTGTTATGGAGATAAATAAATAAGATGGTCCGTCTCAAGTCTTGTCGCCAATGCCAGTGGTCTGCTAAGCATCCAACATCAAGTAACCAGATTCGTCTACCGGCACAGATCAAAAACAGCCGACGAGTAAAAGGCAGCTTCCCAGTTCCCACATGAGGGGACTACTGTTTCAGTAAGTTGTGGAAGGAGACGATTCACTTAAAGTCACGGGACATGCCAATTTATGAGATCCAAAATGGAAAATGAAGATAATTCCATCGAAGGTCAGGTTAATTTCTGAAGTTCAAGTATTGTCCATTTGCATTAACTTTGGAATGGAACGATACCATTGAATTTGAATATGGCCTCGGCTAAGGAGTTCAGTTCTGACAAAAATAAAGAGCAGCACCTTTTAATCGGCTCAGGACTACATTTTCTTGCCTATATCATATAGTATAAAGCTCAGTTATGAAAGTTTCGCCTTAAGTTATCAACCAAAAATTAGTCAAGAGCTCCAAGAACTTAGGGCTTAGGATACACGCTGACTAAATTATTTTATATGGAAAGCATTGATTGTGTTAATGAGGGTTTCGTGACTCTTTCAAAAGATGCAGATTGATAAATTATGATGTGCAAATTGTAAGGACTAGTCTCAAGAAGATGCAAGTTTGATACAAATACTCAATTATTTTAGTGTGTAAAATTAAATTAAAAGAACAAAGAGTATTTCAAATTTTCAGAGTATAATATTATTTATAAAAAAGAATCCTAAATCATGATTGAATCTTCATAAATTAGTTTAGCTAGGGTTAAAAACCCTAAAATTCCTGCATACTTTTAGCAGTAAACTTTAGGACGTGGTAAAATTTCGGGTAGTTTTCTGGTGAAGTGGGTGGGACTTGCCGACACTGAGAAGGAATTAAGAAAAAAACCCAAGTGCAAATGTCGGTGGCTGAACAGCTCACAAAATCCTTGCTAAGTTCTTCAGCACCAGTTAGTCGTTTCTGATGCATCCAAAACTGAATTGATAATATTTTGGCTATGAGTGTCGGTTCCTACAAGCCATTTAGATAAAAGACTACAGGCACTGGGAAATCTTTAGATTCCATCCGTAAAATTTGGAGTACACTACACAGAATACTGTTGAATATCAACATCCTCACATGGTAGGCCACAGCCTAGTTATCGTTTGCAGGGAAAGTATAACCTCTGGACCAAGTCTTCCAACAAACATCTAAACCTGCCTAAAATTTACCACTTCAAACTGGCCCTGGACCCCATCCTCGCCCTTATATAGCTTACTTAAAGCCACCGGAATCAGCCTCCTTCGGCGACTCCGGTGGCACTTTTGCCTCTCCTTCCACTCCTAGCAGTAAATTATGGACAGATACATTCGACTATAAGTTACTCGAATCTCTTGCCGAACCAACCCACGTCGAAGAAGCACTAAGGTAAAAGCCTTGGTTTTGACTTATGAATGGATTAAATAAATATCGCATCTTAATTAAAAATTTTAAACAATAAATTACGAGTTCATATATAATAAAAACAATCATATATTTCAATCTTAAATAATATTGCAATGTATTCGATGCACAAAATTCCCCATTTTACGAGAATTTAGGGGCGGTGAGGTTCAATTAGAGTCAATGTGAAGTCAATAAGTTCACTCAATTTGACCGAGCATTAATTTGAACTCATATATTTTTTCTTTAAAAAATATCTTAAGTTTCTGACCTGTGTATTCTAATTTCACTTAACGACATCATGTTATTTTAGATAAAATGGTGTCGTTCAGTGCCTCTCTCTTATTTTTCTCTTCTTTGACAACACTATAGATTAATTAACTAATGTAAAATGCAGGTAGCCAACTGAAGCTTTCCTTTTTTGTTGTATATCTCCGTAAATCTCAATTACTAGTTATGTGAGTTTTATTTTAATTGTTGTTTGAAATAAAATAAAACTAATAAAAAAAGAAAATAAAAAAGGGTAAACATCGAAATTGTTCTCAGTGAAAGATTACAAGAGTAGGCTTTGTTCTACTTGCAAGTGGTAGCTAACTAAGTGAAGAGTTTTTTTATTGGCTCATGGTTGGAAGAGGCTGTGCTTCATTGCTTTGTGAGTAACGTGGTTGTTTTGTTGATTTATTGGAGAAGCCAATTTATGATGAGATAAAAAAAGGCTTTACCCTTTTTCACTTGTGAGTGGTATTGCTAAAAAACCATAATGGATGACGAGAAAAAGAAAGGTTTACTCCTTTGTTTTGGCGTGTGAGGTAACAGTTGTTTGCTAAGATAATCAAGAAGAAGCAGATCATCATCGACATATATTTGGTATTGGTATCTATTGGGTTTATAAAGAGCACTAAATTGATTAGGGTTTTCAATTTGTATTAGAACCTAGAGATAATTGTTCTTGTAGTTAAGAATATAGTTGTTAGTTGTCAACTGTATTCTTCATTATTATAGTAGATTGATTTTAGTCCGTAAAGATCCAGACCATAGATTTTTCCCCTAATTGAGAGAAGTTTTCCACGTAAATTGTTTGTGTATTGATTTAGTTTCTTGCACTTTATTTCTATTGTTATTATTATTGTTGTGGTTATGGTAATTTTCCCCAACACTTTCTTCATTTTCTTTCCTTACCCTCTTTTTGCATTTCTGCTAGCCTCTCATTCATGGTTTCTAGTCTTTCATTTTATGGTGTTCGTCATGTATACGGGTTTATGGTGTTCTTCAATTAATCTCATATATTTTTGGCATTCATCATAACTGGAGATTCAATCCTGTATTTTGAAATTTTGTTCTCGTAACTTTATAAAGGATTAGGAGAATCAATGAAATTTTCAGAAAAATATGGAGACAAGGAAACGGTGAGTTGTTTAATGGAGGAAAGTGTTGTGGTGACGATTACCGAAGTCATATGGTCGTTGTTGGAGGAGACGATTATGGTGCATGAGACGATGATGAAAAGAGGAGGGATAGTAGAGGTTGTCGTTGTGCATAGCTTGGTGAAGAGACTAGGGTTGCTATTGAGGAAAGGGTCGGAGGCAGCTAGAGAAAGCGCAACGGCAGCACTGGTGACGATGTGGTGGAAAGGAGGGTCAAAGATGGTGGCAGAGCTAGTGACGATTGCAGGGATAAATAGGATGTTGTAGAGAAAAATGAAGAAGATGACTCCACTAGAGAATTTTGGACGAGCTGAAGAATTAATGGAAATGTCATCGTTCGAACTACTACATAGCAACGCAACGTTTAAATAAACTCACACCATTGTTATCAGAAACCAGACCTTATACTAGCCACCCCTTACGTGTATTAAAGACATTGTAGTAACATATAGTAGGAGACATATAGCATAATGAATGTTGTCTTCCTTCTCAAAATTTTAAATTACTTCTTATTTTTATATATAAATCAAGGGAAATGACATAGACATCTCTTGTAAGATAAAAATTTTAGAAATTTTCTCTAATTTTAAAATTCTCAAAGAATTTTCTTCTATTATTAAGTTTTTTTAATTCCTTATCTTAAACTTTGATTAAAAAATAACAATGAGACATACATAACTAATTAAATGTCATTAATATGATAACTCAATTTAGTTTTTAAACTCAATCCAAATAAATTAAATTCAATTTAAATTAATAATTTGAAATAATTATAATAAATAATTAGTTTGTTTCAAATTTAATTAATTATGTTCTATTTTAATAGTTAAATAGAATCATCATATAAATAATATTTGATTATTTAATATCTTATATTATAATTGTATATGTTTTGTAATTTTTTTATTCTAAGTTTAAAAAATAAAAAATTGAAAAAAGAAATTTTTAAAATAGTTCAAAGATCAAGATATTTTTTAAAAAATTATTTAAAATATAAATCTTTTACACATAAATTATTTCGTGCTTGCTTCTTTTTTGATGTAAAATAACTCCATTTATAAATTTTCAACATAAAGACTCTCATTTTAATATATGGCTCAACGTTTGCAAGAATCTGAAAAGGATCATAATTTACACAACCTTCTATTTGTATTTTTATAAAGAGACTGTTTATATAACTTAAACCCGTGAATAACTTTACCGATTCCTTCTAAGGCTTACTCTCAATTTATAGTATAGTACACTATGAAAAAACGAATTCTAAGTTGGACACATCCACCAGCTTTATTGCACCCCACGGGAAAAACAATGGGTAATTAGAACTATTGTAATTTAACTTCTCTTTTAATGATATATGGAAAACGTCAAAATAAATGTGAACCTTAAACATTTGACAGTATTATCATTACAAAAGCATAGGAAAGACAAACTGTTCAAAAGGATCATCGGCCATAATAAGCAGGCTAAGTTGTAGATGAAACACCACCAGGGAGAACATTATTTGGTTGAGTCATCATCATTGAAGTTATGGCAGAAGAAACTGGGCTCCCTTGTGAATAGGGAGAGAAACCAGTTGGAATTGCGGCAGCAACATAGGCAGGGCCTGGAGGCATCAGATATGTTTGACCCAGAAAAGTAACTGGAACTGAGACGTAGAGTCCACTAGAATCAGGGCATTCTTAATATTTTATAAGCTCTAGGTAAAATAAAAAAAATCCTATTTTTTCCTTATTTTTAGGCTCTCACAAATAATATAAATAAGTAAAATATAAGCCCTTTCTTTTGTTCTTTATGTAGTCAAAAATAGACCCTATTTTGATTCATTTTATTTTTTATAAGGATCTATTTTATCATTTATAAAGATGAGCCCTGAGCGAGTGCCCGTCCTACCCTTGCCCAAGGCCAGCCCTGGCTAGAATGCAGGGTTGAACCCCAAGCTGGCATTTTTCCAGTAGGAATCTGAGTTGGCACTTGACTTGTATGAATTGGACCTGTAGCAGCAGCTGTGGTGGTATAGCTATTCCCTGGGTACATTAAAGTAGCCTGAGGAACTGCCAGGTAGTTTGATTGGTAGGGACACCTGAAACTTGTGTTGCTGATAGCAAACTCGCATCAAGTATGGTATAGTCTCTACTTTTGTCACTATAAGCCTACATCTAAGAAATTCAAAATAAATCAGTACCAGCTTCAATTCTCATATCAAGTCTTCACTAAGTGGGGAATCAAAACTGTATTGAATGACATCAAAGTTCAAGTATGAAGGGACATACATTCAATTGAGTAACAACATATGCCCGTTTCCTCTAATCGCATCTTTTATTTTTTTTTCTTTTATTCTTTCTCGTGAAGATAAAAACACATACTTATACCTTTAAATTGAGATCAGTATAATGAGAGTATGATAAATGAAGCTTACAATATCCACCATCATAAATCCAACGTCCCTCTAATGCTTCTTTGGCTACTGTTGCAGTCCCAATATCTGAAAACATGTAGACGCAAACTTATCAAACAAAGACAACATATAATGCTTTTTTTAACCTAATGCTATATGATATCTTCCAAGGAAAAGAAATGGCAATTCTTGTAAATCGGCAACATATCAACAGTAACAGTCAGCATGGAGAAAGGTATAAATAGTAACAAGATCTGTTAGAAACACGTGTACTCTATGAAGTCTAACGGGTCTCACAAATTAAAAGTAATCCAACTTTCATGCCTGCATAATATTCTGATAGGATACTACGTTACGTAAAAGAACAACAAGATTTAACCAACTCTTGTAGCATTATGGAAAAGGGAATTTCACAAAATGGTACCGGCCTTTCGAGAGGACTGCAGCTCTACTGAACAATATCCAAATTCACATGTCTTTCTCACTCCTAGTGACAGCCTATATGTACCGTTTCCAGATTCAAAAGTAACGACATAACAAATATAACAAAATAACAATAACGTAATGAAAGGGAAAGATAACAAAATGCCATATGTTCGCTCTAGGATTAGCCAATTGTCCCCTCATTCATCGGCCTTCTTTTCCTAGAATACGTGAGTCGAATCGGAGGTATATCATTACCCTCCCCGTCGAGTTCCACCTTGTCCTCAAGGAGAAAATTAGGAAACTATTGTTGGATTGCCTCGCAAGATTCTCAAGTAGCTTCAAAATAAGGTAATTCACACCATTTAACCAAGATTTCTTTGCCCCTCACGGTGTCACGTCACTGCAGTACCTTCTCTGGAGTCACAACCCATTTCATGCCTAAAGTCAATTGAAGTGGAAGGGGCTTATTGATTTGTTGAAATCCAAGCGCCTTCTTGAGCTGGGAGACCTGACAGATCGGGTGGATGTTCATATCAACCGGTAAATAAAGTGTATATGTCACTGCTCCAATCCGCTCTGGAATGCAATAAGGGCCGAATTTCGGTGAGAGTTTCTCATTCTATTTTTTAGCCAAAGAGCGCATTCTATAAGGCCTCAATTTGAGGAAAACCAGATCAACCACATCATATTGAACATCTTTCCGATGTTTGTCTGTGTGCACCTTCATTTTCACTTAAGCTTTTGCAAGATGGAGCTTGAGTTCTTCCAAAATTGCATCTCTTTCTTTGAGCTGATTCTCCAAGTCAGCTATTCTTATAATTTGACTGCCAAAATGCACTAAAAGTGGGGGATCCCTTCCATATACAACTTTGAAGGGAGCCATGTTAGTAGATATATGTTAGGAAGTATTATACCAGTATTCTGCCCATAGAAGCCCAGAACTCCACTTCTTCGGTTGAGCACCTGCAAAGCAACGCAGATAGGTCTCTACGCTTTTGTTTACAACTTTTGTCTGACCGTTGGATTGGGGATGATAAGTTGTACTCTGCCGTAAGATAGTCCCCTGTATTCTGAATATTTCTTCCCAAAAAATTGCTCATGAAAATTTTGTCATGGTCTAAAACAATAGATCTAGGCCTTCCATGCAGTTGAACAATCTCATGAACAAAAATATCAGCCACCGATTTCGCTGTGAAAGGGTGTTTTAAAGGCAGAAAATATGCATACTTACTTAACCTGTCGACAACCACAATAATGGAATTATAGCCCAATGATTTGGGAAGGCCTTCCACGAAATCAAGAGAAATATCCTCCCATATTCTATTAGGAATGGAAAGAGGTTGGAGTAGTCCTAAGGGAGAGGTAGTTACGTATTTGTTATGTTGACATATGGCACATTTAGCTACAAATTTTTGAATATCTTCCTTCATACCTCTCCAAAACACCTCACTTTTAATTCTTTTATAGGTCCTCAAGAATCCAGAAAGTCCCCCAATTGAACTAGTATGAAATTCGTGTATCAAGGTAGGCAAAATACTGGGATTGTTAGGCAGAACCATTCTCTCTTTATACAACAGAGTGCTATATTGCAAAGAATAACCAGGCAATTCTTCTGTACTGTCTTGCAATTTTTGAATTATCTCACCAAAGTTGGAGTCCGTAGCCACTTCTTTTTGTATTAAATCACTGTCTAACACCCTTAGAATAGAAATAGCAGCCAATTGAAGTAGCTAAGGCTGGGAAATTCGGGATAAGGCATCAGCTGCAACATTTTTCTTTACCGGTTTATACCAAATCTCAGAGTCATACCTGATTAATTTAACCACCCACCTATGATATTCTAGCTATAGAAGCTTCTATTCAAACAAATGTTTCAAACTTTTTTTATCAATTTAAATCACAAAATGTTGTCCTAACAAGTAGTGCCTCCACTTTTGTACTACCAACACAATAGCCATCAACTCTCGTTCATATATTGACTTCAGTTGGTTGCATGTTGACAAAATTTGGCTTAAGAAAGCAATAAGGCGATCATCTTGAGGCAATCCCGTACCTGAAGCATCAGTTTGCAAAGTAAAAGGCTTGGAAAAATTGAGTATAGCCAAGGTGGGAACAAGTGTCATAGCTTCTTTCAATTGTTGGAATGCCTTTTCTAATTATGCATTCCAATGGAAAAAGTCCATCTTCAGTTGTTGTGTCAACAGCCACGCTATATTTCCAAACCCATTTAAAAATCACTTATAGTAACATATAAGGGCTAAGAAGGCCCAAAGCTCCCTCAAGTTTGATGGTTTAGGCCAATTTACCATTGCTCTAACCTTCTCCGTATCCATCTCAACCCCTTGGTCTGTCACCCAATACCCAAAGATTCAATCCTCCTATTAGATATGAAGGTTCCAGTCCAATGGTTGGACCACAACCCTTATTGGTTTATCATAGGAGGAAGAAACAGAACGCTGAGGTGGAGAGAATGAATGATGAGCTGGAGTGTGAGGCATGCATGCTTAACCGTTAGGGAGAATAAAGGAATGATTGTGTAAAGTGTACGAGGTACTCTAGGTGGGGAATATAAGTTAGTTAGGAATGATGTAGAGGATATCGGGTTATTTTACATCAGTAAATTGTACGCCTTTTAGCTGGGGAGCTATTGCTCTACGTAGTCTTATCAGTACAATTATCTATTTTCTGGAATTCCTTATCCTTACCTTATCAATTGGTGTGGTGAGCATGGAACCTCATGACCAACACCAGAATGGAGAATAGGATGGAAGTGGTAGAGAGGAGTTTGGGAGCGATGGAGCAAATATTAAATGGGCTTGATGGAGAAATAAGTGAGATCAAATCGATGCTAGTTGATGCGTTGAAAGGAAAAGCAACGGAAGAAGCATTAAGAGGACAATCATCGATGACAGAGAGAGGCTCGGCAAATACCCCTGTACCTGGGAGGTCATCGAAGCGGGTAGTGACTCTTGATGATGTGCAGATAGCAGCCAAACGAATAAAGCTGCCGAACTTCACTGGTGTAGACCACATGAGCTAGGTCTAACGTGCAGAGCAGTATTTTCAGGTGCAATAGACTCTAGAAGAAAAGAAGGTCATGCTGGCTTTTGTGTGCATGGAGGGTCATGCTCTCCACTGGATAAGTTGGCTACAAGATCAGAAGCCCCTAATGACATGGGAAGATGTAAAAAAGGAGGTGCTCACTAGGTTCGGGGGTGCACTAGCAACTTTGAAGCTTTAGCAGCTGTTTGTCAAAATGGGGTAGTGGATGATTTTATCCAGGACTTCGTTCTCAAGGCAGTGCAAGTCTGGGGGTGTTCGGAAGAATTCTTTATCGGTCAGTTTTTGAATGGGCTAAAGGAGGAGATTAGGGCACGGATTCGCTCTCATGAGGCTGTAGATCTCTATCGGACAATGAACTTAGCCAGAAAATCGAACATGAATAGGAGGTTTTGAGTAGGAAGAAGTTTGCATAGCCGTATTCTCACAGAGAGGGCTTTGGATTAGGTGCTAAAGTCGGGTCAGTAATTGGGGACAAAGGGCCTCATACCACTTTTTAGGTTACTGAAGGAAGGAAGAATAGTTTTGGAGCTGGGGCTACTCACTCAAGTGCTTGACCGGCCCAATCTTGGAGTAACTTGAAGGGTACAGACGGACTTGCTCAGTCTAGAGGAAGCATCACTGGGTCAAGTGCTCATGCGGGTTCAGCCTCGTGCAGAGGAGTTCGGAAATACACACAGAAGGAGTTTCAAGAACTTACGGCAAGAGGGCTTTGCTATCGTTGTCTTCAACCCTATCATCCTCTTCACCAGTATCAAGGAACATCACTGCAGACGGTGATCTTGGCCGATGGAGAAACGTCGGAGGAAGGGGCAGAGGGTGCATCACCGGAAATGGAATCGTAAGAAGTACCAAAGAAGGAACTTCCGAGAGACCAGCAATATACAAATCTGGAACTTCCTTATTTTGTTCTTGGAGGGTGCGGTGGTAGCCAAACAATGAAGTTACGAGGAATAGTCTGTGAGGTAGAAGTTATTATTATGGTAGACAGTGGGGCGAGTCATTGTTTCGTTATCAAGGGGGAAGTGGAGAAGATGGAACTCAATGTCGAACCGACAAAGCAGACTGGGGTGTGACTGGGAGATGGGTGATGAGAAGAGACCCAGGGTATTTATCGAAATGTTCCAGTAGAGATTGGGGGTTCTAAGTTTAAGGTTGACTGCTTTGTGTTTCCTTTACGTGGAGTCGACGTCATTTTGGAAATTTCGTGGCTACAACAGTTGGGAGATGTTAAGGCAAATTGGACCCGCATGTCTATGGAGTTTCAGTTTAATGGGAGGACAATTAAAGTTGATGGAGATCCTTCTCTTGTTAATATCCCAGCATCAACTCGATTCTTGTAGAAATCAAGCGAGACTAATTGCGGCATGATGCTTTGGCAGGCTTCATTGATAAAGTTGAATTCGACTGAGGGAGAACGTTCAGAAGAACAAGAGAAAGACCTTCAACAGTTGCTACAGAAGTTTACAAATCTATTTAAAGAGCCTTCGGGGCTACCTCCAAGTCGTGCCATTGACCATAGTATACCCGTATAGCAAGGGGTTACTGTCGTGAGTGTGAAGCCTTATCGCTACGGCCAGACATAAAAGGATGAAATAGAACGACAAGTGTCCGATATGTTGGCAACTGGAATAATTCAACCAAGTTTTCTTCTAGTGAGGAAGAAAGACGGGGGGTTGGAGATTCTGTGTTGACTATAGGGAGCTGAACAAAGTGACTGTGGCGGATAAGTATCCGATTCCGGTGATACAGGAGCTATTGGATAAATTACATGGCGCTAGGTTCTATTTTAAGGTCGATTTACGATCTGGATACCACCAGATCAGAGTTCGGGCTAAAGATATTCCTAAGACGGCCTTTAGGACTCACTCCGATCATTATGAATTCAAAGTGATGCCCTTTGGGTTAAAAAACGCCCCAACCACGTTTTAAGTGACGATGAACAAGCTTTTCCGACCTTGTTTGAGATGATACGTACTGGTGTTCTTTGACGACATCCTTATTTATAGTAAGGATTGGAATGAGCATATGAGTCACTTATTGGTTGTTTTGGAGATATTGGAGGAACAACAGTTTGCTGTGAATGAGAAGAAAAGTCAATTTGGGCAGACCAAGATTGAGTATTTGGGGCACATCATCTCTTTGGGTGGTGTATCTATAGATCCAGCTAAGGTGGCACGTATACTAAAATGGCCGCAACCCAGATCGATTAAAGGGGTGAGAGCTTTCCTTTGATTAACAGGATATTACAGGAGGTTTATACAAAATTACGAGTACATAGCACATCCACTAACCGAGTTATTGAAAAAGGAGTCTTCACAGAAGTTTTTGTGGACAACAGAAGCGCAAGCATTGTATGCCAATGAATATCCGAAAAGAAAAAAAAAAGATACTAAATATAAAGATAAATTCACTCTATTAAATTCAGCTTTGCATATCACCTGAACAATTACTTCCAGAATGGTCAAATAAAATAGCACTAATCATTCAATTAGAAAAATCTTTTGAAGGATTAACAAATATTTGTTTATTATGGAACTTTACTACTTATAAAACTACTGAAATAATACGAAGGTTTTTACTAGATAACGAAGAAAGAATAAAAAATACTACTAGTTTTCTATGGGCGCATAGAATTTATGATGAATGGCATAAGACAGCAGTACACATCACAGGAAAATCATCTATCCTACACAAAAGCTTCCCAAATAAACAAACAACAGAAAAAGCATTAGCTGAGTTCAAAAATACTTCATTAAGACCTCATTATAAATAAGTTTTGGAATCAACTCCATCCACTCCACCAAACATGAAAATTCTTGAAAAACCTATCAAATCTAACAAAATCAATACAGTACCCACCAGAGCACTCAAGGAAGAAATGCGGAAGATCACATCGGAAATGTTCTGTGAATGTTTCCAAGCACTTAACGAATAGACCGAAGAACAAAATATGTTTCAGTACTATCCACAAAATCGAGGAAGATATGGACCTAAAGCAATCATATTTCCAGAAGCAGACTTGTTCTATTCTTCCAGAGTGGATTAATAGATACTATTTACCTAACCGGCTTAAATATTTTGTCAGAATTTCCACCAGGATTTATTCAAGCTATCAAGAATTACAGAGACAGATTCGCTAAAGAAAGAGAAATATTCATTAAGGTCTACAGTAGTTATCCAGTATTCAAGTAAACAGATAAGCGGAGCGTGGTGGACGATTCTTAAGAATTTGGGACTGTTAACTTCAATTCTAGTTTTGGTTAGCAAAGTGATATCAGAGCCTAGAAAAGCAAAAGAACTTACTTTAGTCAATCCATGGAAAATTTAGAAAATACTAAGACTCCTCAAATTCCTACACATTTAGAAAATCATATGAAAAATATGGAATATAATACTAAAAACTAACTTGAGGAAATCACTCAATTAGTAAATAAATTAACATTAACTCCAAAAATTGAAATAGTTAAACCCATTACAGATCAAGATGAAATCATCTATGGATATGAATCAGATCAAGAGATTTTTATGGATCAACATAAAACATCACAAGATCCCCCTTAATCAAGAAAACAAGGAGAACGAAGAAAAAGAAAAAAGGAACAACAACAAAAATTATCAATGAGAAACTAAACCCATATATGATGATTTAAATAAATATGGTTATTATCGAAAAGATCATAAAATATGAAAATTTCCAACAGAATATATACCAAAACATGTACAACTTGGTCTTGATGGAATTTTAAATTTAGATTGTGTAATATCGCCTGAACAATTACTCCTAGAATGGTCAAATAAAATAGCACCAATTATTCAATTAGAAAAACCTTTTGAAGGATTAACAAATATTAGTTTATTATGGAACTTTATTACTTAGAAAACTACTAGAATAGTACAAAGTTTTTTACTAGATAATGAAGAAAGAATAAAAATTACTACTAGTTTTCTAAATGTCGTAAAACCTATCAATGCTTTTCAAATAATAGCAAACGAATTATATAAAGAATTTATTGGAAAAAATATTGCTTCATATATACAAGAAATAGAAAATGAAGAGAGAAAAAGCTTTCTGACATTTAACTAACATAAATATTTGTAATATATGCTATTTTGAAGAATATATATGTGAATTTAAAAAATATTATTATAAATTAACAAGAACTGTACAAGAATTATATATATCAATTTTTATTCAAAAATTACCATATCCTATTAATAAAACAGTAGATGAAGTTTTTCTTTAAAAATTAGCAAGTAATTTAGTAGCACACAATTTAGGAAGAGCAATTGCTACCACAAAAGAAGTATTAGCACAAAAGTGTTTAGAAGCTAAAACTTTAAAACATACAGAAAAACAATTATGTTGCTCAAAATATTCAAAAGTACCATAACAATAAAGTTGTGAACCATACACACAAAAAAGTAAAAGAATTAAACATCCACAATTTAAAAAGTACAAATGGAAAAATTACCCTAAACGAAAATTTTATAAAAAAACCATTTACCAATTATAAAAAATATTTTAGAAAAAAATCTTATAGAAAATATAAACCAAAACAACAATATTGTTCATGTAAGAAAAAACAATGCCGATGTTGGTTGTGCAAAGGACATTATGCCAATGAATGACCTAAAAGGAAAAATAAAAATACTAAATATAAAGATAAAATCAATCTATTAAATTTAGCTTTGCAATATCAGTTGGAACCTATAGAATCAGAATATGAAACAGATTCAACTATTAACACCTTATATTATTATGAATCGGAATCTCAAGAATCAGAATCATCAAACGATTCCCAATGTTACATTTATTCGAATACAGATACAGAACAAACAAGTTAATGCATATATCGATACAGGAGAAACTATATGCATAGCATCAAAAACATTATTACAAAATTGGAAAAAATTACAAAAACCTTTACAAATTCGAATAGCAGATGGAAGTATTAAACATATTTGGTATGTAAGTTATTATATAATATAATAATTGAAAATTATACATTTATAGAATCTTCAATTTACCAATAGGAATCAGGATTACCTATTATTTTAGGAAATAATTTCTTAAAATTGTAAAACTCTTTTTGCCAATATTTACACTATATTACATTAAAAACACCAGAAATAAACTCACTAAAACAAAAATCAATTATTCTAAAAATTCCTATCTATCATACTACTTATTATCAGACGTTAAAACTTATAAAAGAAAAAATGAATCAATTACAATTTTATTTACACAATAATTTATATTTACAAACTGAAATTGAAACATTATTAGATCACGTTTGTAGTGAACATCCTTTAGATCCGTTCAAAAATACAAATAACCAACTAATTGAAATTAAATTAAAAAATTCTACAAAAAAAATTAATATTAAAAAACAATATCCCTTATACTCAACAGGATGTACAAGAATTTATTACAGAATGCTCTGACTTAATCCAAAAAGGATTACTCTCCCCCAGTACTAGTAACCATTCAGCACTAGCATTTTATGTAAATAGTCATTCTGAACAAAAAAAAGGAAAAAAAGGATGGTTATTAATTATCGTAAACTAAATGAAGCTACCATTAGTGATGCTTATAAATTACCACGAAAAGATTATATTATAAACAAATTAAAAGGATATAATTGGTTTTCAACACTAGATGCAAAATCAGGATATTGGCAACTTAGACTACATGACAATACTAAACCTTTAACAGTATTTACCTGTCCTCCACAAAAATATTATCAATGGAATGTATTACCTTCCGGATTAAAACAAGCCCTAAGTATTTATCAAAGATTTATGGATAATAATTTAGAAGGATTAAAAAACTTTTCGTTAGCATACATAGATGATATTATTATATTCTCTAACTAAGATAAAGAAGATCATCTAACAAAATTAAAAATAGTACTTATCAGATGTAAAGAAAAAGGACTAATTTTAAGTCGTAAAAAAGCTAAAATAGCTCAACAAAATATTGAATATTTAAGAATTGAATTTAATAATGGATTCTTAAAATTACAGCCTAATATACTAATTAGAGTACAACAATTTTTAGGTCTCCTAAATTATAAATCAGACCAAGGGTTCTTTAAAATCCTTGCACAAGAAAGAAGACAATTGCAATCTAAATGCAGCATCAAAAATTAATAGACATGGACTCCAGAAGATACAAAGGCGGTACGTACACTTAAAGCATTATGCAAGGATTTACCAAGTTTATATAATTATCTTCCAAAGGACAAATTACTAGTTCAAATTGATACTAGTAAGGACACATAAGCTGGCTGCCTTTTGGCACAACCACCTAATCAAAAGAGGTATCTACTTTGCAAGTATACAAACGACACTTTCAGCTCTACCAAAAGTAAATATCCAATTTATGAAAAGGAAACACTAGCCTGTTTCAAAACATTGAGAAAATAGCGAATTGATTTACTACCAGTTGAATTTACCATTCAGACAGATTCACAATATTTATGTGGATTTATCCAATATACTATTAAAACCAATTATAATCAAGGTCGTTTAATCCAGTGGCAACTGGAACTCAGTCAATTTAATTTTCAGATACAATACAGTAAATCTGTTACTAACAATCTTGTAGATATACTCACAAGAGAATAGAAGCAGACATTATCAGTTTGAAGGAATCATTATCCAAAAAGGAGGGAGTATTACTAGAACTATAACAACAAGTTGGTATAGTAACCAAAGAATTAACCAACTTTGTAGTACCATCAACCTATTAGAAAAACAAATCAAATATTTTGAAGTCACCAGCCAAAATACAAATACTCAACCTCTATTACCAACATCCACCAACAACCCACCACAAACACCCACCTCGATTGCTCCTTCACAAATTATTCAACCCCAGAAAAAAGAGGACTTTAAGGAAGCCAAAGCTTATGTTATCTTTAACGGACCAATGGCTAAAATTTATAATGAATGGCATAAGGTAATACACATCACAAAAAAATCATCTATCCTACACAAAAGCTTCCCTGATAAACAGACAACAGAAAAAGCATTAACTGAGTTCAAAAACACTTCATTAAGACCTCAATATAAACAAGTTTTGGAATCAACTCCATCCACTCCAACAAACATGAAAATTCTTGGAAAACCTATCAAATCAGACAAAATCAATATAGTACCCACTAGAGCACTCAAGGCAGAAATGCGGAAGATCACATCGGGAATGTTCTGTGAATGTTTCCAAGTACTTAACGAATGGACAGAAGAATAGAAGATTTTTTAGTACTATCCACAAAACTGAGGAAGATATGGACCTAAAGCAATCATAGTTCCAGAAACAGACCCGTTACCTACTTATCTATTCTTCCAAAGTAGACTAATAGATACTGTTTACCTAACCAGATTAAATATTTTGTCAGAATTTCCACCAGAGTTTATTCAAGCTATTAAAAATTACAGAGAGAGATTCGCTAAAGAAAGAGAAATATTCATCAAGGTCTTCAGTAGTTATCCAATATTCAAGGAAACGGATAATATAAAAGATGCAGAAATAAAGGTATCACGAATTGCTTTTATTCAAATCGGAGTAAACAATGGTATGTATCCACCCATTGACAATCCACCAAGACATGAATTTCAGTGGGATTTAATCAACCAATTCAATCTACAATGACTTGAAGGAATATATCAACAATGTCTCAAAGTAAACGTAGAATCATTACTAAAGGTAAATTACAAAGGAATTAATGTTCTTATAACTTCAGCATACAAATCAGCAAATACTACGTAAGCAGTTCGATTATTTCGTCAGTTCGAATATCCATTCTCCACTATTGAAGGAATTTTTGAGGAATTATCTCCACAATGTAAGAATGCACTCTGTCAACAATTAAGAAATCATGAACAACACAAATGCCACTTCTGCCCTTCCACTTCAACCGAAGAAGTAGCATATGAAGAAGCGATAATTGAAGAATAATCATTAAAGTATCAAACATGTAAGGCCAATGTTGGCCACATCAAAAAAATCAGACCACTTTGGTCATTTCAAGTTTCAAAAGTAAATTCTTTACTTTTTACTGTAGTTTGTACATTACTTTCCTTTATGTCTTTTTCATAACTTTATCTTTAGACCGATTCTTCAGGTCTCAAGTTTCTAGTTTTTGCCTATATAAGGCAAACGATGTACATTTTTTTAGTATGAAATAAACCTCTCTATCTTCTCTTTCTGCTTATCTCGCGTATCAAGCCTGAGGATTGGCGTTCAAGTAAAGTTTAGCACGGAAGGTACTTAGCGATGTTTTTGTTTCATCACAATAATATTCATCATTATTATTATCACAATTTTCAATACTAGAATTCTCAGTATTCTTTATATTCAACTATGTTTATTTATGCTTACAGTTATTTATTATACTTACTTTTGATAAAACTCATACTCATCTATTTACAAATTTTATTACATCTATTTTCATTCATAGATTTAATCGATTAATATGTCAATATCTATTAGATAAAATTTTCTTTCCTAATATAGATTATGATAATCTTTGATAGATATGATTCTAAACACAGATTGCTGGACTTGTCAAGCACTACATACAAGTATGAGATTAGCACACTCCAATAAATATAAATCAATGTAACGGACATATTAGGTTAAGTCTAATAGATCAAGAACAAATTTACAAACAATTATTAAAAATACCTGAAAATAAAAGGAATAAAATTGGATACATTCATTTATCTACAATACAAATATTATTAAAATCAACATTTCAAGAAGGCATAGATTCACTTATTAGATTAGCAATCGTAGATGAAAAGTTAACTGAACTAAATGAACAAATCATTGAAATAATAAATGAAAATTTAGCATATGGAAAAATCAAATTTAATACAAGACAAAAATAGGACTTCCTTTACAATCCAAAAATCTAAATGAAACAATCACCATAGCATATAAATTTTACAGAGATAATCTAATGATTGAAGGGCAATGTCCATTTTCTATAACATATCAAATTTGCTATGCACTAACTAATTCACACCATAGTATTGAATTCAGAAACACATATAGGATCTCATGGATAAATTATTTGATGACGTAGCAAAAATAGGTATTAATCTAAAAACATTATTAAGAGAATTACTTGAAATAAATCTTCCGATCCAGCCATCTAGATTATTCCTATCACACAATAGGTTTAATCAACCTTCTATAACTTTATTAAATTCACAATCATTCAGATTAACTAAACCAATTCGATTTACAAAACCAGGTATAGAAAAATCAGTAGCTATTACAGATCCTAAAGTAAGAAATAAAGACAATCAAGAACAAAGTACAGAACAAAATATAGGAAAAGATATTAATAATATTAAAATACAACTTAAAGAATTAACATAACACATTAAAACCACTTTATGAGTGTCACTAAACAAATCACTCAAGTAATAGAAAAACAAGTACTTATAAAACTAGTGGAATAGTACAAAGTTTTTTACTAGATAATGAAGAAAGAAAAAAAAGTACTACTAGTTTTCTAAATGTCGTAAAACCTATCAATGCTTTTCAAATAATAGCAAACGAATTATATAAAGAATTTATTGGAAAAGATATTGCTTCATATAAATAAGAAATAGAAAATGAAAAGAGACAAAAAGCTTTCTAGCATTTAAATAACATAAATATTTGTGATATATGCTATTTAGAAGAATATATATGTGAATTTAAAACATAGTATTATAAATTAACAAGAACTGAACAAGAATTATATATATATATATAATTTTTGAATAAAACAGTAGATGAAGTTTTTCTTAAAAAATTAGCCAGTAATTTAGTAACACACAATTTAGGAAGAGCAATTGCTAACACAAAAGAAGTATTGGCACAAAAGTGTTTAGAAGCTAAAACTGTAAAACATACAGAAAAACAATTATGTTGCTCAAAATATTCAGAAGTACCACAACAATATGGCTGTGAACCATACACACAAAAAAGTAAAAGAATTAAACATCCACAATTTAAAAAGTACAAATGGAAAAAATACCCTAAATGAAAATTTTATAAAAAACCATTTACCAATTATAAAAAATATTTTAGAAAGAAATCTTATAGAAAATATAAACTAAAACAACAATATTGTCCACATAAGAAAAAACAATGTCGATATTGGTTATGTAAAGAAGGAGGACATTATGCCAATGAATGTCCTAAAAGGAAAAATAAAGATACTAAATATAAAGATAAAATCAATATATTAAATTCAGCTTTGCAATATCAGTTGGAACCTATAGAATCAGAATATGGAACAGATTCAACTATTAACACCTTATATTATTATGAATCGGAATCTCAAGAATCAGAATCATCAAACGAATCCCAATACTACATTTATTCAAATACAAATACAGAATAAACAAGTTAATGCATATATCGATACAGAAGCAACTATATGCATAGCATCAAAAACATTATTACAAAATTGGAAAAAATTACAAAAACCTTTACAAATTCGAATAGCAGATGGAAGTATTAAACATATTTGGTATGTAAGTTATTACAATAATATAATAATTAAAAATTATACATTTGTAGTACCTTCAATTTACCACCAGGAATCAGGATTACCTATTTTAGGAAATAATTTCTTAAAATTGTAAAACCCTTTTTGCCAATATTTACACTATATTACATTAAAAACACCAAAAATAAACTCACTAAAACAAAAATCAATTATTCTAAAAATTCTTATCTATCATACGACTAATTATCAGACGTTAAAACTTATAAAAGAAAAAAACTTTGCTAACGAAAACACGTGTTAGGGTTAACGGATCTCAATTCTATTTATACACCCACCACGCTTCTGCTGCAGATGGCGCCCATACGCACTCACTTGGGAGTTAGTCCCGTCGGAACCCCAGTTGTTCTGGGGACTCGAACCACAGATGTGTTTGAAGTATAGATAGCTCTGATACTACTTTGCTAACCAAAACTCGAGTTGAGATTAACGGTCCCAAATTTACTTATACCCACCACGTTTATATCCATAACGTGCCTAATTCGAATCCTAGCGTTGGAATATATGCCTTGACAAGGGATTGGCTTAAAGGTAGCAGATGTTTGTTGTTCCTTTTTTTTTTCTCTGTTCTCCTTGTTTACTTGATTCAGGGAGATCTTGAAATGTTTTATGTTAATCCATAAAAATCTCTTGATCTGATTCATATCCATAGATGATTTCATCTTGATCTGTAATGGGTTTAACTATTTCAATTTTTGGAGTTAATGTTAATTTATTTACTAATTGAGTGATTTCCTCAAGTTGTTTTTTAATATTATATTCCATATTTTCTATATGTTTTTCTGTATGTTTTAAAATTTTATGTAATTTAGCTTCTAAACACTTGTGTGCTAATATTTCTTTTTTGGTAGCAATTGCTCCTCTTAAATTGTGTGCTACTAAATTACTAGCTAAATTTTTAAGAAAAACTTCATCTATTGTTGTATTAATAGTTCCTACATCTTCAAAGATCATCACAAATAGCACAAGTCGGAGCAGAAAAACATCAATGTCTAGATCTACTATCCAGTCATAAGCAATGATACAACCAAGAGGAAGAAGCACTAAAACAACTGCATAAACAATTCGGACAGCACTATCAAGAACACTTAAATCTAGCCACAGGAATAGAAAGAGCTGAAAAAGACAAAGAAAAGATACCATTTTACTGCGGAGAGGATTTTATTTAATTTATGTTCTATTTTTTGTATTACTATGGTTAATTCTTCTGTTTTATGATTTTCAGTTAACAGTGTTTGAATTAATTGTACTAAAACTATTTGTTTTTGCCTTAGTTCTTCCATTTGACTTTTAATTTGAACTTGTTTTTCTAATACTTGAGTGATTTGTTTAGTGACACTCATAAAGTGGTTTTAATGTGTTCTGTTAATTCTTTAAGGTGTATTTTAATATTGTTAATATCTTTTCCTATATTTTGTTCTATACTTTGTTCTTGATTGTCTTTATTTCTTACTTTAGGATCTGTAATAGCTATTAGTTCTATAAATCGAATTGGTTTAGTTAATTTGTATGATTGTGATTTTAATAAAGGTATAAAAGGTTGATTAAACCTATTGTGTGATAGGGATAATCTAGATGACTAGATAGGAACATTTATTTCAGGTAATTCTCTTAATGATGTTTTTATATTAACACCTATTTTTGCTACGTCATCAAATAATTTATCTATGTAGATCCTATCTGTGTTTCTGAATTCAATACTATGGTGTGAATTAGTTAGTGCTTAGTTAATTTGATAGGTTATAGAAAATGGATATTGCCCTTCAATCATTAGATTATCTCTGTAAAATTTATATGCTATGATGATTGTTTCATTTAGATTTTTGGACTGTAAAGGGAGTCCTATTTTTAGTCTTGTATTAAATTTGATTTTTCCATATGCTAAATTTCCATTTATTATTCCAATGATTTGTTCATTTAGTTCAGTTAACCTTTCATCTACGACTGCTAATCTAATAGGTGAATCTATGCCTTCTTCAAATGTTGATTTTAATAATATTTGTATTATAGATAAATGAATGTATCCAATTTTATTCCTTTTGTTTTCAGGTATCTTTAATAATTGTTTGTAAATTTGTTCTTGATCTATTAGACTTAACCTAATATGTCCGTTACATTGATTTATATTTATTGGAGTTTCTTGAATTATTTTTCCATAATAGATAATATTTTGTCTATTCCAAATATTCTGAAATGGATGATATTTAATATCTTGTCCTATTTTTAAGTCTAACTGAGTTTTTGCTATTTTCTTTTGTTTTTCTCGAGATATTAATGTTGAAATATGGAAAATTCCTTTTGTTTTAGTTAATTCTAAACTATTAATGTCTAAAATATCTGTATCATTATTTTCTGGTTCAATAATTATTTCATTTATTTCATTCATTGCCTTTTGTGATTGTGTATTATATGATCTCTTAAAGTGTTTTCTAGAAATTGTAATTCTTTTTGATAAAAATTATATAGATTTTTAGCTAATTCTAATTGTTCTTTTATGGGTTTTCTTCCATTTGGATGATCGCCTAAAAATTGTAGATAGTAATATCTATCTTTATAATATTCAACCTCTTCTTGATATTGACTAATAAAGGGTAAAGTACGATTAATATTATTATTGATTTCAGTACAGATATTACAATTATTCATTTGTTGTACAATTATCCTAATATTTATCTTTTTCTTTTCTTCTTTTCTTTGTCTTCTTTAGTTCTTTCTATTTCTGTGGCTAGATTTAAGTGTTCTTGATAGTACTGTCCGAATCGTTTATGCAGTTGTTTTAGTGCTTCTTCCTCTTGGTTGTATAATTGCTTATGACTGGATAGTAGATCTAGACATTGATGTTTTTCTGCTTCTACTTGTGCTATTTGTGATGATCCTCGAAGATGTAAGAAATGAGATATTCATAATTTAGCGGCTAGTTAGTGATGGTGATCCATGAAATAATCTATCAATTTTCTGCTAATTTCTAGTTTGTCTAGTGCTGATCTCATACTTGTAGGCAATGCTTGACAAGACCAGCAATTTGTGTTTAGACTCATATCTAACAAAGATTATCATAATCTATATTAGGACAGAAAATTTCATCTAATAGATATTGACACATTAATCAATTAAATCTATGAATGAAAATAGACGTAATAAAATCTATAAATAGATGAGTATGAGTTTTATCAAAAGTAAGTATAATAAAACTAACTATAAGCATAAATAAACATGGTTAAATATAAGAAATACTGAGAATTGTAGTATTGAAAATTGTGATAATACTAATGATGAATATTATTGTGATGAAACAAAAACATCGCTAATTACCTTTCGTGCTAAACTTTGCTTGAACACCAATCCTTAGGCTTGATACGTGAAATAAGCAGAAAGAGAAGATAAAGAGGTGTTTATTTCATACTAAAGAAATGTACATCATTTGCCTTATATAGGCCTTATATAGGCAAAAATTAGAAACTTGAGACCTGAAGAATCGGTCTAAAGATAAAGTTATGAAAAAGAAAGTAACGTACAAACTACAGTAAAAAGTAAAGAATCTACTTTATAAAAGAAAAGTTGAAATGACCAAAGTGGTCTGATTCCTTTCATGTGGCCGACATGGGCCCTACATGTTTGATACTTTAATGATTATTCTTCAATTATTGCTTCTTCAAACACTACTTCTTCGGCTGAAGTGGAAGGGCAAAAGTGGCATTTGTGTTGTTCATGATTTCTTAATCGTTGACGAGGAGGTGTGGTGGGTGTTCTCAAGTATTTGGGACCGTTAACCTAAACTCAAGTTTTGGTTAGCAAAGTAACAATAACGTAATGAAAGAGAACGATAACAAAATGCCATATGTTCGCTCTAGGATCAGCCAACTGTCCCCTCATTCATGGACCTTCTTTTCCTAGAATACGTGAGTCGAATCGGAGGTCTATCATATTCTAGTAACAAAATTATTTTGCATAAAAAGCAGAGTTGTAAAAGGAAATTTATATAGTCATTTCGACTGAAATAACTCTGTACATGAAACAGATGCAGCAAAGAAATTCATTAAACGAGTTTAAATCATCATACTGATCGGTATACAGTGAAGAAGGAAGCATACCAGGGTATTGAATCAGTGCCTGTGTTCCACCACTTTTCTCAAATATTGCAATCTTCTAGACAGCACCAAAAGCAGAAAATACCTGTAACAGATAAAACAGCCACAACATATATGAGAATAGTTCACACCAAAATAACAATTCATGACGAAGAAATGAGTAAGGGCACTACTTACCGTGTGAAGAACATCCACTGTCACAGCATACTGCATATTTTCTATTGCAGCAAGGAGCACATTACTTTCAAGCTCTTTCTTCTTTCCATCAGGACCTACAGGAGGCTGGAAATGACAGCTTGTTAAAGGATACATAACACCAAAAAAAAAGTACTTAACAAAGGAGTACACATGGAAGTACCTGCATAGGTCCCTCCATTGCAGTGGGATTTACAGGGAGATATGGATTTGTGTAGTCCCTAAAAGGTATCAACCATATGTATCAATCAAGACAGGCTCCTAAGCACTGGCAACAATCTCCATGCAGAAAACAATTAATACATAAAACATGCTAAACAGAATAAAGAATAAATATAGTACACTGAGATATAAGAAAACATAAAGATAAGCAAAGGCCAAAGGATCACAAAAATGAACAGATTTAGGACATATGTATTGGTAAGGTCCAAAAGAAACAAGAAAATATCAACTAAAGTCATATAAGGATGGCCCAAAAGAAAAATTTTGCACTGTGTGATAACTTTTCATTTATATCAGGTGATCAATCTTGTGTATTCATGTCACATGATGGTTATAGACCTCTCAATTCATCAGGCAAGGAAAAGAGCTAAAATACTCAAAAAGTTTAATCATTAAAGAAGGAAGCTAAAATAAATATTCCAGGACTCAGAGAAACAGATAAGGAACCAATAGATATACTAAAAACAACACTTAAGGCAACATAAGAGCATGCAATCTAATTTATAATCTTTTGTCGGATATGTAGTGCTTCATTCTAGGCAAAAGTAAGGTGAACTGTCTATGATGCCATGCGCAAACGCAATTAAACTACAGTCAAAAGATGAAGAAAATTACTAAGTCAACATGATAACACATCTGTGTTCTGGCTACCAGGCTTCACTAACCCCCTAGGAGACAAAAGCTTGCACACCAATTAGCAAGAAGCCGAGTGCTGAATAAATAATGTAAACAAGTAATAATGACATTTGGGTCACAGACAGGATAACAAATATTAGCATTGACAGCTTGGAACCTTATTTACCTGCTCCTATGAGATTGAAATTTGATATTAAGATCAATATGAGCAGAGTATGAAATCCGCAGGTGACATGAGCCAACATGCTCAGGAACCAAGTACCTGAATTGGTGTTAACATGGAAGGATAAAAGAAATAAGACTAAGAACATTTGACAAGTTCAAAATTCAAATTAAAGATTACTGTCTTTATGATAATATGCATGCCTTGGTATGCTTCTTCCATCTAAAGCATTCCTTGCAGAAGATGCAGTGTCAGCATCAGTGAATTGAATAAGTGCCTGTTAGGAAGTTCCGTAGGTTAACGGTGATCTGAAAGTGAAAACGAAAAACTCAGAGAATCAAAAGTAACTTCTAACATGTCACCTAAAAACCAGCAGCCTTTTCAAAAGTAGCAATCTTGTGTACAAATCCAAAGGCAAAAAATACCTGAAGCACCATTCAATACAAAAACCTTAGTACGCAATAGTTAAAAGAATTTGAGAATACACGTTTGGTCCATACCAAGAAGTGACTAATCAATCGTAGAAAAGAAGGTCAATATATCAAAGATATGTGCATAATGGGCAACTGTACATGAATGCTCAAGATACACCATAGAAAGCAGTATGAAGTGTCCAACAATTCTCCCAAACTGTACCAAGCAGAAAAAATTCAATGAGGCATTGCAACAGTGATTCAACCATCTTGAAAATTTAATGACTTTGATGAATAAAAAAAGAAAGAAAATGAGACAACCAGTTTGTATGAGTAGTAGAAAGGTCTCATTTAAGCACAGGAGATGAGATCGATAGAAGCAAAACATTTCCAAAGCAAATTTCAGAGGGGTCACCATCAGATTGCAGATTGCTATGCCATTTCACCACTCTTTTACAGGATTTCAAAGGAAGATAGATCCTAAAAATCTGAATTGGCATAAACTAACGAAGTACATTAAATTTAACATCTTTAAAGCATACAAATAACACAAATAGCAAACAGTGTATAAAATTACAAACATAATCTGCTTTGCCATACAGAAAATTCTGGCAACGGTAATGTTTAGGTCGCAAATGAATAAAGAGTAGGACTTCCATTATGGCACAAAACTAATGACATTAAGAATGTCACTCTGTGTCTTCAAAGACAACTTAGACATTGACTAGTGTCGCATGTACCAAAAATGACAATATTATTGTTTAAAGCTAGCCTCCTAAATATAGCTTCATCTTCCTTCAACAGAATATTCACCAACTATCAAAACGAGCTCATTTCTGGCCTACTTTGTTACATTCAGATGCCCTCAAATGAAACCATTAACTAAGTTGCCAGTAATAAAATTAAATACCAGGCGAAGAAAACTTACGAAGCGACTGACTTCAATGCTCATATCACCAGCTTCAACACCCTCAATAGTCACTAGTAACACATTTCCAGGAGCATCGCCTGGACTCTTGTTGTTGACAATTTCATGTCTATTAGAGTACTGAATATAACTGTTTTACCACGAACCTGCGCTGGCTCTGAAGACGATGCATAGTACGATACCATTTGAATTGCCTGATTTAAGTCTGAATGCAAACAGGAACCACAAAGACACGCAAATATTGTTTCAGAACAAATAAAAAAACTTGACCATGCACATAAGCAAAAAAATATACAACCAAAACCAATGTGCTAAGAGTATTCGTGTTATACGAATTTCCACTTCCATAAAATTTGAAATTTCGCGAGATTTTCTAGGGAAATAAACGAGCAACAAAAGATCCAAAGCTTAAAAATTCGACAAAGACCTGATTCCGATTGGCGCCAACATTGCACATGGTGTTGACAATATTCCCGAAGAGCTTACACAGCTCGATTAACTCCTCCTCGGAGCACTTCCATGGCAAGTTCCGCAGATGCAAAACCTTCGACGGAGTCTGCGTGTACCTGAACTGTGCCTGCCCGGAGGTTGACATCTATAGGGAGGAAACTTGAATCAGATGGTTGGTGTTTGTTTGGGTGTCTATAAATTACCGGGAATTTTGTTTGGGGTTTTTGGGACTGGTCTGTTACGTGTGGATGTTCTTGTCACATGTGTATTTATGGATTTACTTTCTTATCCTTAAAAATAATCGTGTGGCCTCATGTTTTGACGTTTTTAAAAGGGTAGTATGGGGAATGCAAAAAGTAACCTCTGAAGATTTCAACTCTGTATCTTATGATATCAAAATTAAATTAATTGGTCCAACCCTAGAAAAATCAATCGAAGAACCAGGCTCTCTCAAGAAGAACATTGTTTCCAATCCTTCTCAATATAACCGATCTAATCACCTCCCTACGGAGCCCTTTCGACACCATCAATTCTCAGGCACGCATTATCCGATCTCATCATTTTGTATGATCTTCGATTATTCTCTTATCATTGTGAGATCCTTTTATTTTCTGTAAATTGGGGTTTAATATTTCCTCTTTGATCAGATCTCGAGTTTTTGGTTGAGTTCAGCGAATTCTATAGCAAATATTTGATTTTTCCTTTATATTTTTATTTTTAATTGAAAATTGTGGCTTTCCATATCAAGTAAAAAGAGTGGTTATTGTGTTAATAGTTTATTTCAGAAGGGGTTCTTTAGTTAAACTTTGACAATATAACTTCAATGCATTGGAGTTGTGGTTGTGTTGTTGAGTCTTTGGTGTTTCTTTTAGGTGTTATAGTTTGGTATAGGTGTTAAATGTTTGGTCTATTGCTTTAGTTTAGTACTCTAGATTAACTTAGTACTCTAGATTAAGTTCCAGTTTGTGTTTCTATATCCAGTTTGTGTTTCTATTCTTGTTTGCTAAAGATTAATACTTGTTTATTGCATTGGTGTGCACCGTGTCAATTCATCGTACTCTGTGCATTTGTTGCAGACGTTAGTTCTTTATGGTAATGTCGGGTCAGAAGAATAGATATGGAAAGCGGTCTAATTCTCAGTCTGACTATGATAGCGGGTCAAACAAGAGGAGAAATTCTGGTGATGATAGAGACCATTTTGTTATTGATCCACAGGATACAGTGTTTCGTTACCTTTGCCCTAATAGGAAAATTGGAAGCATTATTGGAAGGGGAGGGGAGATAGTCAAGCAATTAAGGGCAGACACGAGATCAAAAATTCGGATTGGTGAGACAGTCCCGGGATGTGAAGAACGGATTGTTACTATTTACAGCTCTAGTGATGAGACAAATTCCTACGAAGACGGTGATAACCAAATATGTCCTGCTCAAGACGCTTTGTTCAGGGTACATGAGAAGGTTATTGCAGAGGATTTGAACGATGATGATGAATTTGAGGGTGGTCAGCAGGTCACTGCTAGACTTCTCGTGCCATCTGATCAGATAGGCTGTATTATTGGAAAAGGTGGTCAAATAGTTCAAAACATCCGTAGTGAGACAGGGGCACAGATTCGCATACTTAAGGATGATCATTTACCAAATTGTGCGTTGAGCACTGATGAGCTTGTGCAGGTACTTGTCGTAATTTCCTTTTTAAAACACTTGTGTTTTACTTCCTCTTATTCCTTATTGGTTCCTGAGACATCTTATTGTAAGTAATTGCTCTAACTGGAGTTAGAAGATTAAAAACTATCTAGCTTTTAGTATTATTAAAAGTTGTGCTCTATTTTAATTCATGTTCTTCCGTATATCCAAAAAAGCCACTTTTATAAAGTCTACTATGTTCTTTTTCTCTTCATATTATGCAGAACACTTCTTGGACGAACTGTTATTAGTGACTCCTTTATATAATGTAACAGATTATAGAAGCTTTTTCTCAATGAATTTATGTCCCTTCAAATTGTTAACCTTTCATTTACTAGTCTTAAACTATCTCTTGTTCACACCCTGCGTTTCAGCGGGACTATCACCAAGTTTTGGTTGTTGTTTGTTTTAAACTATCCCTTAAAGAACTTTTCTTATTTTAATTGTTTAATTCAGGTTACTGGTGAAGCTGGAGTTGTCAAAAAGGCCTTGTATCAAATGGCATCTCGCCTTCATGACAATCCATCACGATCTCAGCACTTACTTGTTTCAGCTGTTCCAAATGTGTATTCTTCTGGGAGTTCATTGATTGCCCCAACTGCAGGAGCCCCAATTGTTGGAATAGCTCCACTGGTGAATCCTTATGGAGGATACAAAGGGACTGCAGATTGGTCGCGGTCCTTATACTCTGCTCCAAGAGATGAACTTTCATCAAAAGAATTTTCTCTTCGCATTGTTTGTCCTAGCGCAAATATTGGTGGGGTGATTGGTAAAAGTGGTGCTGTCATCAATCAGATCAGAAAGGATTCTGGAGCAATTATCAAAGTTGACAGCTCAACAACTGATGGAGATGATTGCTTGATATCTATTTCAGCTAAGGAGGTCCATGTTGATTTTCCTTATCTCTTCTTCCTAATCTCTGAATGGATTTTTTTTCTTGACAATCTGATAGTTTTTTGTTTCTTCTATTCAGATCTTTGATGACCAATATTCTCCAACTATAGAAGCAGTCTTACGTCTGCAACCAAGATGTAGTGAGAAATTTGAAAGAGATTCAGGCCTTATATCATACACAACTCGTCTACTTGTGCCTACCTCCCGTATTGGTTGCCTTCTAGGTAAAGGAGGATCGATCATAAGTGAGATGAGGAAGTTTACTAAAGCTAATATCCGCATCCTTGGAAAGGAAAACCTTCCCAAAATTGCTGCTGATGATGATGAGATGGTACAGGTAAAGTGGAATGTATTACTGGTGGCTAGGATTATATTTTTCTTATTTTTTAATTAACATCCATGATTCTTTTCAAGTTAATGATTACCAGAAATCATGAATTTTGTTCTGATTTGTTAGATATCTGGAGACCTTGATGTTGCCAAGGATGCCCTTATACAAGTAAGTCAGCGATTGAGAGCAAATGTTTTTGATAGGGAAGGTGCAGTTTCTACATTCCTGCCAGTTCTGCCATATCTCCATGTTCCAGCTGATGGTTCAGATGGTTTGAATTATGATCCCAGAGACAGCAAAAGGCCTGGACGTGGGCATTCATATTCTAGTGGTTATGGTTCAAGTGATTATGCTGCTAATGACACTTATGGTAGTTACAGTAGTCCACAGGTACGTAACTTGGTGTATGGTATTATATTTTCCGTACTTGATTGAACCTTGGATATTTATGGATGTTTTCATCCCTGTTCTGCACGTTGTTACAAACATGAGCTATTAGAAATGGATAGTAACTCTCACATCTTTGTTTTATAGCTTGGTGGTAGTGCAGGTGCTTATGGAGCATATGGAAGTTATTCTTCGGGCCGAATTGGTTCTTCTGGGTAAGAAACTATTTACTCCTTATGAGAGTGGGCATTTATTGTAAAAGTTTTTCAGGAAGCAATTTATTTCATCCCTCAAAATTCAGTGAGCTGAGCTTATTTCATTACTATTTGAAGCGATGCATACTTTTTGTTGGCGCAAATCTTTTAACCTAACTTTTTTCTTCGATCAGTGGTCACAGAAAGTGTTATTCATTACTTATGTGGACATTTTTATAGAGCACCGCCTTTTCAGAACTTTAAGTCCTGACTTGCAGCTGATATTACCAGGTTATCTGGCCAAGCCCCTGTTTCACGACGAAAAGATTATTACTAGGATTTGGTGATGGCTGTCTACAGGTAGACTTGGTTCCCTTTGAATTCCTGTCTTTTTGAACACGACAATTTCAGCTGATATAGGCCAGCATATGCTAGAATATGATACTGTCAAAGCATAACCTATCCAGTCTCCCATTATATAGGGTTCTGATGCTCATATTTACCTTTGTTGCCTTACCTGCCCATCCAAACAGCTGAGATATATGAAGCCTGAAGCCAGCCCACTGCCACTTTTGATGAAGCCTACTGCCTAAACCAGAAGACCAAGTGTACCAGGGTTTGACATACTCATGGCCCAACCTTGATGATTTCACCTAAGAGGACCATTTATATATGGAGAGCCTACTATTGATCATTGAAACTTGTCTCTCCCTGACAACACATTACCAAGCTCTTGTTGTGCTTCCATGAACCTCTTATTCTGGCATCTGTTGGTTGCCTCGTTTATTTAGTAGAATGTTTGAAACGACCACGTTATTCCCTCCTTTGACATTTGTATTAAGGACGACCAACTTCTTTTTTTAGCTTCAATTTTCTAATGCGTTGTTGGATTCTGCTAGTTTCTTTAAGATGTGAAAGAACTCCAAAAGTGGAACTGCAGGACTGGTGTGCTTCTGTATCTCCATCTGTATGAAGAAATTTGTTTTGAAGACTGTCCTTTTTATTATAACATATTTGGTTATAATCTGAGCTTGTGCAGTGTTTGTTTTATTAACTTCATGTGAATAGAATGCTTTCACAGATTTTACGGCTGCAATTTAAGGACATTTGTAGTAAGGGAGCTTGGATATGCCTTTGTAGTGATCTTGAATGCGTTACTTTGGGTCTTGTAGATCAGGATTCATGCGCTGAAAAACTTATGTCGCTGCCATCTAAGACACTACCTTAGTATTGGGCTTGGATATAAGGAGATAGATTGACTGCGAATTTGCATGCCTACCATGACATCATAACCAGGTTTACACTCTGAACACGTGGACTTGTTGCATTTTACATCTATTAGCTATTCCTGTGTCTAAAAGATAATTTGCTCCTTTGCAATTTTCTCCTGTTGGTTTGTCCTGTCAAACCTTGGACACAATTATACTCGTGGTGGGAGAATAGAAGTCTAACTATTAGAATTTCTTCAAGTTCTTGTGCCACAGAATGTTCTTCAGTGTTCATGTAGGTTCGGGGTGGCTAAAAGATGAAAAAGGTAATGCAGCATATTTTCTTTTCCCTTATCACTTTTGCATTGATGTGGTAGGTTTTGTGCTATGGCTTGTCCGTTGGAAGTTTAGCTCTAATTGGTAGATTGTTGTTTTGTGCGATATATTTGACAGGTTGAAGGTAAAGCGTGAAATAAGTAAACCTACCTGGATAGCTCGAGATGCTCAATTAGGATACTAGGTGAACCGGAAATGAGTCGATTTCATTGTTCAAAAAAAGAATTGGCTCCGAGCGAGCCCTCCTGTAAAATTGACAACCCGAATGGTTACTTTTGCTTCGTATCTTCTGCATTTGGCTGATTACTACTACGCTTTCTAAAACTTTCTAAACTTCCTTCTTTTTTTTTCCCCCATTCCTTTCAAATTAAAGGGATATCTTATAATGCAAATAATGTATAATTCAATTGTTCTCGTCATTAGACGCATGTTGTTTAATTCATGGCGCCAATTTGAACTGAGAATGGAATGCAAACTAGAGATTTTCAAGTTGGGGGCAGAAGAAAGAGTAAACAAGATAATTCTGTCGTAATAAGCCTTTTACCTTTAAAGGAACGGCAGAATGTGTATGGAAGGGAGTGGTGTCTCTTCTCTTTATGCACTTACATGTGAACTTAATGTAATGAAATAATTGCTCTTATCATCTTTATTTATTAGTACCATCCAAGGGATGCGCATTTAAATCAATGGAACTTATTGATCTAAACGAGTGATTCCCACCTGCCTACTTGGTGGAATAAATCCTTCAACATAACTACATTTTGATTAAATTTACTCACCTAGTTCAACTCCCCTTTAAAAAGCTCTACATGTTAATGGCCAGAGACCTCTCAATTACTGCATGTGAAGAGTGTTTGCAATCCTCTTAAATGACGACTCTTTGAGTAACAGAATGGGGTGACGCTTCTCAGATTTACTTTGATAGGGATGGATCTCTTAGGCTTGGATTGGTACCTATGCACGTGTCACATCCGTCTCCATGAGCTCCCCGTATTACTCAACTTTTTCTGTTACTTTGCTGGATAAGGACACATAATGAACAGTTTCAGAGTTGCCTTCACTGTCCAAAAGCAAGCACCATTAATACTTGTACAGTTACACATCAGTGTTTTTTCTATAAACAACATCTCATGATAGGATTCTGTCTTGTTTCAAAAGCCTATTCGTCCAAGCTCTGCCAGGAGTGCCTTCTTGTCCAATCTGCTGCTTCTTCTCTATTAGTTTCCCAAGCTTTTAGAGTTGTCTGTCTCTCGTTTTTTGATGTTCCTAGCAAAAGTGCTGTCTTCCTCCTTCGGGAAAGTCCCTGCCCTTCCCTTCTTTCAGTTTTATAGCATTCTGGGGGCTAAACTACCATTGGTTGATGATGGGATTGTTTGTTGCCTCTTTTTTCCAGTAAACAAAATTATTTACATTTTTTTGACTTCTGAAGTGATGTTTCCAATCCTATCTTGAGGCTTCTTTTCATCTTGGATCTTGCATGTGGGAATGAGGTTATGTGGTGCAGCCAAGGATGACTTGCCGGCAAGATATGCATAGTAGAGTTACATTACCTGTTCACACGTCATACTTTCTACAACTAGTAAACTCTACTTCTCCAAACTTGATATGCCCCATAGCTAGTTGGCAAGTCGTCCATGGCTACTCAACTGCCTCCTCCTCTCATGCAAGATTTTTGATGATAACGTTCTTAGTTTAATGTAAATGGTGGATGTACATGCTCTCTTTCAGACAACATTCAGGTCAAACAAATGAAGTAGGTCATATTCATATTTTTTTTACCACATTATGTTATGAGTTGTCCTTTTTCATGTATTTACTTTATGACTTATTTTTACATTTAGATCTATTCCGTTATTTTATTTTTTATTTTTATTGTCTTTTTTTTATTTTCTACGTAATTTTGAATTTTTATGGATCCTAAATCTTAGAATAGCTTTGATTAGAAGAATGTTACTGTTGTTGTATGTTGAGTTGCTTAGTTTCTAGTCTTATAAGTATTTGTGGACTAATATAATTACAACATTAATTCTATATGTTTAACCACAATCGAATTGCCTAATGTATATTTAATTATCATAGTGAGATGGTTAATTTGCTAATTGTATTTGAGGTACATGGTAGTACCTTAATGACTATATGTTGTCCCGTTAAGCTATAGTTTACATCATCCATATAAAATCATACAATTAACCTATTCTACTCCTTAGGGGAGAACATGTCATAAAAAAACATCTTAGGGTAGAATATGACATAAGGTGAGATTGTGATATATACATTGTGTGTGGGTGTGTAAAGTGTAAGTGGGTCTTCTACCATAACTCTCTCTTGCAAAAAGAGTTTTTGTGTTGTTTTTGTCTTTGATAGGTGTTGGAGCTTTGAACAATAGAGAGGGATAACTAAGTGTTCAACTTATTATGTTCTAAATAAAATAAAATCTTAGTTGGTGAATGAAATCTTAATTAGTGAATGCGGTAATGACTGCATTTATTATAGCATCTAGTTTGTAATCTTTTTGTCTTATTCTTTACAATTTTGTACCTAAGCCATTCAACATCTTTGTTAGTGTATACTGGCCACTTGCCCATCGTCTTGCATCTGCTTCTATTCCTGGATTATCTTGGAACCTTTAGCAGGACATGAACTAAACCAAAATCATTCTACGGAAGACACGAACATAAAAAAGTGTGATAGCTAGCCTAGGCTAACTTTGAAGAGAAATAGCTGGGCATCTAGCTCACCCTTGATAGTCCAGCTATAAGCTAATTTGGCCGAGTCACATGCAAATGCACAGGTCAAGTAAAAAGGTGAAACTTGTATTGATGTTCAGCTAAATTGACTTGTCAATGCACAATGGTTAAAAGCAAGGTGGATTTCTCGATTTGCGCGTGTCATCCTTGCCAGAACTGGCCACGAACAAAAATATCTGTGTTCTGGGATATACATTAAGACTCCTACTTTACTTCTATTTATCCCACTGAAATTGCTATTAATGTTAACATAGCACGAAACACCATGAAACATACAACAGAGAATCAGAGAGTTACCTTATTGGCATGGGCATAAATGCTGTTTAATGTGAATAAAACTTAAACCCTGAATACTTAATCAGCTTCAGAAACTTTCTACTAATTAGTTTTATCTTAGGAATTCATATCACAACGTA
The DNA here is from genome assembly GCA_027575705.1 of Erythroxylum echinodendron. NCBI lineage: Eukaryota > Viridiplantae > Streptophyta > Magnoliopsida > Malpighiales > Erythroxylaceae > Erythroxylum > Erythroxylum echinodendron. The sequence goes on from JANZXR010000008.1 coordinate 13,204,631, forward strand.
TTATTGCGTATGAGATGCTTGGATGGCCACAGTTCCCTTTCAATTTTGACTGGTGAGAAAAGCAAGGCCCTTTATGGTGTCTCCGACTATTATTCTAGTTGGAAATGGGGTATTGTGTCTATTTCTTTACTCTTTGGTAATGCTTATTTGTTGTACTAAGGAAAGTTTATGCAAATATTTTTAGTTTCTCTGCAAGAAATGCAGATCTGACCCTTAAGTGTCCCTGGTCCTTAAGGTCGGTGTTATCATACTTGGACCTGTACCAACTCTAAGCGGCACACTTCCTGTTTAAATAGAATCTCTTGTTTCAAAGAAATTGCTTCTACCACAATTACAGTCAAAGTGGAAACTGATTGTTTCCAAATTTCTATGCCTATAAGAAAGGATCTGCGACACTTGGACACCATCTACTTTCTGTCGACACGTAACAGATAGAATCAGACCAGAGTATAGGAAAAATAATTAGAATGAGACCAGAGTATAGGAAAAATAATTATCATCTGTCCTGTTAGTTTGAAAGACATAACTCTTCCATAAGTTCCCCGGCGTCCAGATTTTCAATACTAAGACAGGACAGGAAGTACTCAAGTTCCCAAGAAACATCTAAACTATCAAAGAATTTGCCATGATTGCCTTATCTCAAAAGAGACTGCGGACTTCGATTACTTCACATGCACCACTTTGATCATTCCGTATTACCACAAGAAAGGATGGAATTGAGCTATTTATGCAACCACCTACGAAGATAGAACCAGACTAAAACAAAGCTAAATTATTCATCACCTTTGTTCCTAGGATGGAAGAGATGACTCTTACATAAGTTATACATAGTTCACGTTTTCAATGTTAACTCACAACAGAAAGAACTCATCTCCAAGAAGCATCTAAATTAACACGAAAAGCAAGTAAATATTGTGAAGAAACTGAAAACTAGCAAATATTAAAGAATATATATGCTAAAGAGGTAAGAGGCCTTCTCCAACCAGCAAGCCAAGCATGAGAACGAGGAGGCCGATAGTTACACATTGGGTGCTGGAGATGAGAGTCTGCGAGTAAGCAGACAAGGTGATTGCTGCCCCAACCAGACCAATTGATAGAGCTTTCAAGTTGTGATTCATGCTGTTTCTTCTGTTCTATTCTCTTCTTCGTTTGCTGTTAGCAACACCTACGTGAGAAGAGACCGAGACCTTGTCAATTAGGTTTACTTGCTACCAAGAATATTAAGGAGCAACCAGTTATCAATGAACTATGTTCCTTTACACTACGCTAAGGCCATCTTCAAATATAAAAAGTCAACGCTTGGCGGATAGGTATGACACCAATTACGTATATAGTATTTAATTTATCCAACGATAAAGAAGTCTTTTTTTTTTTAATTATTCAAGCCTTTATGCGGAGGGCATCTTACCTGTCCACGTATTCCTATGACTTTGATATAAGAGAAATGGTTGGAGAAATAAATTAATATTGGCAACATTATAATACCTGTTAATGTTAAAAAGTAAGTCAATGCTCTGAAAAGAGCGTAATGATTACAAAATGAGAAGCAACTTTCTGAATAAACATTAGAGTAAGAAACATAAGTAGTCCATTATAAAGAATTATTAAAAGTAAATAAATCATAAAAATGATATTTTTCGAATAAATGAATTTATTAATTATTAATTTATACATTTACATATCAGCACTTATATGACAAGGTATAATAATTTTAATAGTATATCCACTAGTATATCCATTAGCTTTAGATGCTAATAAATTAAGTCTTTATGATTAGCAGTATGATTGATTTTTTTGACTTATAATTCATAATTATTATAGATACTATTAATCAATTTATAATTGTTGTTATTGCTGATGTTGTTGTGTACTATAAATCAATAAATTTAAAAAAAGTATGAGATATAAATATCTTATTAAGAGTAATAATTATTTGGCACCAACATTTAGCCCAATAGCTAGATGAGATCAAAAAAATTATTTAATATTAACACTAAAATTTAACCAAATGGTATGACAAAAACAATCAATCAACAGTAATACTAAATTTTATAAGTCAATAAAACATAAAATAATTAATTAATATCATAACTGAATCTAATATTTCAATAAGAAAAGAAATATTAATTAGTTTTGATGCTAAATCTAATGGATTGATTCAAAAAAAATTAATCATTAATTAGTTATTAATAGTAAAAATGGTAGTTAATTAATTATTTATAAAAATATGAATTTTATATAAAATAAAAAATTAATCATCTCATTTGCTAATATTATTACATAATAAATTTTAATGAAACACTTGATTTATTATCATATAAAAATAATAAATATATTCACAATCACTAAATATGATTACTAACTTAAAATATTAAATAAATGAATTATATTTTTATATATATAATATAAACAAAAGACATTTTATAGTTTTATTATTAAAAGTAAAAAAACAGTCACATTAATGAAATATGGGAAATTGGACATCTTAATTATTAGTATTATTAAATAATAAATTAGAATTTAATTAATTATAATATAATAAATTATTATTATATTACGATATTATTATACTTTAATATAAACAACTTCATACAAATATAATAAAATCAATAAGTTTATATATTTAATACGATTCAACTTGTGGTTTGACAACTTTCAATAATGCTTTGTGGCATAATTATATATGGTGATTTATTTTTCAAATAAAAAACTTAATAGTAATAGGTTTGGAGAATTTTTTTGTAAAAGTAAAAGGTCTTCAACTAATTTTTAAACAATAAAAAAATTTAATGAAAAGAGAAAAACTATAAGAAAAATTAATATTTTTTATTTGGAGTATTATTGTTAAGTTCATTTGCACGTTCAACTAATGTTATAAATATCATATCACTATTAGTACTGAATTTAATTCTGGTATGATATGATATGTGTATTGGTCAATACTAGGTACTGTTTCAGATGACTTTTAAAATTATAAAATAGTCTATCAATATATTGTGCTATACAATTTTTAAGTTTATATCTATCATATCTCTCAAAATCATAATAATATAAATATGAAATAATAATTGTCTCTTTATTTCTATTAATATTACTTTTTATATATTTCACATATAAATAATAACTAAAATTAATATAAGAAAAAAGATTGTTTAATTATCATAAAAATATAAAACTAAGAATAATTAAAATGTTATAATTTACATTATATAATAAAGAATAATTACATCAAAATATCATATAGTAAGAATAATATAAGTCTATGACTCCATAAACATTACAACAAGAAGCATTATAATAAGAGTTTGTATTGAGGAATATAGCTAAGTAGAAGCAAAACTTAAAACAAAAACACTTATAGTTAAAAGTTTTATATTTATATATCATATGTAAAATTTAACATATACATCAAAAACAATCAGTATCATTCAAATTCATTATACCAAATGACATGTTATTACTTTCTCATCCAAGATTATCTTACAAGTCATCTCTATCAAACTTAGTTCATAAAAACCCTAAAATGCAAAAAAATTAATATGTTTAAGGCAAATTGGATTTATAGAACTACTTGTTCTATTAAAACTCCTAGTAACAAATAAAATTAAATTATTAAAAAATTATATTCATCTTAATAATAACAACAACAACAACAACAGCAACAACAACAACAACAATAATAATAATAATAACAATAATAATAATAAGAATAAGAAGAAGAAGAAGAAGAAGAAGAACAACAACAACAACAACAACAGCAACAACAACAACAATAACAAAAACAGCAATAACAGCAACAACATACCTTTTTCGAAGTTTTAAGTTGTATTGAACAAAGACCAAATCGTTCAATCTTTTTTGTTTTAATCTATTTATTTTCTTAGAATGGTTGAATTAAAATATGCTGTAATTATTTTCACACCCTATTGTACTCACATATTGATTCATAATTTGAATTGTAAATCTTTACAATTCTAGAACACCACTTTTGACTTGGTTCTATCAAGTAACTGTAAGGCAACAAAAGTAACCTTATAAACAAAATAAAGTGGATATTAATTTCCAACAAGTAACAAAAGTGAAGAATATAAACATATATTAAATTTGTCTCTTTCATGAATTGTAATGGTCATCTCAAAATCACTAGACACATCCTTGTATACCTCTATTTTTTAGTTAAACATATCCTTATATACCTCTATTTTTGAGTTAAGTGCATCATCTCATGTATAATAATTATTATGATATTTAATAGTATTCTCCTATTAATTTTAGTTTTTTACAAATTTTAATCTAAAATAGACACTATAATTAAAAAAATATCATAGCAGAAAGCAACAAAGAGTAAAGATGTCTTTCTCATCTTTCATTATTAACTACAAGATATGCTTTATATATACAAAGAAGACTTATTTTCATATTAGCCTTAATTATTTCCTTTGCACTCTCCATGACATCATAAAAATAACTTATTGCTGCCTTATTATCACTATTAGCTAAATGAAGTACTCTCACTAAAGATGTACAAACTCGGATGAAATTTTAATATTTGGATCAAAATTCACGATCTTCAAGTATAATTTTAGAAATCTTCATTATAAACTTGACATATTGATGAAATCCACTTATCACTTGAAAACAATTGTCTTAGCTCTTTCTTCATCTTTTTCTGTTCACCTGAGCTAATTCTTGACTTGCTTTCGAGCTAACTTGGCTTAGTGTCAGGAATGGACTCACAACAAGAGAACAGGGCTAATGTTTGGTTCTTCCTCTATTTATCATGATTAAGATAGAGATCCTCGGGGCAGAACTCCTTTAACTCTAGAATGATTTAGAATGAGAGTTAGGGTCGATCGGGGGAGGGAGAAAATTTCATGGATTGAGGGATTGACTGAAGGAATTGAGTTCGACCTGGAGTGAAGCTTCGACTTTCGACGGCGATTATATGCGAATTTATGAGTTGACCTAAATCCCGAATCTATGAATAGCTCCTGGGGTGAACAAGAATTGGGGATCGGATGCGGGCGAAATTTGCACCAATGGAATCTTTCTTTGTAAATAGCCACGGCTATCGATGGTATCCATTCAGCCTTTGATTTGTTCTCTATCGGTGGAGGTAGAATGACTTACACGTCAATTGTGAACCCTAACTGAATTCGTGGGATTTGCTAACGGACTAAAAAAGTCACCTATAGATGTTTTACGCCTAATCATTCCGGATAACGCTTGCATCCTCTATATTATCATAGTTGCTGGCGAGTAACCAGTCAAAAATGGATTGTTAAAAGAAAAGGAAATAGCACCGAAAGTTTGCCAAGCTCGGCTTGCCTTGCTCTAACTCTGGCTCTAATGGATCTTCCTTTCACTCATTGAACACCTACCTAATTTACATCTTTAAAGCTTGAAAGTCAATAGGATTAGACTCGCTGACAAGAAAGGTAAGGGCTTTTTTGGCTGCTTGATTTCTAACTTCTAGTTTAAATGTACCCTATGGCAGTGGGTATTGAAAATCTTCAAAATATGTAGGTTCCCAATTTTAAAGGAATTCATGCCAAGATGACGGATACTGTTGTAGGTGCCTCTACATGAACTTCGGGTAACCAAATATGAACGGGTACCATAGGCACTTTGCAATAAGAAAGGATGCCTCTCTAGGCATCTAAGAATGATTCGAGCCGTATAAAGGGAAACTCTCACATACTCGTTACTTTGCTTAGCTTCCAGCGGGGATAACTTTCACTATCTAGGCGCCCTAAAAGGAAAGGCGTCCCACGGAGCCCGAGGGTCAAGCCGTAGTCCCTATCCCTGGGAGAAGTGAAAGGAGTTAGGAGGAGGGAGCGTCACTAGCCCTTGTGGGGTGGGGTTAGGAGTAAAGCATCTCGAGATTGGCGCATCTCGTTGGGTATGGAAAAGCATCAGGAACCCACATTTCTTTCTTCAGGGCTCGAACCTGCAGCTTCCGCCTTCACAGGGCTGTGCTCTGACCGATTGAACTACAATTCCAAGAAAATTAGGCGTACAGCCTTAGCAATGGATTGTCCAATGTGTAGAAGAAGGATGTTATCGTCACTTATTGCTCGTGACGACCCGCTGCCTACTCCATAAACTTCTCTGGGCCCTCTAGCAAAGATAAAAATCAAGTTTTGAAGCACTAGTGAGACGGCATCCAAAGCCTTTCTCTGCCAATCTCAAATTAGAATCTTTGCTTACCTACGACAACAGCATGTCGTAGAAGGAGATAACAGGGATTTTCCTTTTTTTTCCATTTGAATTGGAAGACCTCCTATTTGATGGCCTTCCTTTTTTCGCTCTGATCTGGAGGTCGTGGCAGGAGCTATGCAATAGATTCGGGACTGCATTCGTGGTCTGGAAGAAAGTCCTTTGAATGAATAGTGATTTGGTTGAGCTGCTACTTTGCTTCCCGCGGGCTAAGCTTAACTAATTTCAATTTCGTTATATGCAAGGAGGACTTTTGCGGAAGATGTCTATCAAGCCGTCATTCCGAGGTAACTAGTAATTTCGAACAGTTAGAACAAAAAGTTATAATGATAAGAAATTAGTTGCAAATTTTCAAATAGTAGGATGATATAGATTCCTACCATTGGTGAAATTATTCTCATCAACTTTTAGACATGCACACAATTATAGATGAACTTAGTCACTTTTTTTTGCTTTTTTCACAGTTTCATTAATGATAGGAAATTATCTAACATATCATATATTTTCTAACGTCAGGTCAATACAATTTGCAGCACAAGTAAAAAGAATTATACCTACTTTGCACCCTTTTTTAGCCACTTTATAAGGATAATTGTTGTCAATAATGAACTGCATAATATTTTTAGGTTTAACTTCATTCATAACTTCATCAAATATTTGAAACAAACTATCAACATTTCTAACAAGGTGAAATGCATCAATGGACTTTAGAAACATCGTCCCCTTAGTAGAATAAACCAAAAAATTGCTATTAGGCTTATGTCCCTATTTGTCACTATCACACATAATTGAACATCTATAGGTTGCCCAATTCATTATTTTTTCATCCAAATAAATTTTTATTTCATAAATAAAGATGCTCAAAACATTATCTCTGTAGTCATCAATTGAAGGAGCATTATATCCTAGACCGTAAAAGGCAATAGCATCTACCGTAGGTTGGAAATAATAAGACTAAGTAATTTCGGACAATACACTTGCATTACACCACCATCTAGCCATTGTTATGTCCATATTATAAGTTGCTTCTTTAAAATGTAAGGGACTATGATTGAAGGCTAAGCCCTAAGAGTTAGTTGTGGTGAAAAATTTAGACATATTTATTCTTCTTTTCCTCACATCAGAGGCAACAATCCATTCTTACTAAGTAGGAAATACCACCTTCAACATCCCTAATATCATCCTTAACACTGTATAAAGAACTTTCATTACTAATTTCGTAATACAACAATTGCCTATTGTCTTTCTTGTGATGATAGTCTTTAAGCAAAGTTTTCATTTACCATTTCACATCATGGTTAACTTTCTACAAGGCTTCATATGACCTTTAATTTCAACTAAATGTTTATTTAATCTGATGATTCCTCCACCTTTCAAGTGTTTGTTTCTATACAATAAATAGTATGGTTTCTTATAAGAGTAACCAATCTAGCCCGAGCTCATGTTGGACTATCAAACCTTCCTAAACCTAAAGAGGATGAATTATTAGGAATACTTAAACTTCTTTGTATTTATCTTTAAAATTAAATAAAGATATATGTCAAAATTAAATTAATAACTTCATCTTAAAAATAAAGTTTTATATATATATGAAGGTAAATTCATTTAAAACATATTGACCACAGTTGATAGCTAGGTCATGTGAACAATTACTAACGCTTTTGCAACATTAGTTTTAAAGTTATTATTCGAAAAAAATAGTTTTAAAATTAAAAATGCCACTAACAAACATGAAACACAAGACAACCAGAAAATGCAAATTGTGATTTATTTGACAACTTAGATGAAAAATTATAGTGCAATTTAGTGTGTTTTATGTGAAAGATCTAGATTTTTTGATAGCAAAGTGTTAATAATGATCTTAATAATTTACTTTTTCAGGTTTTATTGTTTAAATTCAATAAAAAATGCAAATAATTGTGAGAATAGGGCTTTATAATTATGTAATTTGTTCCAAGGCACTATTAGACAATACCTAAAATTCTTCAATTGTGCATTCAAAACTCATATATAAAAATGTATAATATGAAAAGTGTAATTATCTAGAAACACATATGAGCATTTTTCCAAATGAAAAAATTTTGTCAAGCACATTAGCATAATTTTACAAAGCTACCATGTCTATATTAGCATCAACCAAATGGTCATATATAATTTATAAGCCAACCAATGAACCAAACTAACCAATCTTATGAATTGGCTAAACAAAATCATAATATAGATCATGATAAACCAATCTTAAAAAAAACTTCTTAGAGACCCAGTATATTACCCATTCAAGCAGTCACGTAAGATCCAGGAAATAATGGTGTGGTGGATTTACCTTTTAAAAGGACCAAAACTATAGAATGGATGCGATAGAGTGGCTTTGGAAATGAGGAAACTAGTGAGGCACGTGATGGGAGAAACGTCGGTGGATGCAGCAGAAGTGACCCACCAGTTAGTCGATACAATAACAATGTGTTATGTATAACCCCATAGATAAATTAATTCTCTCTACTTGTGTAAACCTTGAGGAACTAATCAGACAATAAAATAATCTAATGCATTACCCAATAAAATCAAAATCACAATTTACATGAAAAACCTCCTTGATGTGAGGAGTAAAAGCTAGACAAAATTTCCACTATCAACAAAAAATGGGTACAATAACAAGTTCTCTCTAGTATCCCACTAGAGGCAACAATAATAATATCAAGAATATAAAAATTCTTAGTAACAACGTCAATAACACTAACAAGAAAAATCATCAAGAGAGTTTGCAAAATTACCCAAAATTAAACTCTCCAAAACAGCTCGAGCAGATCACCCAAACGGTCTTCAATGGTAACCCACCATTGGATATCAAGATCAACATGTCCTCTACCAACTGTCAAAGTTTTAGCCCAATTGAATCAAGTTTTACCATGTGATTGTAAGCTTGATCAAAACTGCTCAATGTTGGAATTTTAGGATCCTAAAAGTTAATCCCAACTTTGACCACGAATCATCAGAAAATCATAACTCCGATCACGATTATGACCGTTGGATATGCATAACCACTAGTGTAGAGTAAACTTTCAAAGTGTGAGCTTGATCGGACCACAAACAACCATTCGATCAAGGACTTAATCAATACTGTTTAAAAACTCTCACTCACTCACTAGTGTTTTCCTCTTCAACTCTCTCACTCTTGTTTCATTAAATTACACTATGTAATCCCCTTCTACACTAGCTCACTCCCCTTCTCTCTTTATATAACAAAGGAAAGAAGAAAACAAAATTAATTCAAACAAAGGTCTTTTTCAATCATGGAGACCGCATATGTCAAATATGGAGGGTTGACCAACAAATCTCCCCATCCTGACACATTTGACTAGCTAATTAGAATGGACTACAATCCCGGCATTCAACTTGCATGTCTTAAGCTTTCCTCTTATTAGCGTCTTTACCAATATGTCGGAACTATTATTGTTAGTTAGAATCTTCTCAATTTCAAACTCTTTGGACTCCAATGCATCTCAGATCCAACGATACCTGAGGTCGATATGTTTTGATCAAGAGTGAAATATAGAATTCTTACTAAGATGGATTGCACTCTGGTTGTCACAATGCAACATGTATTGCTCCTTTTTGAAACCAAGTTCTTGAACAAACTTCTTCATCCACAATAACTCCTTAGCTGCTTCTGTTGCTATAATAAACTCAACCTTAATGGTAGAAAGTGCAACACGCTTTTATAGCGTCAACTATCATACCACAACTTCCCCTGCAAAATTAATCAAGTACCCTGAAGTAGATTTCTGAGAATCAATGTCTCCTGCCATATCTGAATCTGAATAACCAACCAATTCTGGTTTTCCACTTCCAAAACTTAAACACAAGTTGGAAGTGCCCCAGAGATATCTCATAATCCACTTCACAGTTTTCCAGCGCTCTCTACCTGGATTAGATAGAAATTTATTAACTATACTTACTGCATGAGCTATGTTTAACCTTATATATACCATAACATACATCAAACTATCCACTAATGAAACATAAGGAACTTTCTCCATGTCTTTCTTGCCATTATTAGTAGATGGACTCTGCTTAATACTCAACTTGAAATGAGTACCAAATGGAGTACTTATTGCTTTGACCTTGTCTATGTTAAATCTCTGAAGCACATTCTCGATGCACTTCTCCTAGGACAAGTATAACCTTCTAGCTGGTTTGTCTAGAGAAATCCGCGTACTAAGGATCTATTTGTTGGCCCCAATTCTTTCATAGAAAAAGACTTACTCAATTGCTTCTTCGAAGCATCAATCCTAGAGATATTCTTGCCAACAATCAACATATCATCAATATAGAGCAATAAAATAATAAAGTCATCATCAGAGAATCTACTAACAAATACATAATGGTCTGAAGTAGTCTTCTTGTAACGCTACTACTTTATAACAGACTCAAACTTCCTATACCATTGCGTCAGTGCCTGTTTCAGACCATAACGATTTTCCATTAATCTGCAAACATAGTTTTCTTTTCCTTGCATCCTGAAACCCTCTAGCTGCTCCATATAAATTTCTTCTTCCAAGTCTCCATAAAGAAATATAGTTTTCACATCCATTTGTTTGACCTTTAGATCAAGATTTGTTGCTAACCTAAGAACAACTATGATGGATGACATTTTCACAACTGGAAAAAAGATTTCATCAAAGTCAATACCTTTCCTCTAACTGAACCCTTTCACAACCAGTCTGGCTTTGTACCATAGACGTGAAATATGTTCTTCTTGCTTTATCGTGAACACCCACTTACTCTTCAAAGCTCTCTTTCCCTTAGGTAACTTCACCAGATCGTAAGTGTTGGACCCCAATTTTATTTATTTTTTCTTTTCTTTTATTTATTTATCTATTTATTCATTGATTTATTTTATTTATTTTCTTAGAATTTATTCATTAATTAGCAAGCATAAATAAAAATTAGGGTTATTAATTAGGGATGTTAGAATTAAAATAGTGTAATGGTCATAAGAGACAAAAGAAGGGACATTACATTAAAAGAAGGGCAAAACTGGAAGAATAAGACAAATGAAGGGTAAAATTAGAAAATCAAGACAAAATACAGTCTTGAATAAGAAAGAAGAAGAAGAAAATCGTGAGAAGAGAGAAAGCAGAGAGAAGCACGTGGGAAAGAAGAGAAAAGAAGAAGAAGAATCGTGGAAGCTAGGAAAAAGAAGAAGAAGGAAGAGAAACCAACTTGTTTTAGGTAAGTTTCATCTTTTCTTCTTGTTTGAGTAGAAAAACTAAAGGGATTAGAGAGAGAAATAGGTTAGTGTTGGAATAAAGAAGAGCAGAAGAGAAACCCATTTGATTTTTCATGGATTTCTAAACTAGGTTTTAGTTTTCTAGCCTAGATATACTATGGGTAAGTTAAATCTAGGCTCAATTTTTTATTTATTCTTGATTATTGAAGCTTTATGAATTTCCATTTAAATGTGAGTTAAATGAGAAATTGGTTTGTTTTAGGAAATTAAGAAAGCCCTATCCAAGAGCAAGAGAAAATGCACAATTGAGTTGGATTTTCCAAACAAATTAAGTGAGTAATATGTTTATAGTTATTATTGAGATGAGCAAATTGCTTACTTATGTGTATGTATGCTTAATTGCTTGAATTTGACTTATTGTGAATGTTGGAAAATGTATTATGATGTATTCTCAAATCATACCTTGAAAGATGCTATGACATTTTGCATAATCGAAAAAAAGGAAAAAGCATAAGATGCATGAAAGTATGAATATGTGATGAAATGAACTGAGCATATAAATTTGCTTGTGTTTGGGAAAGAGAGAAAACATTTTGTCCGTCATATGTATGTTGACCTTAAGCCTTCTCCCGGATACCTTCTTGTAGCATATGAGATCCTAAGAAACGGACTCATTTTGTTTATGGCGTAAACTTCAGTTTCTCTATTTCGAGCCATGGGACTCTCAAGCTATTTATTTGTGCATTCCATTTGACTTGTCAAGTATGATACACATTTGAGTGATTATGTTTGATGGTTAATTATACATGTTATGTGTTATGTGATAACTTCCTTAACTATAAGTTTTGAGCTAGAACATTTGATGATTGAATTGTTAGATAAATTGAGATATATATATATGTGTGTGTGTCTGTGTGTGTGTGTGTGTCTATGTCTGTGTCTGTGTCTGTGTCTGTGTCTGTGTCTGTGTCTGTGTCTGTGTCTATGTGTCTGTGTGTCTGTGTGTCTGAATTTTATGTGGCTCATTACCAATGGCCATAAACGTATTAGCCACTAAGCTGTGTAGCTCAACCTATTATTTTTTACTCCTCAGGTGCAGAACGAGAAGGTTAGCCATCCTTGCAAGGCATTTGGGCAAACTCCAAAGATAGTTCTTTTGTAACTAAGTTAGTTTGATTATTTTTAGGTAGCTTTATAAGCATATCAAACATGAGCATCCATTTGTATTTTATATTAAGTTATTGATGTAGTTGTTGATATGTAACTAAAGTTATGTTCAAACTTTATTTTGATTTAGTAATGAGATTAAGAATTAAAGAAGTTCTGTCGTACACGTGCATATTTATCTTCTTGGTTGAGATTGTTAATTGTGATAGTGATGGAATTTGTGTTGTGTTGAAAGGATGTATGTACATTTAGTGTTGGATGGTTCGGGTCTATTCCAAGGTTTCGCCGCGGTGAAGTCAGACCTTGGCCTCGGTGAACCTTTCCTGAGAGACACTCTCGTTTGATTCTGTGACTTTGCCGCGGCGAACTCTTCTCAAGAGATCTTTTTACTTGATCTTCAAAGTTTTCCGCGGTGAACTTTTCCGAAGGGGCCTTTATATATGATCCTTACCCGATCCTCTTGTAAAGTAGCTTTGTAATAAGTACCGAGGCCCGAGCACCAACAATAAGTGTGATTCTGTTACAAAGAACTCATCTCATCTTGTATAGCCTTAAACCACTCCTTTTTATGCTCATCTTTTAGAAACTTTTCATAAGTCTTAGGTTTTCCCCCGTTAGTCAACAACATATAATCATGGATAGGATGCCAAGTGGAAGGATGTCTAACTCTGACAAATCTTCTAAGTGGAAATTCTGCTGGGGCTTCTGTTTCTCCTCGTTGAACAGGATCAACATCATTTGCTTCAACCTGTACGGGCTCATCTGCACCATCTATATCAAACATATTATGTTGAAGATCAACCTCTGCCCCTTATGAGGCTGCAATCAAAGGAAGTGGACCCAAGTCAGCCACACCATCACTGGACCCTGAAACTGTCTTCTTTGATCTGTCAATATCTTCAATGGTTTGATCTTTCATGAACATAGCATTATAAATTCTAATAAGTTCCCTTTCAATTGGATCACAAAATCTATAGCCAAACTCATCCTGACCATAGCTGACAAGCACACATTATCGTGTCTTTGAGTTAAGCTTGGACCTTTCATCCTTAGGAATGTGCACAAAAGCCTTGTAACCAAACACCCTGAGATGCTCATAAGAAACACCTTTGTCTGAGCAAATCCTGTTGGGTACATCAAACTGCAAAGGAACACTAGGTGTAAGGTTAGAAATATAAACAACTGTATGTAAAGCTTCACCCTAATATGACTGCGGTAGCTAAGTGCATGATAGTAAATATTTGATTCTCTTCACCAGTGTTCTACTCATCTTCTCAACTAAGCCATTCAACTGAGAAGTCTTTAAAAGAGTCTTCTTATGTTTAATACCCTGAGATCTACAGTATTCATCAAATGAGCCAATGTACAGACACATTTCAACTTCTTTCCTGCCTCTCTCTTAACTGAAGCTTGGAACTGCTTGAACACATATAGAACTTTATTCTTGGAATTTAAAGTATAAGCCCATATCGTCCTTGAATGATCATTAATGAACGTCACAAAGTAACTAGCACCAACAACTGTTTGTATCTTTATAGGACCACACAGCTCATAATGCGCCAACTCTAATACTAGTAACTTTCTTGAAGGAGGATGCCTCTTGCAGGTGACTCTAGTTTGCTTTCCTACTAAGCAATCACTACACTCTCGAGCTCTGCCTTTTCCACACCTAATAAGAGATTTTGTTTAGCCAACAAAGACATACCTTTCTCACTCATGTGAGTAAGCCTTTAATGCCATAAAGTAAATGTCTCGTCGCTCTGAACTACGGTGACATTGTCACTGAAAACCTTTCCTGACATAAGGTATAAATTTAATTGCTTCTGGCCTCTTGTTACAATCGAGTCACCCTTCTTGATTTTCCACTTACCATTCTTGAAGGAACTTCCAAAATCATTGTCATTAAACTCACCAATAGAGATAATATTTAACGTTATATCAGGAACATTTTGCACATTTCTGGGAACTAACCTAAAGCTATTACTAGTCTGTAAACACACATCACCACTACTAACAGCTCTAGCCATACCATCATTACCCATTCTTATAGGACCATAATCACTGAATCTATAAGAAGAGAAGAAATGTTTGTGTGAAGCAGCATGTATGGTAGCACTTGTGTCAATCATCCAATTAGTATCTTGGCTAACGATATTAACAATGTCGACATCACCATGCAAAAGAAGATCCTTAATAATGGTTGTGACCTACTGTGTATTATTGTCACTATAATCACCATTTTGCTTCTCTTTGCCCTTGTTTTTCTTGTTCTCCCTTTTCAGTTTTCGGCAAAATTTCTTGACTTCCCTTTCTGACCACAATGATAATATTCAATATTAGAATATTTACCTTTTGACTTGCTTATGCTTTTATCTCTTCTCTTTGTACCTCTGCTCTGTCTTCTCTTAACATAGACCTCTAAATATGAAGAGGAATCTTGCATCTTTGTTCTCATCTCTTAATTCAGGACTGCACTCTTTACTGAATCCATAGTTAAGGAAGTTCTAAAATTTGTGGTTGAATTTGTAGGTGATCTCCTAAAAGGCTCCCACGAATCTAACAAAGAACTGAGAAATATTAAAGTCTACACTTCTTCCTCGAACTTGATGTCTGTATTTACCAACTGGTTAATGACCCCTTGATATGAGTTCATGTAATCACACATCGAAGTACCATCCTATTATCTCAAATACATCAGTTACTTTATTAGGTACATTTTACTGTTCCTTGTCTTGCTAGCATATAATTATTTTAGCTTTATCCATAATGTGCATGCATGAGTTTCATTAACAAAGAGGTTATAAACATTGTCATCTACCCATTGTCTAATAATACTACACACTTACTGATGGAGCAAATTTCATTCATCATCAATTTTACCTTCCGACTTTTCAGTGGCAAAGACAAGATTATGGAAACCCTTGACAAAAAGTAGATTCTCCATTTTATCTCTCCAAACATGATAATTGGAGCCATTCAAACTCACCATCCTGCCTATATTATCTTCCATGTTTATCACAAGATAATAAATGCACCCGAAATTGAGAGCTCTAATACCAATATGATGGGAGAAATGTCATGGATGCAGTGGAAGTGACCCATCAATTAGTCGATACAATAATAATATGTTATGCACGACCCTAGAGATAAATTAATTCTCTTTAATTATGCAAACATTTGGGAAATAATCAAGCAATCAAATAATCTAATACGGCACCCGATAAAATCAACATCACGATTTCCATGAAAAACCTTCTCGAAGTGAGGAGTAAAAACTATAGGATCGAAGTTCAGGCAAAATCTCCACTATAAACAAATAATGGGTACAACAATAAGTTCTCTCTAGTATCCCACTAGAGGCAGCAACAATAATATCAAGAATACAACAATTCTTGGTAACAACATCAATAACACCAATAAGAAAATCAACAAAAGAGTTTGCGAAATTACCTGAAATCACACTCTTCAAAACAACCCGAGTAGGTCAACCAAAAGGTCTCCAAATAGCAGACTCACTATTAAATATCAAGATCAACGTGTTCTCTACCAGCTATCAAAGTTTCAGCCCCAATTGAATCACATTTTTCCATTCAATCGTAAACTTGATCAAAACTACTCAATGTTGGAATTTCAGGATCCCAAAAGTCAATCCCAAATTTGACCACGAATCATCGGAAAATCAGAACTCTGATAATGATTCTGACTGTTGGATATGAACAACCACCAGTGTAAAGGAAGCTTTCAAAGTTTGAGCTCGATCAGACCATAAACGATCATTCAATCAAGGAATTAATCAAAACTGTTTAAAAACTCTCTCTCACTCACTAGTGCTTTCTCTCTTCAACTCTCTCACTCTTGTTTTATTAAATTACACAATGCAATCCTCTTCTACATTAGCCCACTCCCCCTTTCTCTTTATATAACAAAGAAAAGAAGAAAAGAAAATTAAATTCAAACAAAGATTTTTTTTCAATTATGAAGACTGCAAATGTCAAATATGAAGGGCTAACTAACATCACGAAGATCTGCACTCTGGACTTCGGAGCTATTATGACACGAGCTAGATTACCGGAGTAGCAGTGAGCTACATGACGATGAAGGTTTGGTGTGTGGTGACTATGGGAGCTACCAGTTGCATGGCAATGAGCAAGATATCAGTGAATATATGATTGGACAGAGAGAGAGAGTAAGAGCTAAAAGGACTTAAGAGAAAGGTAGTCGAATGGGGAGAGAGTGAGGAAGGAGGGTCGGGGGTTAGTGTTAAGAAATTTTTTAGTTTTACAATTTAGTCCTACATTTTAAATTTTTTTAG
This sequence comes from Erythroxylum echinodendron, assembly GCA_027575705.1. NCBI lineage: Eukaryota > Viridiplantae > Streptophyta > Magnoliopsida > Malpighiales > Erythroxylaceae > Erythroxylum > Erythroxylum echinodendron. The sequence continues at coordinate 13,221,559 of JANZXR010000008.1, forward strand.
TTTTTACTAGTATCAAATTCGTATTTAGAATGTCAACTAATATCAGTCAAAATAGCTAGTAAAGATAGGTACAATATTGTTTGTTTCAGGATTGTTTTCTAATTAGTACGACAAATAGTAATCGGTATGGTAAGAAACTCAAAATATTGTGTTCAACTCAACAATATCATTTTATGTTACCCAATTTAGTAACGAGATATTTTGAAACTTTTTTGTTTACTATATTCTAAAATTTAAGGATTTGATGCACACCGAAAATGCTTAAATGACTATAACTACATCAAAATCTATTCATCTTTAGATAAACCTTACCTGGTGAATAAAGAGAAAAATAAAATGGTTAAATTATATTCTAATAAAGAATATTTTGTATTCTAATGAAAGAATATTTTATACAACTAGTTTTTTTATTAAAAATTTTAGTTATATGTAACTTTTTTTCCTTTAAGGGCTTAACCATAATTAGTATTATAATTTTAGATTTTTAAAAGAATTTTATTGATTAATTATGTGTAAGAATTCATTATGAACCACTTATATCAATTTTATTATTTGAATTAAATTACTAAATTTGTTAAATAATTTATTTAGAATATATAATTGATGAATTGTAGTGTGCTATAAATTATTGATGTGTTCTTAAAGTACAGTTATTTCAAGATTTTTCATGTAAAACAAATCTATATGAAATATTTTTTAGTTGAAATGTCTCTTTTGATTTATGCTTTTTCAAAATATATTTATATATTTAAAAATTATTAAAAATATTTTGTAGCATTAGAAATACTCCAAAACAATCTTTGTAAGATTTTTGTTGATTTATTTTAATGTAGTTTATTATTAAAATCAAGTCAAAATAATTATATAAATTCAATTAAGTATTTAATAGTCAAATTCATGTTAAATTATTTGACAAAATTTTAATAAAAATATTTAAAAGTATTTTTATATTAGAATATATTTTTAATAATTTTAGAATAAATTGTTTATTAATATATAAAAATAATTTAGTAAGTGTAAATACCACGAAAATGATGACTCCCAACATTTTCCTTAATTGAATTGCGCACCTCAGTCATAAGTTAATGGTGGCAGAGATGAGTATGCTCTGTTGGATATACAACCTTACGAGAAGAGATAAGATCAGGAATGTAATAGTAAGAGACAAATTAAGAATAGCTAATATCGATGGAATATTAAGAAAGAGAAGGCCTAAGCGATTCAAACATATTCAGAAGAAACATCCTAATGCTCTAGTGAGAAGACAAGAGAAGATCGTACTTATAGACTGTAAGAAGGAAAGAGGAAGGCCTACGAAGAACTGGGGGAGGTGATCAGAAATGATATGGCTTAGTTAGAAATTGTTGAGAACTTGACCCTCAATTACAAACTTTAACATATTAAGATACGAGTAAAGGATCTCATATAGAGAAGTCTTTCTTCTTCTTATAATTATTTAGTCTAGATTCTTATTAACTAGTACTTTCTTTAGAGTTATTTAGCTTACCTAACTTAATCTTTCTCTTTCTCTTGCTCTTACAGTGACTTGTATGTTATTTATTTATTTATTTGTCTTCTTTCTTTCTTTATTATTATTATTATTATTATTATTATTATTATTATTATTATTATTATTATTATTATTATTATTATTATTAT
>JANZXR010000008.1:13223317-13248411 GCA_027575705.1 Erythroxylum echinodendron
TATTATTATTATTATTATTATTATTATTATTATTATTATTATTATTATTATTAGTAGTAGTAGTAGTAGTAGTAGTATTATTATTATTATTATTATTATTATTATTATTATTATTATTATTATTATTATTTACTTTATTCTATATATATTGTATTATTTATTTTATTATTTTATTATTCTATTATTTTATTTGTAAGTATTTAATTATAATAAATCATGTTATTATTGTCATCATTACTATTATTCTTTATTATTATTTTATTATTTTTATTTCTATTTTTAATTTATATTTGATAATTTATATTGTATACATTATATATTTTTATTTTTTATTGCATTTTAATTTTTTTACAAATAATTGTTAAAAACTTTTTTTCTTTCTTTTTGGTCTTTTGGAAATAGTTTCTCTTTTAATTAGAGGTAAGACTACGTACTTTTGGACATTTCTAAACCCTACATAATTATGGACCTCTCTACATTTTGCATTTTGGGGGGCTTTTTACTTGTTATTGTTAAACTGTGCATGCGCTCGTAGCATGACTTTACAGACTCTCTTCTCTCGAAATCTAAAAGTTAGCAAGTCCAACACTTTGACTCTCTCTTCTAGTATTTTTTTTCATTCTAGTAAATACTAATTCCCTTATTTTACTTACTCTACAAACCCTCTACAAACCCTTTACTCTCTTATCACCAAGTGCCTAGTAGCCCTCTTCGGAGTTCAAGCAAGACGTATTCACATAGGATTGATCTCTGTAAACTACAATGCTAGTTTTTCTTCTTTTTTTCACTATAATCAACAAGAATGGAAGATAAGTTATTTAAAAAATTATTTTAAATTTGCAAAAATAAAAAAATGAAAGAGATTTTAGAGATGACTTTTGTATGAAACCACATAATTCTTATTTATCTAATTTGATTTAAATAGAAAATTTAGGAGCAACTCTAACAGAAAATATTAATTATTAGAAGCATATCTAGTAAAAGATAAACTAATAAATTTAACAAGATGAATCATAAATTCCTTTAAATCCTGTTCCAAACTTTTTGTGAGTGTTATAATTTTAAAGACACAACGTTGAAGACTCATGAATAGCACTCAAAGTGTAATGTATGCACTCTTATTTTTTGAGACTTTCGATGATCGTAGATAACTTTATGGTTTATGTAAATGACAAACAAGTGAAGACACGATGAAAGAATCTCTTCTGGGGAGATACATAGTCATGTAAAGTGCTACACATTTGTTTCTTGACTTATGCGACCATGTGGATCAATTGTATAAGTCTCTATAAACATGTGGAGAAAGCATGAATAGGTGAAGACATATCCGGTCTTCTACAAGGTGGCATACATACCTATGTGAACATACACGACCTTGTGTAGAGATAGTGTAACTCTCTGTAACTGTGTATGTTGCAACTAAGGTGGTGCTGGAAAGATACACAGTAACTTGGTTGTGTAAGTTCTACAAAAACCTTATTTCGTGATATAAAAGAAGAAAAAGACATTGGTTTTTATAGAGAGTACGGCCACAATATCCAAATAAGGAAAAACTGAGTGAGGGCAAAGAAGGTTGTAATATCATCCTTGTTTGATTGTTTTTAGGATTGATTTAAGTGGTTGTTGACTTTGATATTAACCTTTTTTTCAATCATAAAACCTCATGAGATAACTTGTTATTGTGTAGGGGGTGAGAGATCAACTTTTTCTTGTAAATCCTTATTGAGTTTAGTGGATTTATTTGTCAATTTACCCGTGATTTTTTGCTCTACACTAAAGAGTTTTTCATATTAAATCTTGGTGTTTGTTTCGTCGTTTAGTTTCTTATTCTCATATTTTTCTATTATTGTAACTTGAAGAGTTCATTCTTATCATTAATATTTAGTTGATATTTTAGACAGTTATGTATTTTTCTCCCAACAAGTGGCATCAAAGTCATCATAATGGAAAGTGGAAATAACTCTATGGTCAAGCTAACGTCATCAACTTTCTTAATATGGAGGCCCCTAATGGAGGAACTTCTGTATTGCAGGGATTTCTTTGATCATATGGATGTAGATAGAGGAGTGAAGGATGATTTGTTAGAGAATTGCTTTAAAGGCAACCACCTTGAGCACTTATTGTACAAACCATTTTATGATTAATAAAGACAGTTTTCATTATTTTGATGTTCATTGGTTTATGGATTTGATGTTGAACTTAAATTGATTTAATGAAGTCCTTAATACAAAACATAACATGGAGGAATTCATGATGAGATCATGATAATGAGATTCCTATCATATATAATTATGTTAGTATCTAAACTTTCCCTAGTCATAAGATTAATAAGATGGGATATCAATAATCTGGATAGACTAGCACATGTTATACTCCTTGATTAGATCAAGCAGTAGATCTCATAAACTGAAGACATGATTTGCTTAGACTTAACATGCAAATGCTTATTAAAGGTAGTAAGTACATTGGATTGACCTACTATAAGACAATCATATGGATATTTTATTCCATTTTCAATGATATTCTCATTACAGCAATGGTGCAAGTATCTTTTGACTTGAAGTGCTCAAGGATATCTCAGATATTAATCATGTGTTTTGACTCCATTCATCGGTGCCTTTTAAAGGTTACACATAGGGTGGTGATTGAGTAAAGCTTGAGGTCTTCGGAGGTAATTGAGTAGCTAATAAAAGATTTACTACTCCTAATAGAAGGAGATGATACCCACGACCTCTTGTCGAGGTCATTACTCGGGAGTCTCTGGTCAGAGTAGATATATGTCATGAAGAGAGTCTTTCATGATACATAGAGTAATGAGATCCTCAGGACAAGATGTAACATCACTTGGACTAGATGTGACGTAGTCAGCTTAGTGGGAGTTAATACTTTAACTATACTCTAAACCAAGAAGGGTATAGATGGTAAAAGGACAAATTACATGGAAACATTGCATATGGAAGGGTTCGTAGTCAAACTATTGACTTTTCGGTCAATTAGGGGTCATGACATGTTGCTAGATACCACTCTTGACTTACTTGAATTAAGTGTTAATTCAAGTGGATAATATAACCGAGACCCTAATAGGTCACACACATAGGAGATCTGAAGGATGAGTAAAATGGTCTTCAATGGTGATTCAAGATATGAGAGAGTGTTTTAGGATTGGCTCGCGATGTGATCATGGTAGAAAATATTGCATGGAATAGATTAGAAACAAGTATTGTTGGCTTCCATTAATGTATGCTATTCATGGTCATTAACTTCTCATAACTTCCATTAATGCATGTTATTCATAACCATTAACTTCCCATAACTTTCCATTGGTGATGGAGGTTATGGAAGGCCAAATCGTGAAGAAAATTGAGACAATTTTTGTGCATCTTGTGTAAGACAAAAATAAATGAAAAAGAAAGGTTCTTTTTCTTAAAACACACACACTTCTTCTCTCTAACTCTCTCAAGAATTCTTGTCTTTGTTAGCACAAAGAAAGAATTCTAGCCATCTCCTAGTGAGGTTTCATCCTTCTATCTTCGTTTGGACTTTAATTAGATATGGTTTGCATTAATCGTTGTGGTTTACGACAACCCAACGGAGAGAAGATTAAAGAACGAAGGAGATCGTCAAAAAGGTATGTAAACATCTTACATTTCATGTTTTTGTTTTTCTATATCTATATGCATGAGTAGATATAGCTTTTGAGGTTCCGTTTAATTTTTTCTGCATATATTTGATATATATTATGTATGAGATGCATGATTGGAACCTAACAATGATATCAGAGCCATCTTGTGCCTTGTTAGGTGTAGAATACATGACATGTGAAAATTGTTTTCATGGTTGTGACAGCTTAGGGTCCTGTAATGTTTTGTTCAAAATTAATTATAGAAAAATGTTTCACGATTTTCTTGCACCAAATTGTTCATAATATGTATGTAAATGATTCAGTGTGATTGAAAATATTTTTAATGTGATTAAAATATTTAATTTTGACTTTAGAAGAACATGCTTGAAATCTGTCTTTCTGTTGGGCATATGATGTCTATTGGCTAAACTAATGAGGTTATACATGATTTTCTGGGAATTTGATTCTGGAAAAAATTATATGAATATAATTGGGATGCTTTTATGCCTCTTTAATTTTTCTAGAATTATTAAAAATATTTTAATAATTTTATCAAACAATTTTCTAGGTCTGGACAGTTTTTCAGAAATTGTAGGATCTGCTTTGTTTGATGTTTTGTATGTTTATATTTCGGTTATAGAACCTTAAAAATATTTTTATGTGATACCTTTAAAATATTTTTTATGTGATAAAATGTGTTAACTTTATTTTTGATGCATGCATAAATGATTTTTCTCGAAATTTGATTTCCAAAAAATTTTAGAAGTCATATTTGTCGTTTTTAGTGTCTTATAGGTGTTTCAGTGATCATAATGATTTCTGGGTGATTCATAAATTATTTTGATCATCATGAAATGACCTAAAGATGCTTGGAATGATGATTTGATGTTCTATAAATGTTCAGAAATTACATAAATTAATTTTGAATTAATTTTATTAGAGTAATAAATTTTCTAATAAGACTAGAAAAATTGGCATGTATAACAAAATTGAAGTCGTTTAATTTTGGACATCAAATAATTATTTTAAGGTAAAATAATTATGAATTAATTTCTGGAATTAGGAATTCATGTTAATAAGATTAATATTAATTCCAATCGAAATAACATACATTAGTAATTTTAGCCAAGTTAGTAAAAGGAAGATAGTAAATCCAAGTGTTGGATTGGCTTTCCATATTAGGATCCATAAGATGTCATAACCAAAATGATGTGTTTACATATATGCATCAGGGAATGCTTGGTTAGGAAAATGTGTGGGCTTGCATGATGGATGGTTATAAGCTTAGGCCCAATTTGATTGGGTAGTCCATATCATGCCATTAGTTTTAATATTCTAACTCCTCACTTAGAATATTAAAACTAACGCCTTCCTTTAATGTGGCGAGAATTAGAGTCCTTTTATAGTTAGAGTTGTTAGGCAAACCCAAGCTTGCTCTACACAGATATGTTCGAACCATAGAAATAGGATTTCTGGATTAATGGGTCGGTTTTGACTAAAATGTTGGTTTGTTAGACAAACCCAAGATCAACATAGACAGAGGCAAAGTTGGGTAGTGTACATTAGATGTACACATGTCAAGAGTTAATAGCACACATCAACAGTTGATAGCACTAGATTCAATAGTTATATTGGAGATGCAATTGATATAATCGATACCTACCGGTTGAACTAAGGTGGCTTGTTGGGCAAACCTAAGGTCATTCTTAGGGATATTGGATATCAACCCATTAAGAGAATTTCTTTACAAGTTCTCTCGCATTTATATTGAGGGTTATGAATTTGTGAAAATAGTGGGAGTCATAATGCACGTTATTAAAGTCCTTATAAATATGCATTTAAGTACATTCGAATTTTTCTCTATTTGAAGATAGGTTGCTATTGCCCGAGTCAACACCATGAGTACTAGTGTGAATCTAAGATCATTGATAGAAGCTAAAAAGTTGACTGGACCAAACTTTCTTAACTTGCTCAGGAACTTGAGAATAGTTCTCAAGTCCAAGAAGCTTGGATATGTCTTCGAAGAATCACTTCTTGATCCCCCTGCTACTGATGCTTTTGATGATGATCAGAGGGCATATAACAAACATCTCGATGATAGTAAGATGACTAGTTGTATTATGCTAGCCTTAGTGGATTTATTTGTCAGTTTACCCATAGTTTTTCCTCTACACTGAAGAGTTTTTCATATTAAATCTTGGTGTTTGTTTCATCGTTTAGTTTCTTATTCTCATATTTTTCTATTGTTGCAACTTGAAGAGTTCATTCTTCTCATTAATATTTAGTTGATATTTTAGATAGTTATGTATTTGTCTCCCAATAAGTGGTATCAAAGTCATCATAATGGAAGGTGGAAATAACTCTATGGTCAAGCTAACGTCATCAACTTTCTTAACATGGAGGCCCCTAATGGAGGACATTCTATATTGCAGGGATTTCTTTGATCATATTGATGTGGATAGAAGTGTGAAGGATGATGTGTTAGAGAAGTGCTTTAAAGGAAACCATCTTTAGCACTTATTGTACAAAACATTTTATGATTAATAAAGACAGTTTTCATTATTTCGATGTTCATAGGATTATGAATTTGATGTTGATCTTAAATTGATTTAATGAAGTCCTTGATACAAAACATAGCATGGAGGAACACATGATGAGATCATGATAATGAGATTCCTATCCTGTGTAATTATGTTAGTATCTAAACTTTCCCTAGTCATAAGATTAATAAGATGGGATATCAATAATCTGGATAGACTAGCACATGTTATACTCCTTGATTAGATCAAGCAGTAAATCTCATAAACTGGAGGCATGATTTGTTTAGAGTTAACATGTGGATACTTATTAAGGGTAGTAAGTATATTGGATTGACGTACTATAAGACAATCATATGGATATTCTATTCTATAGTCAATGATAATCTCATCATAGCAATGGTGCAAGTATCCTTTGACTTGAGGCGCTTAAGGATATCTCAGATACTAATCATGTGTTTTGACTCCATTCATCGGTGCCTTTCAGGGGTTACACATAGGGTGGTGATTGGGCATAGGTCTTCGGAGGTAATTAAGTAGCTAATAAAGGATTTACCACTCCTGATAGAAGGAGATGATACCCACGACCTCTTGTCGAGGTCATTACTCAGGAGTCTCTGGCCAGAGCAGATATGTGTCATAAAAAGAGTCTTTAATGATACATAGAGTAATGAGATCCTCAGGACATGATCTAATATCACTTGGACTAGATGTGACATAATCAGTCTAGTGGGAGTTAACACTTTGACCATACTATGAACCAAGTGGGGTATAGATGGTGAAAGGACAAATTGCATGGCAACATTGCATATGGAAGGGTTCTTAGTCAAACCACTAACTTTTCGGTCAATTGGGGGTCATGATATGTTGATAGATATCACTCTTGACTTACTTGAGTTAAGTGTTAATTCAAATGGCTAATGTAACCAGGAACTTAATGGGTCACACACATAGGAGATCCAAAGGATGAGTAAAATGGTGTTTAATGTGATTCAAGATATGAGAGAGTTTTTTAGGATTGGATCGCGATATGATCGTGGTAGAAAATGTTGCATGAAATGGATTAGAAACAAATATTGTTGGCTTCCATTAATGAATGCTATTCATGCTCATTAACTTCTCATAACTTCCATTAATGCATGTTATTCATGACCATTAACTTCCCATAACTTTCCATTGGTGAAGGAGGTTATGGAAGGCCAAATGGTGCAGAAAATTAAGATGATTTTCGTGCACCTTATGTGAGACAAAAATAAATGAAAAGGAAAGGTTCTTTTTCTTAAAACACACACACTTTTTCTCTCTAACTATCTCAAGAGTTCTTGTCTTTGTTAACACAAAGAAAGAATTCTAGCCATCTCCTAGTGAGGTTTCATCCTTCTATCTTCATGTGGACTTTCATTAGAGATGGTCTGCATTAATCTCTGAGGTTTACAACAACCTAATGTCGAGAAGATTAAAGAACGAAAGAGATCGTCAAAAAGGTATGTAAACATCTTACATTTCATATTTTTGTTTTTCTATATCTATATGCATAAATAGATCTAGTTTTTGAGGTTCTGTTTTATTTCCTCTGCATATATTTGATATATATTATGTATGAGATGTATGATTGGAACCTAACAGCAGTATCAGAGTCATCTTGTGCCTTCTTAGATGTAGAATACATGACATGTGAAAACTGTTTTCATGGTTGTGACAGCTTAGGGTCCTGTAATATTTTGTTCGAAATTAATTATAGAAAAATGGCTTTCACGATTTTATTTTACCAATATATTCATAAGATGTATTTGAATGATTCAGTGTGATTGAAAATATTTTTAATATGATTAAAATATTTAATTTTGACTTTAGAAGAACATGCATGAAATCTGTCTTTTTGTTGGGCATGTGATGTCTATTGGTTAAACTGGTGAGGTTATACATGATTTTCGTGGAATTTGATTCTGTAAAAATTTTTTGAATATATTTGGAATGTTTTTATGTCTCTTGAATTTTTTTAGAATTATTAAAAATATTTTAATAATTTTATCAAACAATTTTCCAGATCTGGACAGTTTTTTCAGGGATTGTAGGATCTGTTTTGTTTGATGTTTTGTATGTTTATATTTCGGTTACAAAACCTTTAAAATATTTTTATGTGATAAAAATGTTTTAATTTTATGTTTGATGCATGCCTAAATGATTTTTCTCGAAATTTGATTTCCAGAAAATTTTAGAAGTCATATTTGTGGTTTTTGGTGTCTTATGGTGTTTCGGTGATCATGATAATTTTTGGGTGATTCCTAAATTATTTTGATCATCATGAAGTGACCTAAGGATTCTTGGAATGATGATTTGATGTTCTAGAAACTTTCAGAAATTATAGAAATTAATTTTGAATTAATTTTATTATAGCAAAAAAATTTCTAGTAAGACTAGAAAAATTGGCATGTATAACAAAATTGAAGTTGTTTAATTATGGACAGCAAATAATTATTTTAAGGTAAATTATTTACGAATTAATTTCTGAAATTAGGAATTCATTTTAATTAGATTAATATTAATTCCAATCGAAATAACATACATTAGTAATTTTAGCCAAGTTAGTAAAAGGAAGATAGTAAATCTAAGTATTGGATTGGGCTTAGATCCAAATGTTGGATTGGCTTTCCATGTTAGGATCCATAAGATGTCATAACCAAAATGATGTGTTTACATAAATGCATTAGGTAATGCATGGTTAGGAGAATGTGTGGGCTTGCATGATGGATGGTTATAAGCTTAGGCCCAATTTGATTGGGTAGTCCATATCATGCCAAGTAGTTATAGTAATTATATATATATAACCCCTCACTTAGAATATTAAAAATAACGCCTTCCTTTAATGTGGCGAGAACCAGAGTCCTTTTATAGTTAGAGTTGTTAGGCAAACCTAAGCTTGCTCTACACAGATATGTTCGAACCATAGAAATAGGATTTCTGGATTAATGTGTTAATTTTAATTAGAAAGTTGGTTTGTTGGACAAACCCAATATCAACATAGACAAAGGCGAAGTTGGGTAGTGTCTATTAGATGTACACATATCAAAAGTTGATAGCCCAATGAGTGTGCACACATCGACAGATGATAACAATAGATTCGATAGTTGCATTGGAGATGCAATTGGTATAATCGATACCTACCAGTTGAACTAAGGTGGCTTGTTGGGCAAACTCAAGGTCATTCTTAGGGAAATTAGATATTGACCCGTTAGGAGAATTTCTTTACAAGTTCTCTCAGATTTATATTAAGGGTTATGAATTGGGAAAATAGTGGGACCCATAATGCATGTTATTAAAGTCTTTATAAACATGCATTTAAGTACATTCTAATTTTTCCCTATTTTACGATAGGTTGCTACTACCCGAGTCAACACCATGAGTACTAGTGTGAATCTAAGATCATTGATGGAAGCTAAAAAGTTGACTGGACCAAACTTTCTTGACTTGCTCAGGAACTTGAGAATAGTTCTCACGTCCAAGAAGCTTGGATATGTCTTAGAAGAACCACTTCCCAAACCCCTACTGCTGATGCTTTTGATGATGATTGGAGGGCATATAGGAAGCATCTCAATGATAGTGAGATGGCTAGTTGTATTATGCTAGCGTCACTGGAGCTGCAAAAACAGTACGAGGCTATGGATGCTCATACCATAGTCTATCATATTAAGGAGCTCTTCGATGAGCAAGCAAGGTCCGAAAGGTTCGAGACTTCGTGATTGCCCTTTTGCTCTAAAATGGTTGAGGGAACATCTCTAGCGCAGTACGCACTAAACATGAATGGCTACATCGAGTGATTGTCCTCCTTAGGTTTCCTTTTGGATCATGAATTAAGTATTAACTTAATTCTAACGAGTTTAAATGATAGTTACTCACAATTTTTGCTTAATTATCGAATGAACAATATATCCAACACAATTCCCAAGTTGGTTGACATACTCAAGGCAGTTGAGCCATATTTCCGTAAGGACAAGATTGTGATGCTGGTGGACTCTTTTAGTTTGAAAAAAAAGAGCCAAAAGAAGAAGAAGTCTGCAGGGCCTAAGGGAGGTGTCAAGAAAGCAAAGAAGACTACCTCGAAGGGAACTTGCTTCCAATATGGCAAGGATGGCCACTGGAAGAGAAACTGCAAGGCCTATCTGGAGTCCTTGAATTAGAAGAAGGCATCTAATGCCCCATCTACTTCAGGTATTTATGTTATTGTTATTCATATTATTTCTGATAACAACATAAGGGTATTAGATACCGGTTGTGGCTCACACATTTGTACTGGCACGAAGGGCCTCAGGAATAATAGACAACTCAACAAGGGAGATTCAGACCTGCGAGTGGGCAATAGAACAAGAGATGTTGTATTACCTATAGGCACATATGTATTGACTCTCCCTAGTGGGCTTGTACTAGAATTGGACAATTGTTTTTATAGACCTAATTTCACTAAAAATGTAATGTCTGTTTTTAGTCTTAATAAAGCTTGATTCCATTTAAATTTCAATAACAATGGTTGTTCAATTTATTTGAATGGAATTTTATATGCTTTTGGTACATTGTGAAATGGTATATACATATTAGATATGTTTAATCCGGTTTTAAATATCAATAATAACAAAAGAATAAAACAAGATAATGTGAAATCGTCTTACTTATGGCATTGCCGCCTTGGTCATATAAGTGAGAGACGCATGTCTAAACTACACAAGTGTAGTAGTTTAAGGTCATTTAATTATGAATCATATGACATGTGTGAATCTTGCTTATTAGGTAAGATGACTAAGTTACCCTTTAAGGAAAAGCGTGAATGAACTAGTGGACTTTTAGACCTAATACATACTGATGTATGGTCCGATGTCCATACATGTCAAAGGTGGTTTTGTATAATTCATTACCTTTATCGATGATCATTTTCGATATAGGTATGTGTATCTTATGAGATACAAGTCTAAAGCCTTTGAAAGGTTCAAAGAATTCAGAAATGAAGTTGAGAAACAACTTGGGAGAAGTATTAAATCACTTCGATCAGATAGAGGTGATGAATACTTAAGTAAAGAGTTTTTGGATTATCTCAGGGATAATAGAATATTGTCCCAGTAGACTCCACGTTACACACCACAACATAATGGTGTGGCTGAGAGGAGAAGCCAAATCTTATTAAACATGGTGAGGTCTATGATGGGTTTAACGAATTTACCAAAACCTTTTTGGGGGTATGCACTCGAAACTTCTTTTTATGTATTAAACTGAGTCACATCCAAGTCAGTTGATGTTACTTCATATGAGATATGGACTAACAATAAACCATATCTTTCTCATATGAAAGTTTGGGATTGTCCTATTTATGTGAAGCAGATTCAGTCAAATAAACTTGAAGTTTGTAGGATATCCTAAGGAAACTATAGGATATCAATTTTACCATGTTTTGGAACAAAATGTGTTTGTTTAAAAATATGTTGTCTTTTTAGAGAAAGAGTTTCTTCTAAGAGAAAACAGTAGGAGCAAAATTGAGCTTGTGGAATCTCAAGATGCTCAAACAGACGCAGATCAACTACCTGAACCTAAACTATTGTTCATAAAGATGAAACAATAGTTCAACCTTTTGACATACAAGAAGTTAATAGGTTAGGTAGGATACGTCATGTTTCTGAGAGATACGGATTTCTCATAAGTGAACTTAACTACATATTGCTCATAGAAGATGATAACCCTAGTACCTATGAAAAGGTTCTTAAAAAGCTCAGAATCTGAAAAATGGCTTCAAACTATGAAATCCGAAATAGATTCCATGTATGAAAATCAAGTATGGAATTTGGTGGACCCACCCGATGGGATAAAACCTATAGGGTGCAAATGGGTTTTCAAGAAGAAAACTAATATAGAAGGTAATGTAGTTACCTATAAAGCTAGGCTTGTATCTAAAGGTTATCTTCAAAGGCAAGGTGTTAATTATAATGAAACGTTTAGCCCAGTAACTATGCTTAAATCCATTAGGATATTCCTAGTCATTGTCACTTATTATGATTATGAGATATGGAAAATGGATGTGTAAGACGACTTTCCTTAATGGAAACCTAACCTAGGATGTGTATATGACACAACCTTATGGTTTCATATCCATGAATGGAGAAAAGGCATGCAAGCTTTAGAAATCCATTTATGGATTAAAGCAAGCATCTAGGAGTTGGAATATCTGATTTGATGAGACAATCAAGGAGTTTGGATTCTCACAAAATCCAGATCAGTCGTGTGTCTATAAGAAGGTTAGTGGGACTGCAATCGTGTTCCTTGTACTATATGTAGATGACATCTTGCTAATAGGAAATGATGTCTCAGCTTTGCAATTAGTAAAAATTTGGTTAGCTAAGAACTTCTCTATGAAAGACCTTAGAGAAGAAACTTATATTTTGAGGATAAGGATCTATAGAGATAGATCTAAGAGATTGCTTGATCTTTCTTAGTTTATATACATAGACAAGCTGCTATGGCATGGAGCAGTTCAAGAGAGGTTATCTTCCCAAGGTACATCAGATTACACTCTCTAAATCTATGTGTCCAAAGACACAAGATGAGGGGACTCACATGAGTTTTATTCCTTATGCTTCGGCTATAAGATCAATCATGTACGTTATATTATATACTAGAATCAATGTATCGTATGCTCTAAATGTTACGAGTAGATATCAGTCAGACCTAGTAACGGTCATTGGGTGGCTGTCAAGAATATCTTTAAGTACTTGAGAAGAATTAGAGACGTATTCTTGGTATGTAGAGAAGGTGATCTTATAGTAAGCAGGTATACCGATGCCAGCTTCCAATTCGATAAGGATGACTCCAAATCCCAGTCTGGACATGTATTCACACTAAATGGTGGTGCAGTCAATTAGAAAAGTTCCAAACAAGAGACGAATGTTGATTCAATGATAGAGGCAGAGTACATTGCAGCTTCAGAAGCGACAAAGGAAGTAGTTTGAATCAAGAAGTTTATCATAGAACTTGGTGTGGTTCCAAGCATCGCTGACCTAGTGTAATTGCATTGTGACAACAACGAGGCTATAGCGTAGGCGAAGGAACTGAGGACTCATCAGAAGTCCAAACATGTACTTAGGTGCTACCATTTGATTAGAGAGATCATTGCTAGAAATGGTGTCAAGATAAAGAGAGTTCCCACCGATAAGAATATAGTTGATCAGTTGACTAAATCTATTTCCCAAAAGAGTTTTGTGTCATATGTACATGCCTATGGTATTAAATATCAAGGCGATTGGCTTTAGTCCAAGTAGGCGTTTGTTAGAGAACTACTATATAGGCAATCACCTTTAGCACTTATTGTACAAATCACTTTATGATTAATAAAAGAATTTTTCATTATTTTGATGTTCATAGGTTTATGGATTTGATGTTGATCTTAAATTGATTTAATGAAGTCCTTGATACAAAACATAGCATGGAGGAAATCATGATAAGATCATAATAATGAGATTCCTATCATATGTAATTATGTTAGTATCTAAACTTTCCCTAGTCATAGGATTAATAAGATGGGATATCATTAATCCGGATAGACTAGTGCATCTTATACTCCTTGATTAGATAAAGCAGTAGATGTCATAAGCTATAGAGATGAGTTATTTAGAGTGAACATATAGATGCTTACTAAGGGTGGTAAATACATTGGATTGACCTACCACGAGACAATCATATGGATATTTTATTCCAGTGTCAATGATAATCTCATCATAGCAATGGTGCAAGTATCCTTTGACTTGAGGTACTCAAAGATATCTCGGATACTGATCCTGTGTTTTGAATCCATTCATCGGTGCCTTTTAAGGGTTACTCATAGAGTGGTGATTGGGTACAGCTTGAGGTATTCGGAGGTAATTAAGTAGCCAATAAAGGATTCACCACTCCTGATAGAAAGAGATGATACCTATGGCCTCTTGTTGGGGTCATTACTAGGGAGTCTCTGGCCAGAGCAGATATGTGTCATGAAGAGAGTCTTTAATGATACACAAAGTAATGAGATCCTTAGGACAAGATCTAATATAACTTGGACTAAATGTGATGTAGTCAGTATAGTAGGAGTTGACACTTTGACCGTACTCTAAACCAAGTAGGGTATAGATGGTGAAAGGACAAATTGCAAGGCAACATTGCATATAGAAGGGTTCGTAGTTAAACCACTAACTTTTTGGTCAATTGGGGTTATGACATGTTGCTAGATACCACTCTTGACTTACTTGAATTAAGTCAAGTGACCAATATAACCATAACCTAATAGGTTACACACATAGGAGATCTAAAGGATGAGTAAAATGGTCTTGAATGGTGATTCAGTATATGAGAGAGTGTTTCAGGATTGGATCGCGATGTAATCGTGGTAGAAAACGTTGCATTGAATGGATTAGAAACAAGTGTTGTTGGCTTCCATTAATGCATGCTATTCATGGTCATTAACTTCCCATAACTTCCATTAATGCATGCTATTCATGACCATTAACTTCCCATAACTTTTCCTTGATGATGGGGGTTATGGAAGGCCAAATGGTGCAGAAAATTGAGATGATTTTAGTGCATCTTGTGTAAGACAAAAATAAATGAAAAAGAAAGGTTCTTTTTCTTAAAACACATACTTTTTCTCTCTAACTCTCTCAGGAGTTCTTGTCTTTGTTAGCACAAATAAAGAATTCTAGTCATCTCCTAGTTAGGTTTCATCCTTCTATCTTCGTGTGGACTTCCATTAGAGATGATTTGCATTGATCGTTATGGTTTACGACAACCCAACGTGGAGAAGATTAAAGAACGATGGAGATCATCAGAAAGGTATGTAAACATCTTACATTTCATGTTTTTGTTGTTCTATATTTATATGCCTGAGTAGATTTGGTTTTTGAGGTTCCTTTTTATTTTTGGGCTATGGAAGAAGCTAGAAGGTCTGTTGAAAGGAAGAATGCTCATAACAAGGTCTCTTTGATTAAGATGCTTATGAATTTGAAGTTGAAGGCTAGAAAATTAGTTTCGAAGAATCTAAGTGATTACAAGACATAATCTGCAAGCTTACTACAATGAAGATCATTCTTGATGATGAGCTTGAATCTTTGTTCCTGTTGAGTTTGTTACCAGATAGCTGGGAAATGTTAGTGTTGACAATTAGCAACTTAGCTCATGAAAAAGTGATCTCTTTAAATGTAATCAAAGAAAGTATGTTTAATGAAGAAATCAGAAGAAAGGAGCTTCGAGTTGACAATGTATAGGCTTTTACAACAAAAAGCAAGGGAAGGAACAAGAGTAAAGGTCTCAAAGGTCGTGCCAAGTTTAAGAACCGTTCAAAGTCCATAGGTGACAAAGAATTAAAGATATACCACTATTGTGATAAGCTAGGAAACATTAAAAGGATATGCTATAAGTGGAAAAGGGATCACAAAAAGCAATATCATCAAAATAATGGCAATGATAATAGTACAACTGCAACTACTTCAAACATAGATGATGAGGTATCCCTAGTTTGTGCAACTAGTGAATGCTTCCATGTCAGTAATATTGGTTCTAAGTAACTGATTAATACTAGAGCATCTTATCATTGTGTTCCAAAAAAGGAGTACTTCTTAAACTATGAGAGCGGAAATTTTCAGAGTATAAAGACGAGAAACCAAAGTTCCTCCAAGATAGTTGGTATGGTGATATTCAAGTTTAGACAAACGTTGAATGCTTACTAACCATAAGAGATATATGACGCATCCCTGATCTAAGGAAAAATTTGTTATTAGTAAATATGTTGGATTAATAAGGATTTAAGCAAACTTTTGGGGATAAGAAATGGAAACTATCTAATGGCGCAATAATGGTTGCACTAGGAGAGTTATGTTGCTCATTGTATAAGACGTACTTAAAGGTATATGGTGGTGGAGAAGTATACACAACAGAAAAGGAATATTCACTAAATCTATAGCATCAATGATTGGGACACATGAGTAAGAAGGGATTAAAGTTGGTTGGAAAATCCCTTATCTTGGTTAAGAACTCATAACCACTTAATCCCTGCGATCATTGCTTGGTTGGAAAGTAACATAAAGTCACTTTCAAAAGAAGATCTGCAAGGAAGTTAGAGTTATCGAAATTAGTGCATTTAAATATATGTGGTCTTATTAAGGAGAAGTCACTAAGAGGCAACAGATATGTTGTTAAATTCGTTGAGGATTCTTCGAGGAAGACTTGGGTGTACATATTGAACTTTAAGATTCAAATGTTTGAAACTTTCAAGAAGTTTCATATTATTATAATAGAAAGGGAAGTTGAGGGAAAGTTAAAGTTCATACGAACAAATAATAGAGGGGATTATGTTTCTAAAGTGTTTGAAGAAAAATGTGCATCGCATGGCATCAAATATGAGAAAATCAAACTAGGGAGTCTACAGCATAATAACGTTACTAAAAGGATGAATAGAACCATTATGGAGAAGGTTCTTTGAATGCTCAGAATGTCTATGTCGCCAAAGACATTTTAGGAACAAGCAGTCCAAATAGTGATCTATCTAATAAATTGAGCTCCCTCAGTTCCGTTGGATTTTAATATTCCCTAAAGAGTGTGAACTAGAAAGGATATCACATATCATCATCTGAGAGTTTTTGGTTACAAGGTATTCAGACACGCACTCAAAGATCAGAGATGGTGGTGATCAATATAACTTTAGACTTTATGATCTAGAGAAGAAAAAAGTGGTCAAGAGCCAGGATATGGTGTTCCAGGAGAACGAGAGAGTTATTGATCTTTCAAATGGAGATAAATCATTTCATAATAGACCATTAAATGGCAAAGTTAGCTCTTCACTAATTCCTTCGATTATTGAGAGGTTTACAGGTAACGAAGATGAAGTGTGTGACTAAGCACACATTGGTGGTGATCAGATCCAATATGATATTGATGAGCTATATTAACTACATCCATACAAAATTTGAAAATGAATCCATTAAGGATAATGAGTAGGGGGAGCAATTGGATCCAACAGATGATGAAACACAACTTAGAAGGTCGATAAAGGAGAAAAGGCCTTCTACAAGGTATCTAAGTTCTGAGTACCTTTTACTTACTAATGATGGGAAGCCTGAGAATGTGTAAGAAATTGTACCTTGTAAAGACAAAGATCTATAACTAGCAGCTATGAAGGAAGAGATGGATTTTTTAAAGAAGAATAATGCGAGCTTGTAAAACTTCCAAAAGGTAAAAAGGTATTGAAGAACAAATGGGTGTCCAAGTTAAAGAGATATGGTAACAAGTTAGTCAAGCAAAAGGCAACGTTAGTAATGAAAAGATTCGATCAAAAGAAGGGTATTGAATTTGATGAAATATTTTCACCTATAGTTAAGATGACCTCAATCCTAACAGTTTTGGGGCTAACTACCCCAGCTGCAAACAACAAAGAGCAAAGTTGCTTTTCTCATCTCTCATTGATGACTGTAAGATAAGGTATGTACAAAGAAGATTTATTTTTCATATTGTCCTTGATTGCTTCCTTCGCCTTCTCCATAATATCATAAAAATAACTTATTGTTACCTTCTCATCACTATCATCCAGACGAAGTACTCTCACTAAGGCACACAAACTTGGATAAAAATTCACATTTAGACTAAAATTCATAATCTTCATGAATAATTATGGAAACCTCCATTATAGACCTAGTATATTCAGATGAAATACACTTATCACTTGTAAACATT
The DNA here is from genome assembly GCA_027575705.1 of Erythroxylum echinodendron. Classification (NCBI taxonomy): domain Eukaryota; kingdom Viridiplantae; phylum Streptophyta; class Magnoliopsida; order Malpighiales; family Erythroxylaceae; genus Erythroxylum; species Erythroxylum echinodendron. Next base: position 13,241,207 of record JANZXR010000008.1, read on the forward strand.
TGTCTCAACTCTTTCTTTATTAGAACAAAACACTAAAATTGTAAAAAATTAGTTACAAATCTCCAAATAGCAAGATGACACAAATTCCTACCATTGGTGAAATAATTCTCATTAACTTTAAGACTTATGCTTGATTATAAATGAACTTGGTCACTTTTCTTGCTTTTTGCACAGCTTCATTAATGATAGCAAAGTATCCAGCTTCTCATATATTTTCTAAAATTATGTCAATACAACATACAACACGAGTAAAAGAATTATATCTACTTTGTATCCTTTTCTACCTATTTTATAAGCAAAATCATTGTTAGTAATGAACTCTACAATATTCTCAGGCCCAACTTCATTCACAACTTCAACAAATATTTGGAACAGAGTATCAACATTTATCTAAATAGGGTATCAGCATTCCTAACAAGGCTAGATGCATTAATAGATTTCAAAAACATTGTTTCTTTTGTATAATAAATCAAAAAATTAATAATAGACTTGTGTCTTTTATTTGTCTAGTCATCACAAATGATTGAACACCTATAAGTAGCCAAGTCATTCTTCTTTTATCCAAATAACTTTTTATTTTATAAATAGATCTGCTCAGAAGCTTACCACTGAGTCATTAGTAGAGCGAGCTTTGTATCCAAGACCCTACGAGGCAATAGCATCCACTATAAGTTGATAATAATAAATTTAGGTAGTATTAAATGTTATACCTAAACCATACCACCATCTGAACATTGTCATGTTCACATTATGAGCCTCTTCTCTAGATTGTAAGGCACTATAAATTAAAGATTGAGCTCTAGGAGATGTTCGTGTTGTAGAAAAATTAGATGCATGTCTTCTTTTTCTAATGTCAGGTACAACATTTCTTTCTTATTATGTACGAATACTACCACTTTCAATATTCTTACTATCATCCTTACCACTAACAAAAGAACTTTCACTACTAATTTCGTAGTTCAATCTTTATCTTTTAACTTTCTCATGTTATCCACATCACCTTTGACTCAAGCTAAATGCTTATTTAATCTCGTGATTTTCTCATCTTTCAAATGCTTGTTACAATACAAACAAATAATATGGTTCTTTATTCCAAAAACTAATCTATCATAAGTGTAAGCTGGATCATCAAATCTTTCTCTACTTGAAGCGACTGAATTATCAGGAGTGCTTGAACTTCTCTCCATTTGTCTATAAAATAAATAGAGACATATGTCAAAATTAAATTAATAAATTCATATTAAAATAAAGAACACTTATTTTCATTATCAACTACTATCACAAAATGTGTTTTGTTTAACTTAAAACTAACATAAAAGCACGTACATCTTACATGACTTATTTTGTGATTACATAATTCAACTGCAAAGACATAAACTCACAACTATAACCTATTCAATTTCAACTATAACTCACAATTATAAGTTTACAACCTATTTTATGTAATCATATAATTTAACTATAAACTAATCTATTTTGTTTGCTAATACAATTCAATTTGTAATGCTTATCATTATTTTATTTTCTTGACTAATTTAAATCAACATTGTTACTAAAATCCTAATTTATAACTTTAATTTAGCAATCTTTCATTCAACAATTTTAATTAACATTGTTAGTTTCTTACTAATTAACTCCACAATCAAGACTTAACATAAACTATAGAATTCACCAAAAAGTTAGGAACCAACATTTTAACATACACAATTACAAATATACATCTTATATAACTTATTTGTATGATTACATAATTCAACCATAAAGACATACACTCACAATTATAACCTATTTAATTTTAACCATAATTGACAACTATAAGTTTACAACCTACTTTATGTAATCACATAATTCAACTATAGATTAATCTATTTTGTTGCTTATATAATTCAATTTGTAATGCTTATCATTATTTTGTTTTCTTAACTAATTTTAAATAATATAGTTAATAAAATTCTAATTTCTAACTTTAATTTAACAATCTTGAATTCACCTATTTTAATCAACATTCTTGGTTTCTTACTCAAATTTTCTTACTCAAATTAACTTCACATTTAAGAGTCAATATACACACTACACTACACAATTCAAGTTTATCCAACAAAATTCATCAAGAACTAACAATTCAACATACATAATTACTACACAACACAAAGCCACAATGCATAAATACACAATTCATCATAAATTCACAATTCAATATTCATTTGGCTATATTCAGTATTTTGTAGGACAAAAATACACAATTCAACATTCAAATCAACAATCAACACAATTTAATATTTCAATATCCGTATTCCATAATTTCATAACACAGAATTCCACAAAATTTGTTGCAACTTTCACCGAATCCCTATTTCAAAGACACAATGAATGCAAAACACAAATACACAATTTTTTGCAACCTTCATTGAATCCCTAAAATGGTGCTGGTTGGGTCAGCAGGTTTGTGTGTGGATTGTGGTGTAATGGTGTTGGTCAACAGGCACTGATGCAGGTTTGCGTGAGGATGCGGTGTAGTTGCAATGTGGGAGTGAGACGATGGGTGTGATGGTGGGGATGTGATGGGCCTGATTGGTGTGACAAGTTAACAGGTGACAGTTAAAACAGTGAGGTTAGAGGATTGAGAGTAAGAGAAGTGAGAGAGGCGCAACGTAGGCAGCAACTAGGTTATGGAGCGGGGTCTAATAGGTTTAGTTAGGGTTAAAATTTTTTTAATTTACAATTTAGTCCTTAAGTTTTAAAATTTTACTCTTTAATTCAATAACGTACTGGTCATTACTGACCAATATTAAATCTTGGTACAAGACAATACGATACAATTTAAAAAATAGAAACAAAATTAACAAAAGTAGAAGAAGAAAGAAGAAAAAGAATAGGTTTAGAATCTCAACTCTAATACCATGAAGATGAACGAGGCTATTCTATTGACAATATATAAGAATATAGAGTACTAAGATAACTAGAATAAGGGATACCAAATAAATAGATGACTAAAATTAAGGGATACCAAATATATACACTAACAGTTATCCGTTTTAATTAGTTGACATCAGCATATTGTTAGAGTATTCTATATTGATTAAGCATAAAAATGTTAAAGAATTTATAAATGGTAAGGGTCAACTATCTAAATAACTAGTTTTAATCATTTTAACAATGATTAACCCAAGTCCAATTCAAGTTAATGGGCTATACACTACACCTATATTAAAAATTCTAATACATATACGAGAACAAGTCTTCATTCACCTCTTCACTCTTCAGCAGCTTTCGAGTATAGCTTTTCTGCCATAGTCGGAATTTAAAGATTGATTCAAAGTCCAACCGATTATAGGATACATATGTTCTTTGTACAAGTACTTGAAGTAACTGAAGTTGTTTTTCTACCTGGATATCAGAAAGCTGATGACATGCCGAAATTTTCTGTGTTTTTTTCTTGTCTCCAAGCTTATTTCTTCATTTGTTGCTCCCCGTATCTTTTTTCTTGTCTATCATACAATTAAGCGGATTGGTTGATTACTTCTGCAGTCTTACACCAACTCCACATCCAGACATATAATATCCGCAAGGTTTAATATAGTTATATATATTTTCTTGAGACAATGGCTTAGTATCTAGTTAACAACGGATTGGATGGAAAATGTTTTGTTAAATAAACTTGATCATGATGGCAGATGGATAGGGCTACACTTGTTATCTCTGGAGTTTACACTTAAATTTTCCTTTATTTTCTCAAGCTGTGCAGATGACTCTTTTAAGTGGATTGGTTCCATGGTTAGCTTGTTTGTCAACTGCCCCGATATTCCATAGCTAGACCCAGAGTGGAATTTACTCCTGCTAATCGGGAATGATATGCAGCTCCTCTTATCTTTAGCCACTAAAAGAAGATAACTACTTTTTCCACTTTGGGACACAATGTTTGATGGAGTTGGAAGATGCACTGGCGTCACAAGCATGTTAAAGTATCTTTAACTAATATAAAGCTAACAGGGCAGGTATTCTTTTTCATTTTTCATAATGAATAAATTCTTGCTCTCGCTAGATTTAGTAAGTTGGCCATGTTGCATGCACAACACGAACTCTTTAACTTGTGGCTTAATTTTGGCAGTAGGGTTCACATGCCACTGGCAATTGGTAAACTACTACTAATAATATATTCCTTGTGACTATTGGAGCATGGTTGCCGATTGAGAACATGCACATAAATGCCCCTCCGAGCCCTCTCTCAACCATGCACATTATTGAAGTTTGCAGGTCGAAGATTTATATTACCATTTTCTTGTAAGCCATACTCTTGTGAAGTCCTGCAAAAAGCAAGAATGACGACAGGATCTATTGAGCTTGCTGAGCCTAATAAGAGCTCATCCACCCCAAAAAGTGTGATGAACCGAGGGGTGTCCGTACTAGACTTCATTTTGAGGGTGGTTGCTTTCATTGGGACGCTTGGGAGTGCAATAGTCATGGGAACAACCAATGAAACACTTCCTTTCTTCACGCAGTTCATACGCTTCAGGGCCCAATATAATGATCTTCCAACGTTCACGTAAATACTTAGATGTGAAAGTCGTTATCTAGTACATTGAACTTGGGGGAGGAAAGTATTTTGAAAGGCGAATATTAACTCCCGATTATATTATTTTTCATGAACAGGTTCTTTGTGGTAGCCAATGGGATTGTGGGCGCCTATATGCTTCTTTCTCTTCCAGTTTCTATCTTCAACATTGTTCGGAGCAGTGCACAAAACACTAGAATTCTCTTGGTTGTCTTTGACTCGGTATATTTCCTTAGATATCCTAGGAAGAATGCTATTAGTTTGTTAAAACAAACAAATTGGCATGCTGTCAAGTATCAACGCAGTGAAAGGAAAGATGAATCTATGAGTTGCACAAGAATTCCAACCTTTGCCTTGAATCAACAAAATATGCTTCTGCAAACTTTCTGCATGCTCTCAAACACGCACGCACACACACACACATAACGAATCTTAGAATTTCTGAAATGTAATATTCAGTCGCTAGCATAGCAAAACTAAACCGACATAACAAGATGAGCAAGAATTGCTTCTTGGAATTGTTCAATTAGCGCATTTACTATTTGTGTTATTTTTTACCTCATGTAGGCAATGTTGGCTCTACTAACTGCCGGAGCTTCTGCAGCAGCTGCCATAGTTTACTTGGCACACAAAGGGAATGTCAGGACCAACTGGTTTGCCATCTGCCAACAGTTCAACTCCTTCTGCGAACGCATATCTGCCTCTTTGATCGGATCCTTTGTTGGGATGGCTGTCCTCGTCCTGCTAATTTTATTGTCTGCCGTGGCCCTTTCTCGACGTAAATAGAATAACTTCACTTAAACACTAGTTATGCCTTGCTAATTATCGGTATACATGCATGTGTGCAAGATTATGGTGTGCATGAGTGAGCTGTGCGACTGCTTCATGGCTCGTTCTTTCTTCTGTTTTGATTTGTAATATTTTCTTCTCATCCTCCATGCCATGTGTTACCTAGAAAATCATATCTTAATGCCGTTGAAAATCTTCTGTTTTTAGTCCATTGAATTGTCTTTCAATTAGCAGAAAGGCCAGGACATGTACATATATCATGCCAAAGCAGTTGTCTCGTAGGTTTAAGTGTAAATGCCACCTTAACGATGGTTAATATCATCAATTAATTAGCTAAAGGATCACCGGATCTCTTATGCATCACTTTCACATCATGATATTGACAAAAGTAAAACAGAATTCCTTTTTTCTTGGTCTAGAAAACTGAAGCAGGTCTGGATACAGAAAAAAGGAAGCAAACCAGCCTGCTTTTTAACCTACTCGTGCCAACTGGTACTCTGAAACAAGAAAAACACTCACAAATTCACCTTGTGCGGAGCTTCCAAAATATTGACCCTTTTCGTAACTTTGTATGGCTTAATAACTTCAGCAAGAATGGCATTGGTATAAGAGCATTTATGATAATGCAACTGCCAGGAAATGTCTGTAAACGAGGAAATCCGTGTGGTTAACTCAGTCATGAGTGAAAGCAAAATGCGTGCGGTTGTTTTTAAGAGTCTCTTAATTTTCACTAGGAGTAGATCATTTGACTATATCCAAATACGTTTCCCACCAAAAGTTCGTATAGTTAAGATTGCAATATTTACGTCTAAAATAGAGAGAAGAGAAATTTGGCAGTGAAAGGCATTGCCTGCTTCTAGGTTAATGTTACGTATAAATACCAATTACAAGTCTATCAATTCCTAAAATAAAGGCTAACCATTGCCTATTTACATATAAATTTAATCAACTAATTATGGCAAGGATAAATACAAATCAATATATGATAAATACAAATCTATTACATATATTTCCTTAATACTCCCCCTCAAGTTGGAGTGTAAGGATCAAAAACTCCCAACTTGTTACGCAGTCCTTCGAACTGATCTCTACCCAAAGCATTAATAAAAATATCAGCCAACTGTGATCGTGTAGGAATAAACGAAGGCTTAATCAATCTTGCCTGTAGCTTTTCACGAACAATATAACAATCGATCTCTATGTGCTTGGTGCGCTCGTAAAAAACAGGATTTGGTACTATGTGTAATGCAGCCTGATTATCGCAATACAAGGATGAAGGACCATTCTACGTCACTTTCAAGTCTTGAAGGATGCAACGCAGCCATGTCAATTCCAAACACATATTTGCCGTAGCCCTGTATTCTACCTCAGCTGATGATCTGGAAACATTTGTTTACTTTTTTTATTTCCAGGAGACGAGTGAGGTGCCCAGAAATATGCAGAATCCGGAAACCTACCGCCTAGTAATGCGACAACCGCCCCAGTAGGAATCGCAGAAGGCGCGCAATTGCAGATTGTTATTTGATGGTAGCAGAAAACCTTGACCAGGAGTGCCTTTAATATACCTGAAAATTCTCATCGCTGCATGACAATGAGACTTGCATGGCGAATTCATGAACTGGCTAAGAATTCGGACAGAATAGGTAAGGTCCGGTCACGTCACAGTCAAGTAAATTAAACGACCAACCAGCCTACGATATTTAGTAGGATCACGTAATGGCTCACCGTCTGTAATGGACAATTTTAGGTTCTGCTCCATTGGACACTTCTCGGGTTTTGTACCTGTGAGGCCAGAGTCTTGCAAAATATCAAGAGCATACTTTCTTTGGGACATAAAGATACCACTGTTAGAACATGAAAATTC
>JANZXR010000008.1:13255214-13272226 GCA_027575705.1 Erythroxylum echinodendron
AAAATGTGGATATATCGATGCGAGCAATTCTTTGTGTTGGATCAAACTCCTGAGAAGATGAAGGTGAGTGTAGCCATATTGCACATGGGTGAACGGGCTCAAGAATGGTACCGCTTGTACGTGAGAAATCGTATCCAATCAGAAGTAGTAGATTGGGGGGAGTTTAATAAGGCACTGAAGCAACGATTTGACGCTGAGATATTTGATGATCCGGTAGGAGAATTTAAGGAGCTAAGTCAATAAGGATCGGTGTTAGACTACTGTGCGCAGTTTGATCACCATTCTAATAGGTTAACATTATCTGAAGAATATTTGGTAGGCTTCTTTGTTAAAGGATTGAAACTGGAGATTGGAGCCACAGTTAAACTACATGAGCCTCATACGTTGCATCAGGCATATACGTTGGCCCAGAAGCAAGAGGCGATACTGAGATCAACAGGGAACACTATGTTTAAAAATGGGTCAGTGATGAAGGGCACAAATGATAACAGCAGTTTTAACCTTAGCCCGAAAGATTCACCGTCGGTAAATGTCACAAGAAGAATACCATTCGATGGCCTACTTCCCACTCCGACACAAACGTCACGTTCGTCATCAACGGTAAGAACTTCTAAACCTCAGAGACGTTTCAGTAGTCGAGAGTTTGACGAGAAAAGAGCTAAGGGCCTCTGTTTCTGGTGTGACGAGAAGTATAGCCCGGGTCACCAGTGTACAAGGAGACAATTGCAATTTTATGTAATCACGGAGGAGGAGGAAGGTGGAAAAACTCCTCCAGAAATAGAGGAGGATGAGTTGGACGGGAGCTGTGAAGAAGAAGGGAATCCGATAGTCTCCATGCAGGCCATGCTCTGGTTGTCTGGAAACGGTGAGTTTAAGCAAATAAGGTTGGTAGGAAGGCATCAAAGGCAGAGAATACACATATTAATCGATAATGGGAGCACGTACAAATTTGTGGACACATCTGTTACAAAAAAAGGGGGATGCCAGCTGCAAGAAATGGAGCCCATCTTCATCACAATAGGCGGAGGATTACAAATACGATGTAACCAGTATTGTAAAGGATTTACGTGGATAATGCAGGGAGTGACGTTCACCATGGACGCACTAGTATTGGCGTTAGGGGGGTGTGATGTGGTGTTAGGCGTACAATGGTTGAGTGGGTTGAACGATGTACTGTGCAATTTCAGGAACCGAACAATGACATTCAAATGGGAGGGACGATGGGTCACGTTAAGTGGGAATCCGAGAGGGAAATCTAGAATACTCTCCAGTGAAGAATTCCAGAAACAGTTACATCGGACGACAGGGAGTCAGTTACTTATGATGCAACTATTGACTCCGATAGAATTTCAGTTGTAACAAATGCGGTTGATGACAGAGCAATGGAGTGCGTTTGACGAGATTAATGCCATATTGTCCGAATATGCGGATGTTTTCAAGGAACCATCGGAGCTTCCTCCAAACCGAACGTATAATCATCAGATAGTGTTGAAGGAGGGAGTTGACGCCATTAACGTCAGGTCGTACAGATACTCTGGAGTACAGAAGGACATAATAGAACAAGCAATTCAGGACCTAATGAAACAGGGTTTTATTCATCAAAGCTACGGACCCTTCGCATCGCCGGTGGTCTTGGTGAAGAAGAAGGATGACTCCTGGAGAATGTGCGTCAACTATAGGGAATTAAACAAACACACGATAAAGGACAAATTTTCGATACCGCTGATTGAGGAACTGCTGGATGAGCTGCATAGAGCTGGGTGGTTCACCAAATTGGATTTACGATCGGCATATCACCAGATCCGTAAACACCCGGAGGATGTGTCGAAGACAGCGTTCAGGACGCACGAGGGCCATTATGAGTTTCTCGTCATACCGTTCGGACTGACGAATGTGCCATCAACGTTCCACAGGTTGATGAATGAGCTGTTCAAGCCATACCTGCGTAAGTTTATCTTGGTTTTCTTCGACGACATTTTGATCTACAGTTCGTCATTACAGTCACATGTTCAACATATCTCTACAACGATGGAGACACTGAGGAAGCATCAGTTGTTTTTGAAGGGTAATAAATGTGTGTTCAGAGCAAGGCAAGTGGAGTATCTAGGTTATACCATTTCGGAAAATGGGGTTGCTACTGATCACCGGAAGGTCAAGACGATTGAGGAATGGCCGATTCCGAAGGGGATTAAGGAGCTCCGAGGGTTCCTGGAAATCACTGGGTACTATCGGAGGTTTATTAAAGGGTATGGATTATTGGCTAAACCACTAACAGAATTGTTAAGGAAGGATCGAGCAACCGAGTGGGTTTGGACAGAGGTAGAACAGGATGCCTTTGAGAAATTAAAGGCAATAATTGTTTCTGCTCCAGTGTTAAGGTTTCCTGATTTCTCGAAGACCTTTACTGTTGAGGCAGACGCACGCCAGTGGACAAGGAATAGGGGCGGTTCTGCAACAGGACGAACACCCTATTGCATTCCTTAGTAAAACATGACATTGCGGTCTGTCAACGTATGAGAAGGAGTTTTTAGCGATAATCAAGGCGATTAAAGAGTGGCACCATTATTTAACCTATAAACCCTTTGTGGTAAAAACCGAACACCGAAGCCTCAAATATCTGTTGGAGCAAAGGTTGACAACTCCATTCCAACAGTCGTGGCTCCCAAAACTGCTGGGATATGATTTTGAAGTCCAGTATACAAGCGGAAAAGAGAATAACGCGGCTGACGCTCTTTCAAGGATAACCAGTGTGGAGCTTATGATGTTATTTGTAACACAACTGCATGGCGCATTATTGGAAGAAATAAAGAAGAGCTGGAATAAGGATCGGGCGGTGCAAGACCTAATTGAGAAATTACGAAATGGTGCTCTGAAATCCAACGTCTATGAGTGGAAAAATGGCTTGTTAAGATGGAAAGGTAGATTGGTAGTTGGTGATAATAATCATTGAGACAACAGATTATTGCGATTAGCCACGACGAGGCAGTAGGGGGACATGCGGAGGTGTTGCCAACTACAAAGAAGATACAAAACATGTTTTTTTGGAAGGGGTTGGCTAGAGACGTGTGAAGATATGTTCAGGATTGCATGATCTGCCAGAGGAACAAACACGATAACTCTGCATACCCGGGGCTCTTACAACTGATCAAAATTCCGGAAGGAAGCTGGAGGGAGATCAGCCTAGATTTTATTGAAGGGTTGCCAGTATCAAAAGGAAAGTCGGTGATTTTTGTAGTGGTCGATCGGTTCACCAAGTACTCTCATTTTATCTTTGTGAAACATCCCTACACTGCCTGTGATATTGCAGAGTTGTTTATTACCAATGTGTTTAAGCTACATGGAATGCCAGAATCAATAATCAGCGACAGGGATCTTGTTTTCATGAGTAGGTTCTGGCAGGAATTACTGAGGCTGCAAGGAGTACGACTCAAATTTTCCACCGCTTACCACCCACAGACAGACGGTATCACCGAAGCAGTTAACAAAATTCTGGAGACATTCTTGCGATGTTACTGTAGTTAGACCCCACAACGATGGAGTGAATGGTTATCACTAGCAGAATGGCGGTATAATACCACGTATCGCTCGTCTATCGGATCTACACCATTTGAAGTGTTATACGGCTATCCTCCGCCGTTGTATACACCGTATATAGCAGGTGACTCAAAGGTGATGGAAGTAGATCGGGTGCTCCAGGACTGTGAGGAAGCAATCAGTATAACAAGGTTCCACTTACAGAGGGCACAAAATAGAATGAAGCAATATGCTGATACCAATCGTTCGGAACGAACATTTGAAGTGGGGGATATGGTTTTGCGTAAGTTGCAGCCATACAGGCAGCACACCTTGCAAAGGAGAAGTAATCAGAAATTGTCGCCCTTATACTATGGCCCTTATAAGGTGATACAGAAAATGGGAAATGTGGCTTATAAACTTGAGCTACCGTCCACTTCCTTAATACATCCTGTATTTCATGTGTCGCAATTGAAAAGGGTAACGGGAGACAAGAATAGAGTTTCATCGGAACTACCAGAATTCATCACTCCGGTGGAACGAATTCCGGTGGCTATACTGGACAGGCGCATTGCAGAGAAGAATAACAGAGCAGTAACTCAATTATTGGTGCAGTGGTCGAATGGAGGGAATATGGACGCCACTTGGGAATACCTCTTCGATCTCCAGAGGCGCTATCCAGAAATCAACTTAGTGGACAAGGATGTTAAGGGGAAGGGGATTGTTACAGAGAAAACATGAAGAAGACGATACGTGATGACGGAACATAGAATGAACGTTATAGCCGTTAGAGGAAGAAGCAAAGCATTGCGTTTAAATAATGAGAGTCCATAGAAGTAGCTAGACGTAAGAGTAGAGTATCACACATTTGATATAAGCCAAATGTGTGCGGCTTAGTGGACATGTATGTGGATGATTGTAGTCTCTCTCTATCAATGAAATTCTTCTCTCTCTCTCTTTTGATGTGATTCTCTTTTTCTCTGACAAATCGCAACTGTTATACATATTTTGTTACATCGTTTCTTTCACAATAGGAACGTTGGCCGTCAAGGCGAAAGGCAAAAGTACGGTAGGAGATCGACAAAGGTGGTGTTGGTGGTGGTTGTTGGGGCTTCGGCGACCAATACGTTATGCAAGAGATAATTAAGGCTTTTGATGTGGCCGCTAAGTGAAGACTGAGGTGATTTGAGCTAGATTTGATTAGAGGGTTTGTGCCACTCGACCAACCAACTTTTTCCGATTGATAACTCCGCATTTTGATAAATGAGTTTGCCTAAGGAAACCAAAATGAATATGTGTACCTGAAGAATTGGTGAGAAGCGCCATGGAATTTAGAGAAAGAACTTTCTAGATGAAATTGACGAGTGGGAACCAAATGAAAGCGTTTAAGATAACAAAAAATCTTCTTGAAACGAATTCGTTTTAATAATTTAACTCATTTATGCTAATTACGCTCACATGTTTAATCAATAGGAGTTTTTGTACATGTGGCACTGCTATGTCAATAAAGATAACAGTGACATTAACATCGGGTTAGAATTAAAAGAAATTGAAAGTTCAAGCATTTTATTATTACTGTTTAAAGTTCGAGCTATAATTAAAATTTTGACGAAAGTTTAAGCTTTTATTTTATAATTAACCCTAATTTTTAATATTCTTTTTCCTTTTTCAGTTTGTTAATTTATAATTTTGTTAATGTTAGTATAGTTATATTTTTGTCATTATTGATAACAATTATATATTAAAAAATTAAAGATAAATGATTTTTAATTGAAAATTAATACTTATTTTTAATAAATTTTATTTATTAAATATTTTTTTGAAATTTATTTATTTATATTTTACATTTTAAATAATTATTTATTTAATTTAATTATAAAATTAAGTAAAATTTTCTAGTGAAATTAAATTATTTATAATTCATATTAATAACTAATTTTAGTTAATTAAATACATAATATAAAATTAAATTGTTCATAGTTCTTATTGGTAATTAATATATTAAGTAATTAAATAATATGTATTTAGTTGATAGTACGTGAGATTATGAAGAAAACAAAAAAATTAAAAATGGAAATGGAAACTAATAGGACCCTTAGTTGGTGTCACAAAAGCGGAACATGCTTTGTAATCTTTTTCATGTCAATTAGTGAGCCCTAAAAGCAAACTAGAACAAGTTGCCTAATTATCTCGCCGCATCCATGCTTTTGGCAATGTAATGAACAAATTTGAGGAGAAAAGTATAAAAACAGAGAGTATCACTTGTAGGTTGTTTGGGGAAAGTCCTCCGACATTAAGTTAATGGATAAGTAATGGTTTCTTTTTTCTTTTTTTCTTTTTTTAATGAGAGCTATATCAAGTTTACACGTTGCCACTTTTAAATGATCGGTAATTAGACTTTCTGTTGAAATTTTATTTTATTGGAAGCTGCAAAATCAATCACATTGTAACCCTTCCACCGCAAGTGTATTATTAATTCAAGTTGTCAAGTCTTTGGGCAAAAATAATACAGCATGCAATTCACATTGTAAATAAAATAAATTGTTATAACTAATACGACGTAGTAAGACCCTTTGGTGCTATAGAATAAAACCTACTAGGATCTACCACTTCTTTGAGATCCTTTCATATCCTATTGATGTTGGTTGCAACTCCCACCATTATGTGTTCAAAAAACATTATTCATGACATCTTAGAGAATAAAGTTTACAGTATTTAATTCATAGCTATGCTACTATGACCGAAATCTTTTTTTTTAGAATTCAAATTTTGGCCGGTTTCCAATTCGAATACTATAATTAAATAGTGCATACTTGAGGAAGGAAGTGGATTAAATATACGTGTACATATATTCCTAGCCGATGGTAATTTCACGAAAAGCACAAGCCCTTTCACACCTAATTTAATGGAGATATTTCTCTGCTTGGAGATTTGAGTTTGAACTCTTTGTCTAAAATAATTCTGTTTAATCATATCAAATACCTAAAATGTCTTTTGAACAGGGAATCTAAATTATGAAAATATCAAGGCTAATTTTAATAAAAATATGGGTTCAGCTTTATATGGAGGTACTTGTCATTTACCTAATCACCAGCTAACCGTGATTAGTTGACACATCAAGAACAAAAATCATAGAAGTGTGTTGCTTTGACAACTTGTTTCTGATGCACAAAATCAAATTTAGAGGCACTGCGAAGGTAAGGAGCGTAAGACACTGTTTGCAAGTCAGAGCGCAGATTAATTGTCACGCACGAGTGACAGTTACAAGTTTCAAAGTACAAACCTCAAGAAGACAAAGAGATTTTCCTTTTCCCATTCTATTTCTAATTGGGCAGCCTAACCTTTATTTTCTCTATTTCATTTTCTCCAACTTTTAAACCAATCACTTTTCTCCACGTAGTTGCTCCCAATCGTGCCGTCATGTCGGTCCGTGGGAATCAGGGGCCCACGCCGCCAGCTCGACAATTTTGGTTAATTTAGTCAAACCCATGACGTTATAAACAAGTGAAAAAAAAAAAAGGAGAGAAGTTAGGTTTGGTATAATCTTTTGACCACAGCCTTTCCAATTCTGCCATGTGGGTGAGTTTGGTTGCTCTTCCGAAGCCAACGGCGGCACTGTCTATTCAATACCTCAGGTCTGACAGTGCCAGATGTCGACTTTGACAAAGTGCAGTCCAATAACATCCGTCGGATTAGAAGTTCCCTGTAAGATTAAAATTCCTAAAAATAGATAAAAAGCGACACGCGTCCGCCCATAATAATTTATTCCTTTCCATGAAAAGGAAGGAGTGGCCTTTTTTGGCGGTCAGTTCATTTGCAAATTACAACAAAGTGGCCTGATTTGAGAAAAACTGTTCCCCTCATCATCGAACGGACGAACGTAGCCTTGCTAACGTGACACGTCTAATTTTGTTTGATTGGCGATTCGCTCCTTTCAGTGAAACGACAACTGGTGACTTGGGTGCTGGTTAGGTAATAACCATGTAAAAGGAAAAATGATCTACAAATGGGAACGATACGCAATCTCGATCAACCTATAACATTTGCTTTAGCAGTTTACGTTTTCTCATTGGAAAGACTAAAGAGAGGCAGATTGTTTAATATGAAAGTTAAAGTTTGTTTTAAGTTGATAGGCATATGAGATTTAAAAGTATAATATACGAGCTTCAAATTAGTTTGAATGACATTGAAGACCAATGTTTCACATTAAGATGTGCTTAGTTGCGTTATGGACAAAGATTACGGTTGGCCTTAGTTATTTGATAAGTTCTCTCGATTTTTTTTTTTTTTGATAAGGCAAAATTAGCTTCCAACTACAAGATGGCTAATTAATGGTATAGTTAATAGACCAACTAGCTCTCTTAAAAGTTTCTTATAAAAGTTCATGTGTCGTTTAATTTCACAGTTATTTTCTCTCATAATCTTTTATTTTTTTATCAAAATTTGGATTTATTTTTAAAATAAGAACTTATTTGATTAATAGTGCTAGGCTAGATACATTTTTATTATTAGCAGTAATAAAACATTAAACAAAAATTGGAGATAAATAAATTTATGTTAATCTCTCGTAACATCTATTAGCAAACATTTTTTATTTTTAAAAATAAATATAAAATATCTGTTAGTAATTAGTTAAATTATAAATAATAATTAGTAATGTTTTAAAAACCAAATTAGAAGTTAAATCAGTCAGATAAGAGATTTAAGGTTTAAAAGGTTCAATCGATATTAAACCTAAAAATTGAATAAAACTAAATAAATTAAAAT
This sequence comes from Erythroxylum echinodendron, assembly GCA_027575705.1. NCBI lineage: Eukaryota > Viridiplantae > Streptophyta > Magnoliopsida > Malpighiales > Erythroxylaceae > Erythroxylum > Erythroxylum echinodendron. The sequence continues at coordinate 13,263,495 of JANZXR010000008.1, forward strand.
ATGATTGAAAGATATTATACTTACTTATCGAAAAATTTGAATTTAATTGAAAAAATATTGTTAAGTGAAAATAATTAATTTATTATAGTTTATAAGAACTTATTAATTTACAAAAATTGACCGATGAATTAATAAATTGGTCGATTTTTTAACGATAAGAATTATTAAAATAAATGGAACCAAAAATTTAAAAACTGAATTAAAAAGTTACAGTTAAACTGGCTAAATGGGTTAAGTTTTTTAATAAGTGATAATTAATAATGAAATTAGATTGAAATAATATAAATCATATCACTTTTATAACTTTCATAGATTATAAAAAAGAAAAAAAATCAAAGACATAAATTAAATATATAAAATTCACAGAACAATTTTTTTACTAAATTCAAGAATATAAACAATAGTGGAAGCAAGTAACCCCTTACTAGATATCCCAAAATCCCATACAGGTTTTTATTAACTCAATCTTATACTAGTCAACGATATGGCTGTATTATGAAACTATGAGCACATGCGAGCGGTGTCACTGCCACCAAAACCCACCAATGTAAAATACTGATGCGGTTTCAAACTTTCAATTGTAAAACTGTTAGTTTAATGCAGATGGAGAGACCGCAGGGCTAGTCAAAAATTTAGTCTTCAAGGTGGGGACACGGTGATGTTTGAGAAAAGAGAGGAAGTTTAAGTCGGCTTAAACGGGAAAGAATTACATACATATAACAACTTTTGTTATTAATCACTTCATATTAATGTTTTTTAAGATATTAATGAAAATACTAACATCGAATAATTAAAAATATTAAAAATTAAACTCATAAATTAAAAATTAGTTAAAATTAAAAGACAAAAAGTATCACTTTGTTAAGAACGTCTGCAATTACTATGTGTACAAGTTTGACATCTTTTCAGTCAAAGGAGAGCCATTAGCCATGTGTGACTGCAACCGCAAGCATAGAAACATTGCACAATAGATACATTTGGTTGCAACTAACTAAATGACATTGCATCACAACATATACATACATACATATATATATATATATATATCAGTTACATTACATGCAAAGGCATAAAAGGCCTGAGGAGTAGTATGTTGGTTCTCAAATTTTAGAGGGAAATTAAGTCTAATTGCTCGTCAAAATGAGGTAAACAAAGATAGTAAGAGCTTGAAACCATCCAATAGACTTTGCCTTATAGGTCACGCTTCTTTTCTCTCGGAAAATATAAACCAATATTTATGAAGGATCTGTTGTTCTTTTCTTAACATCACCTTCCTCTCTTAGCTACAAGCTTTTTAGTTCGTATCTTCTTGTCTTCGCCTCTTTCATCCCTATTAAATCACTCTGTAATCTGGTTTTAGGATTGGTTGTCAAGTTTGGTTCTTTGGTCATGGTGTAAAGCACTTGTTATAAAATCCCTGCAGAGAAAAGAGATCTGTTTTTCTGTTTTGTATTGCTTTTGTTGGGTTATAAATATTACTGTAGGATAGCTGCTGAAACAAAGAGGTCTTAATTAGATGGAAAACATTTCTGTGGCTTTTAAAGAAGACGAGCAGATGGAGTTGCCTCCAGGATTCAGGTTCCATCCAACTGATGAAGAGCTTATAACTCACTACCTGTCTCAAAAGATCCTTGACAACTGTTTCTCTGCTAGAGCTATTGATGAGGTTGATTTAAACAAGTGTGAGCCATGGGATTTGCCTTGTAAGTTTGTATTCTCTGTTTCCTCTGTTTCTCCATTATTAGTTAAGTTTGGTATGTTGTTTGTTTATGTTTCTCACCTCTACGATTTTTGCTTGGTTTTGGAAGGGAGAGCCAAAATGGGTGAAAATGAGTGGTATTTTTTCTGTGTTAGAGACAGAAAGTACCCTACCGGATTGAGAACAAATAGAGCTACTGATGCTGGTTATTGGAAAGCCACAGGCAAAGACAAGGAAATCTACAGAGGAAAGACGCTTGTTGGAATGAAGAAGACTTTGGTATTCTACAGAGGAAGAGCCCCAAAGGGAGAGAAGACCAACTGGGTTATACATGAATATAGATTAGAGGGCAGATACTCTGTTTATAATCTTCCCAAAACAGCGAAGGTAGATTCTTTTACTTTCTTCATTATCTTTTCTGTGCTTCATTTAGACTTCAAGCACTTACGCCAGTTTTTGCTTCTTTGTCTTTAGAATGAGTGGGTGATTTGCAGAGTTTTCCAAAAGAGTCCTGGTGGTAAAAAACTTCCCATAATAGGGTCGGGAAGGTTAATTTCATATGGAAGCGAACGGAGGCCAACTCAGTTGCCTTCATTAATGGATGATTCTCCACACAACAGCGAGACAAGAACCAACCCAGGAGATACGTCGCACGTGACCTGCTTCTCCAATCCAATGGAGGACCAGAAGCGCCAAGAAGACATGGTTGATAGCTTCAAGACTTCTATCTTGGCTACTTCATCTTCTTCAAATATATCATCTGCCCCACTTCTGCCCTCAAAAGACTGTCTTGCAACGTCTTTCTATTCCTCACAAATCTCACCAAATATCGTCAACTTGCAGTACCCAGATTCTGTTTTCCTGACACACCAATCCATACTGAGGTTGTTGCTCGAAAACAATGGAGCAAACATGAATCGGAACTCAAAAACCGGACTGTCGCAGGATACTGGCCTTAGTACTGACATGTGTTCAGGAACAGTCAACCATGACATGTTTCAAAGATCATTTGAGCATCAGGAGGATCCATCAAATTATGGTGGACCAGTGGACCTTGATTGCCTATGGAATTACTAGATTGAAGAGTTTTGAGTAAATACATTCAAGAACAAGAAGAAGTAGAGTTGTACGCTGCAAAAACTACGGTGTGTGTGTATGTATATGCATTGTAATTATAGTAACTGAAGGGCTTGTATGTATCATAAACTATGAATTAGTTCTTTCTCAACCAGAAGCAATTAGTCTGTCAATGCTAGGTGTCAATTGCCTGTACACAATTCCGTTAAACTCTGGAAGTAATATGCAATCACAGTCTGTTACTTGGTTTGGCGTAAGCATTTGTTGACAATTACACTTCTCGGAATGCCTGAGGAACTATCACATAGCAACCATAAAAAGAGTATGTTCATTGTTCTATTACAGTTGTAACTTAATGGGATAGTTCTTACATTGATTCCATTTCTAGATAATTTGGTAAGTTAGTAGGAGTGAATGTGACATTCCTATCTGTGGCCAGGGGAAGCTAATATGTTAGTTGACCAACCAAAATTATCATTAATGACAAACACTAAAGTACAAACGATATCATATGTAAGCATAAGGTGACTTTTTACTCGAAATCCTTTGTTTCCCAATTGCCTCTTCCGCTCTCGGATTGGAAAAAAGTTTTACCCCTGACCTTGAGTAGGATTACTGTAAATCTTTAGTCCTATAAAAATACCAGTACCCTTGGTAAGACCTTAATTCAGAATTTTATATCATATAATTAAACTAGCTCTGCACCATTTTTATTTTTAATTTTCTTTAAATATTTAAATATGTTATTAATCTAATATAAGTAATTATACAATATGTAATTACTATTTTTAATATTATAATTATATATTATTTTTATTTAACACATATGCATTTATTTCTATTTTATTTTGTTTATAGTACTTTATAGATTATTCCTATTTAAAATATATGCATTTATTTTTTTATTGTTATAGTAGTTTCTTATCAATTATTACAAAGAATTTATATTAAATTATTACGTACAATATTTTGTGTTTTTATAGCGTTAAATAATGTTTTAAATATTTAATATTTTTTGTAGTGGACCAATATGAAAATGGTTTGTTTAAATAATTACATATATGTTCTTAATGAAAATATTTCTATAATAAATCTTAATTTATTGTAATAATTCTAACCGCATATTAAACAAACTAGTTTTTTTTCATATTTAAATGTAAATATAAATTTTAATTTGAACTAATAATTTTTTAATTAAAATTTTTTATCTATTCACATATGATGTAGCTATTTACTTCAAAATTTTATCAATTTCATAAGATGTAGCTACTTACTTCAAAATTTTGTCAATTTCTTTTGTAACATCCCGCTTGGAAAATCATAAGAAACGTGCATTAATATCAATTACTTCTTGACAATTTGTGTTGATAAATTTAAAAAAATATTTACTTAATAAAAATATCCATAATCATCAAATAATGAATATGATATGAAGAATATATAATAATAATAATAATAATAATAATAATAATAATAATAATAATAATAATAATAATAATAATAATAATAATAATAATAAAACTTCAAATTTTTCGAAAAGTAAGGATAATTTTTTCAATCATATTTTAAAATTTAAAATTTTATTTAATGTTTTGTTAATTTTGTGATAGTCTAATATTAATTAAACTTTTTAAACTTAAAAGATCTTTTCTTACCGATTAACTTACAGTCTGGAGTTTAAAACATTGTAAACTTTTCACATTTTTCTATGAAAATTTTAAAAACTATTTTTTCCATCATAGTAATGTAAATGATATTTATAGAAATAAGGAAGGAATCAACCACAATTAAAACGGCGGTGTTTTGGAATTTAATTTTTTATAGTCATAATTCTTTTGGTTAATTGTATCAAAATAATATCATTTTGGTTATTTAACTCGAGCCTTTCGAGTCGGGCTGCCTCTACAACCCAAGTTCAGCTTAAAATTTGATGAGGTAGATTACATTATGGTCAATAAAGAAATTAATTATTTAAAAACTTATAAATCAATAAATATATACACGTTAAATAATGTATTTATACATATTGTGTATATATTGTAAAATAAAGAAATTTAAATGCATTAAGATCATGTCAAATTCTTTTGATATGTGTATGGATATAAAAAATATACCAACATATATGTATTTATGCATATAATCAGTAAAGAATTAATGAGAAATTAAAAATTATAAAGGTGCTTTTATGTAACTTTAAAATAATATAAATTAATATCTAAAGTATGTTTAATTGGAATTCACTTCTTAAAATAAATCATAGTTTTTTTACTTTTATATTCCATTTTAATTTTTATAATAAAAGTCTAGTATTTTAAAATTTTAAGATATATTTATAATAATATTTTTATTAATTAAATTCTTAAATTGTACACACAATTATATTAAAATTTTAAAAAGCATGAATTAGACTAAATTTATATATTATATTATTGAGATAATTAAAAATTTTAAAGTTTATCCATTAAGTATAAACATTCAATAGGAAAGAAATTTTAAACAGAAAAATTTAAATAAATAATCATATCTTTTCCAATGAATGCAATATTAAAATATATGTAATGCATTTATCAGTTTAAATCATTATAAAAATTAAATAAATTATTTTATTAATTTATATAAGTTATTTATTAAAAAATCACATGAATAATATTTAATGTGCATAAATTTTGAAATAATTAAATTTGATTAACAATTAACCGTATTTATAAATAAATATTTATAATTTTAAAAAATATACATATTTTAAAATTAGAGTTATATGAAGCACATATCAAATTCTACTTATATATATATTGTTACGACGGAAGCAAAGATGTTCCATGTTGTCGTCTTTTTGAGAAAAAGGTTAAAATCTTCGGCTGCTTCAAGAGGGTGGAATTTTCCTAATAAGAAGGCGAGTTTTGCTAAATATCCTACTGTTTAACTGATACATAAAGTATCCAACACCTTTCACTTCTCCTCCAGTCGCTTTCTTAATTAGAAGCAAGTGCAGTTCTTGTCGGACTCGCTATGTATCTTGGCTTGAAGGCTTGTATGGGGATGGGACTGTCCTGCTTAGCTGGCTTGCTTAAAGATTGCTTCTATAACTCAGTGTCCTTCTGTCCTTTTTATGGAATCACTGCGTTACTTTTCTGTAAGAAATCTGATTAGTGAATCCCCGAGAGACAAAAGGTAATAGCCAATGTTATTGGCTCTCAGGGCAATGGAGGCAATGATAGTCTGCCACATCAAAGGAAAGTAAGTTATGCCACCAGTTTGTCCGTATGCTACATATGAATGAGTCCATGATTCTTTAATTATCAGCACCCGTTGGAAAACGAAAGAGTAACTGTTTGTCCCATGATCTTTTTTGGTAACATGATTAATTGGAACTTGTTGAAAATTAAGACCATAACTTGCTTGCTCATATTCAATGGAAAAAAAATCTCTCGCTCTCTATCCCAGTTCTACCCTCCACAATCTTATAAGAAATAAAAGGGAAGAATACTTCCATGGATTAAGTTTCTTTAATTGCTTCAAGAGACGTGGATTATTGCACTGCGCATAATACGTTCAACCTGAAAGTATACGTATCTCTTAGCCCAAAAAACTGGCCAGTTCTTCTTCATTCTTCACATAATCAGATCTCCAACTGAGCAAGACTTGCACGAAAAGAACCTAACTATTAGTTTTGAGAGATTGGGTTTTCCAGGTTTTGCTGCCATTGGTATTTTTGGAGTTGTTCCTTATCTTTTGATGTGTATAAGGGACAAAAATACAGAATAAGTTAGGAACAAATACCTCACCAACTAGGCATTGGAAATTCCTATTAAATCAGTTCTCTGTTGTCCATTGCTTTTTATTTGGTTAATAGGTTCCTTGATGTGCTAACATATGTCCTGTTCACAAACATCATTACTAAAAATTCTGTTTACTTTCTACATAGATACTTCATATGAAATAGCATATTTTACCCAAGAAAAGATAAAGAACAAAAAGAAGATGTTAATAACACTCAAAGGAAGTTTTTATGCCTTGCTATTCTACAATCTGCATGGTGAAAACATATAACATGTGATACCCATTAAACAAGATTTTGGTAGCCAATCCATTACCTGTGTCATCTAAAATATAAAGTCAAGTCTTTGTATAAAGTCGTGGTAATGTTCCATAGGCCAAATGATATACAAGAAAGAATGGTAATGTTATGATCGAGATAGCTAATATTGATGGAAAATAAGTTGAAACCTTTGATTGATCTGAAAGGAAAAAACTTAGCAGTATATCGTTATCAACTAGCTTTTCTTGTGCATGATATTGGAAGTTTTCCACTAAATAAAAGTTCTAAGGTTGGTTAATTATAGGAATGATGAAGTCATAGACACGTTAAGATCGCACACAATCAGCGTCCCATGTTCAGACATCTAATAACTCTTCCAATGTTTCTTTTTCATTTTCTGTTTGTGACTTTGAGATGATCATTCATTTTTGTTTTATGGGTAAGGATTGGACAACTCATACTATAATAGTTAGGCAATGTAATGGTTCTGGTGACGAGGGGGTGGTGGTGGCCCTCTTGGATCGCCACCATGGTCCCCCACGTCTGTGGCGTTTCCTCTACCAGCTATCTACTCGACAAGGCGTCAGGTTTGCTGACGTCGCCCACAACAGGGACCCTCCAAGCTGTTAAGTTGGATACATTGCTAAGGACTTAATTGGCAATGTCATGTTTTTTGTTTCCTAGCAGAGGAGGAGTTAACTTGGAACAAATGGCATGCTATTGTGGGCATAAAATTGAATGAAAGCATGTCCCTAGTTCTTGCGATAAGATTGGCTTGTTAAAACTGATTTGGAAGTTGACATCTCCAAGAAGCAGCTTTTGCCATTACTGATAAATCTGAAATAGAATCATTGGTGGCTGAAGATGTGTGATGGGTTGGACTAGAACTTTTGAATTCAAAACAATTACGAGGACTCAAGCTTTTGACAAGTTTAAAGAACTTCATTTCCAGGTAAAGACTAATAGATCTGGCATCTTAATTTCTTTTAATGAATTGTGAAGGCTGCAAGGTTGTTCAAGTATAGGCCACTTGAGGAAAACACATTCTATATAATCTCTAGGATAAGAGGGCAGTTCCGATATGTCTTGTATTGATAGAAATATCTACAACTGAAGTATCAAATATAAAACAATAGCCCTCTTTATCCAAAATTGATACAGAGATTAATTTCTGACTAAAAGACGGTATATAAAATGTGTCTCATAAAACCAATACAAACCCCTTATCGAAGTTTAAACCTACATCTCCTACAAAGAAAACATCAACCTCGTCAATGTTGCCGACCATCAGCTTCTCCTCTCCTTTAGTCGACCTTCTCCTGGATGTGAACCCCTGCATTGTGAGAGCAACATGATTAGAAGCTCCATTATCTAACCACTAAGAACTTGATGTGGTTATAGCTACATTGAATTCATGAATCATATATGCCAAAGAGTTACCTAACAGTTCCTGTTTAACATTCCACGGCTTGTACTTCGAGCAATCGACCTTTCTATATCCCTTCTTCTTACAGAAGAATCACTTCATACTCTTTATATCATGTGAGCCCTTAGCAATGCTGGACTGTCTAGTCTGAACATTTGGAGAGGGTCTGAGTTTCTTACCTTTACCCTTAGGCTGTTGGGGCTTAGCCTATATAGCATTGCATAATGTAACTGTATAGGGACCACTAACGTCTGTATGTAAGAGGTCCAATAAACTAGGAGTACGAGTTGACCCTTTTTTCTTTATCTTGGTCAACCTACCCTTACAACAATTGACACGTTTCCAGATCACTAAAGTCTAAAGTTGGGAAAATATTATTCTTTATTAATCTCTCAACCCTCTTCGTAGAAATGTGGCCAAGACGTTTATACCACAATATGTACAATGTTTCTTTTATAAAGGCTAGGGATGGCAACGGGGCGGGGCGGGGT
>JANZXR010000008.1:13272326-13306720 GCA_027575705.1 Erythroxylum echinodendron
ACTGATTTGTGCTTCTTACTTTTCATATTTACATAGATAATTAGTGCTTCTTAGAACTGCAATTGTTAATATTTACTTAATTAAAATTTTCATTTAATCCAACTGAAACGTTGCAGTCTTCGTCGATTATACCCAACTTTTAGTAAAGAGTATAAAATTAAAAAATATAATATATTTATAAAATTATTGTGAATGGGGATCCCACGGGGCAGGGATTATTTAAACCGTCCCCATCTCCTACTCTGTCTCGAGGGTTATATTTGCCCCATCTCCGATTCTACGGGATGATTTTTTTTTCCAATCCCTACCCCAAACGGGGAATCCCCACAGGGATCCCCGAACTCCGAACCCAAATTGCCATCCCTAATAAAGGTTCTCTTTCGAGTAACAGATTCAGCAACATAAGAAGAGACATACATTTTGTTAGGAGTAAGACACATTCTATATAATCCGTAGGATAAGAAGATAGTTCTAATATATCTTGTATTAATAGAAATATTTACAACCGAAGTATCAAATACAAAACGATAGTATTCTTTATCCAAAATTGATACAGAGATCAAGTTCCATCTAAAAGATGGTATATAAAACGTGTCTCGTAAAACTAATACAAACCCCTCGTGTTGAGGTTCAAACCTACATCTCCTACAAACAAAGCATCCACCTCTTCATTGTTGGCGACCATCAGCTTCTCCTTTCCTTTAATCGGCCTTCTCCTGGATGTGAACTCCTGCATTGTGGAAGCAACATGATTAGAAGCTCCACTATCTAGTCATCAAGAACTTGATGTGGTTATAGCTACATTGGATTCATGAATCATATAAGCTGAGTAGTTACCTTACAGTTCCTGCTTAACCTTCCACAGTTTGTACTTTAGGCAATCAACCTTTTTATTCCCCTTCTTCTTACAGAAAAAACACCCCATACCCTTTATGTCATGTGATTCTGAACCTTTGGAGAGGTTTGGGTTTCTTACCCTTACCCTTAGGCTATTGGGGTTTAGCTTTTTACTTACCTTTAGCAGTTGCAAACAGGGTTGTCTGAGGAAAACTCTTAATCTTCTCCTCAGCCGTAGCATACTGAGAAATCAAGGCATTGATGTCCCAATTCTCATCCTGAGAAATGTAGGAGGTAGCCAATATCTCAAACTCTCGAGGGAGAGTATTTAGTGTTTGATGCATTATGAGCGTGTCAGAAATAGGTACATCTAGTGCCTTCAACTTACTCTGAACGTGAACCATCCTGATAATGTAGTCTCTAACTCCTTCTCTTGTATACCTCATGAAGAACAACTCTTTAATCAAGGTGCTCTGCTCTGTATGAAAAGACATCTTGTACCATTGTGAAAAGCTATCCATAAACTCCTTCGCTATAACCGTATCTGGTAATCCATTAAGCAGATGATCTGGGATCGATCTCTTAATGGTCAAATAGCACATCCTATTTGACCGCTCCCAGATTGCCATTGTTGCTTTTATCAACTTCTGATCTGACATCAGTAAATGGAGAAGGCCTCTCGATGTATATCGTCATATTGACGTCAGTCATCTCTAGGACAAACTTAACATCCTTCTTCCACTTCTTAAAATTGAAACCATTAAAGGTCTCAATTGTGACAGCATTGTTGTTTACAGAAAAGGTGACCGTAAAATATAAAGGACAATGTAAAGATTAGTATAAATGCAGAATAACAGCGATACTTAAAGCATTAAAGCAGGATCTATACAGAGAATTCGAACGCATACATTATGAAACACTTATGGGCTGAATAAATAATATATGCAATTAGACCTCTATATGAAAATGATCGGAGTACAAATTATCAACTCTCATGACGCTACCACTTGTGGGTGAGTAGATCATTCAAGCAACAACTTTCCTCCATATTATGCCTTTATGTACATCTCAACATCTCATATAAGGTCAACACTTGGCAGAATAACCAAACATGAGACTAGAGACATCTCCAAATGTGCAAGTGGTGCAGTCCAAATACTAACATAAAAGGCCACTGTGGTGATTACAATTTTACCAGTACCTAAAAAGACCACAAACACAAGAGATACATCCTTATATTATCCTTACATTCTATATGATCAACTATAAATGTAAAAATCCAAATGCACAGTTAAATTATCACATACTAGTACTGAAAACATCGTCTTAAAACTTTATTTAAGACCTTTATTTAAAAAATTCTCAATGAGAGTGACTTTCGTACTTTCCTGAATACTGAACCTACCATACTAGACATAAAATTTTAAGTGTCTCCCTTTTGCAGTTTGAAGCACGAAAATGCACTCAAAATCATCTTTAAAAAGCTTTAAAACCTTTTTTCGAAATCCAATTACCAACGTAATAAGTCCAGAAAATTTGAAAAATACTTTAAAAATTTCCTTGACCCAGAAACTGACCCAAAATGACCCTAAGCAACTTCATAGGAATTCTGAATTTTTTTGTTTATTTCCTGGTGCTGACGTCAGCATGACGTTAGCAAGTATTGTAGAGCTGACGTCAAAATAGCGTATTGCACTGACATCAGTAGGCGTCATGCTCGCGCATATAACCCCACGAGTTCATTATACGACACGTGTGTTGCACGCATTGACACGTGCCCAAATTGCTGCAGTCCGTGTGTCGGGATAGATGGCAGGCGTATGTGACGCACGCACCAGCCATCCCACGCCCGTGGTAGAGTGCTCCATGGGGTGAACCGAACCGCCTTATGGCGGTTACTGTAACACCAGGGAGGGCAATCTTCGGTGATCCAAAGATCTTTTTTGCTCTTTTTGGCCCGTTTTGACTCAATTTTTTTATAGCTAACTTTAAGTATACCACTTTTACATAATCATATATGCAAAAAAAATGGAAAAGGAATCCAAAACTGATGAAAACCATAATGGATGAAAACTGAAAAACCTTCGTTTCCGACAACCCGATCATATAACCACTTTAATACCACGTGTGACACATAGCATAGACTTTATTACGTGTCCCAGATCGTTCGTGAAAGGGTTAAAAATGAAAAAAATGTGAAATAACTGATTTCAATTCCATCTTAACTTTCGAAGCGGTTTTCGTGAGCAAAACAAGCTCCAATCTTCGGGGTTCTTCACGGTAACCGTTCATCGACACACGGTTAACACCTTTCTGTAGTTTTCTCAATACGTAAGCGCTCTTAATGAGTCAGAGGGTTCGTATACTTACGAATGATATGAGCAACTGCAGGAGACTTTAACCTTTATATATAGCTTCCATATCGGGCTTCCCCATCACAAGCCTGATATGAGTTCGGTCCATACTAATCAGAATCTATTTTTCTCCTGGACTTCGCCCCATTGATTTAGATCATTTATTGAGCCATTTTATTACTCTTATCTGGATCAAATTACGTAACTTAACTGATAACTTATTGAAAAGCCCAAAATTACAATTAATAATTGTTCAAATAATGGACAGGATAAAATTGTTCAACATACATACCATTGAAATAGATAGGCATTGGATTTGCCCGAGATGAAGAAAAGGAATCCCTAATAAATTAAGAATCAACAGGGGAGATGATTTGAGTGAATGCACCTATGACTATGAGAAGTAAACTCCTTTGAGATGAGGTAGGTTGAAGCTTATCTTTAGTTACTGTTTATTAAAAGTCCTAATTTATAGAGATGGATGTATGTTTCTTTTAAAGAAATAGATTTCACGTGAAGACTTTTTTAATTTGGCAAATTAAGGAAACATTGGTAGTTGTGTAGATTTGCATGCAGTATGCACTGAACCTCGGTCTCTTTCCATCTCCCTTTCCCTTTCCTTCCCTTTCTACTTTCTGTTTGAAACTACACGTGAAGCCTTTTCCACTGTATTCATCAGTAAAGTTTAGCCTCCCTTTCTCTCCCTCCCAAAGTTATGCGAGAGAGTTGGCGAACATATACACATGTTTCTACTTGAACACTTACCATCCGACTTTCAAATCCTGTTGGCCTACAGCTATTAGAATTTAGAACAGCTACAGAAGCATGTTTGGCGGCTGTAACAAGAAAGGGAATATTGAATCATCATTTTCATGTCATTCCACGTTCGACTCTTTTAAGGTCCAACATTTGAATTCTAGTTAACTAGTTCCAATTTTATTATATTAAATTTTATTCATACATTTATATGGAGTTTAATAGGATTGAAACACCCTAGGTAAAAGAGGATGCTCCAACCTGATGTTGGTTTATAAGTTTGTTTCTTTATTGATTTTGAATTAAATTATATGACCTAGAATTCATCATTGGGCCAAAGAACAAGAAGCAAGAGGTATTGAGCCTAGACCCTAAAGGTTAGAGTAGCCCAAGCAACCCACGATTAGACTTCAAACACTAACGTAATTTTAAAAGTTTGGATCATCAGTCTAAAATAACCTTATGCAATGTTCAAAACGATGCGTATCATAAGATTTTTATGTCACAAATTGGTTTATTTCATTGTAGGCTTGATTATTGGCTTAGAAGTCTTACATGTCTGGCAATTAAAGAAAGAGAAGGTCTCAAGATTACCAATACTGCAATACTTTACTAAAACTTGTAAAGGTCACAGAGAGATTGTAGAGGTCACAGAGAGATGGTTATCTGCAAAAGATTGCTTGCTGCTCCTACTCATAGTGTTTGGTGCTTCTGGGCTACTCTTCCTTCCATTGGCCGGTAACAACAACAGGCCTCATTGGTCTGTGTACACTATTAACTCAAACTATGAAGAGAAATGGTATATAGATGTATGTACAAAAGAAGAATCGGATATTAAATTGATCCATTAGATATAAAGACGTGCGATTTTATTCTTTAAGTAATATTTAAAATTAATCTTAATGATAGAGTCGTTCATATACAATTAAATCACGAAGGTTGACGTTAGTATAAAAAATAAATTATTAGGAATCATTCATAGTAATGACTATATTAAGTTGGGAGTTGAGGTAGTAAATATGATAGTAGCTATGTATTCCAATACTACGCTTAACCTCTAAGACTGAGAGTGACATTTTAATTTTACTGATGGCATATTATATATATATATATATATATATATATATATGAATAAAGATTGGAGTAGCATGTACAGTGCTATAGGGCATAGTATTAATCTCATCATCTACCTCATAACCCCACCAAGTAAATGCCATTTATTCATCATGACTTTTTTTAAAAAAAAACTCATGACCAAACAATATGAAATATGATATGACCAGCAGCCAGTAGTGTAGTGTATTGTAACTATCAATTTTAGTCAAACTGCTTTGAAATTTTATTTATCTAATAGAAAACAATATCCATTAAGGCAGTGGCAGCTAGACGTAGACAACCCATTTTCTGTACCAAAATATGGTTTACTAGTCGACCTCTTCTGTTCTACTTCAAGTTTTAAACTTTGTAAAACTTGAAACGTTTCGTGAACACTGAACATGTTGTTCGAAAAATCATCTGTTTACCAATTCCTTCTTGCAAACTTCAGATTCCAAATTGTGACCATAATCAGTTGAAAACTCATTCTGCATGGAAAAGAAACAGTGAATTGCAGGAATCATAGAGCGTTTTATTTACAGAAACAAAGCTAAAAGTTTGTAAGCAATGGGACTAAGATTTGTCTTGTTGCAATTTTAATCTGTAATTAAAACTAGATTATCAGAACACCAAAGTAAAGAAGTATCTAGAGCCAGGCAGCCATGATCCAGGATCAAAAGAAATTGCTTCGAGGATTGCGACTTTTGGATAATCACACTTGCAATGTAAGTTTGGATCAAAACAGTGACATCTAAATATTTTTTGAAACAAATGATCTTTTTTCTTGACTTATACGCGGACTTATAGAACCCTGACAAGTGTCTTGAATATTCATTTAATAGGGTAATTAAGACACGTTGGACCAGATACTAGACCAGAGCTGGCAATGATCAACGGGAATTTAAGGTGGTGTCCCCATTGTCCTTCATAGCCAATATCCAACTTCGATCCAATTGGAGATATTTGCCTTGCACACACCACATACACACATTTAAGTTCCATCTCATGGGGACCCATTTTTTTGTCCTTTCATGCTCTATATCAATCTCGACACGCACCTCCTCCTCCTTAACGAGCCTGGTGCCCCCACCTCAATTAAGCGCTTATGCGGTTCTTACAGATGATTAAAGCACCACCCTTTTCCATTCTAGTGCAACAAACTTCTTGTATCCAAGTCACAATCACTACTATAAAGTCTAAACATTGAAAGTTCTGCACTTAAGTATTAAATGAAGAGCCAACCTCTCTAATTGGCTGAGCTTGCTTAGCACTTGAGTATTGTTTTGGCCGGTCCGTTTAAGCACAATCATAACTTTTCCTGAAGAAACTCTAGTGTACTTAGATGCTTCTGATCCTGATTATTGTTGGCTCATTAATTTGATACTCTTATCTAAGACAGGTACCATCTAGTCATGTAGTTATGGAAGAGACGATAAATGGATAAATGACAAGTTCATAATAACAATTCTGCAGTCACCATTTTTTAACCTTTTTCAGTAATTTTTCTGGTTAAACAAAAAAGATTTTTCTCATTGATTTTCTTGCCTACATTTTGAGGATGAATAAGCTTATAGAAATAGAATTGATTTTCATAATTTCGAAAACAATTTTAAAGGAATAGTTGAATGGTCAAATCTTAATCAATTCAAGTGATTTAAAATTCATTCTAAAGATTTATGTGTCTATATTAAATTTTGACTTTTAAGTCATTTGGAGTTACTTAGAAAAATTATGGTGAAATAAAGATAGTATAAATAATTTTGTTATACAAAGTATTCTCATCTTTGTATTATACAATTTAATGACTTTAAGTTGGTTAGTCTAGAATTCTTCATTGACACCATAAACAATCATGTAATGTTTCATTTATAAAAGAGAGGAAAGAATAAAAAGTTATGTTGCAAGACTACTGTTGTTTTATTGTTTGTGTGAGTGTGCAAGTATTTGTGCATATCTTATTTTTTTCAATAAAGTGGTATAAGAAAAAAAACTATGATATCAAAAGGAGCCTTTATATATTTTCACTATCTACAACTCATCAAACTCAACTATGATAATTGGATACTTAGGATGAAGATTATTCTTGGAGAAGCAAAGGAAGAAAGATATGGGATGTAGTTAACAAAGGCTACGTGGAGCATTAAGATGAGAAAAGTTTGATCAAGCTAAAAAAGAAGTCTTAGAGAAGCAAAGGAAAAAAGATCATAGTAAACATGTCATCAACTATCAAGGTTTGGAGGAAGAAATATCTGAAAAAAACTAATGAAACTACATCAAAGAATGTGTGGAAAACAACAAAATTTAAAGATGGTAGTGGCTACTGAAAAATGTTAAGATGAAAGCAAAAGTGTATCAGTAAGTTATCCTTATATAAAGTCTGAAAACAATTATATGGAAAGTGGAAAAAGATAATATGTATATGAAAGTGGACATAATCATGAATGAGCTTATGGACATGCATGGAGCTAAAGCAGAGGAAGAGATAAACAACAATCTTTTTATGAACATTGACCTTAAAATTTTCAATATGGTCAAGAAAGAGGAAGAGAAAGAGAATTTTTGGCAAAAATAATACAATAAAAGGTGATAAAGCTAAAGTTAAATGTTATTTATGTGGCAAGCATAGCCATTATTCTTGGTAGTATTTTTTCAAAAACAAAGATGAAGCAAAGTTTGTAGAAGTTAATAAAGATGCAACAGAAAGAAATTTTTTCACTACTTATGATAAAGGATGAACCAATAAGTGAAAAAGCACATGATACCTTTATAATGTAGCTAGCAATTATATGATAGGTGACAAAAGAAAATTTGTCAAAGTAGATACTAAAGTGATAAGGACTATATATTTTAGTGATAATACAACAGTGAAGATTAAAGACAAGGCTGTGATTTTGCTTAAGATAAAAGTAAGCGGTGATAAGCTTCTCTTTAGCAATTACTTTATGTCAAAACTAAATAATAATATTTTAAGCATTGGTTGCCTTTTAGAAAACGGTTCTCAAATCTATATGGAGGTTCATACTCTTTGACTTTGAGATCATAATACTATTTTTTAAGGTAACTATGACTAACAACATGATATTTTTATTGAACTTGCACACTATAAAGATCATGTGTTTACAAATTGGTTTCAATGATCCTTTATGTATATGGCATATAAGGTATGAACACTTGAATTTTAATGCACTCAAGAATAGAACACCCTGAAAAATTACGCGAGGCATGCTTACTTAAAAAGCATTTAAGGAAAAGTTTTCTAGGCCAACCAATTTCAAGAGCTACCAAGCCATTCAAATTTGCTCATGCAGATATTTATGATACATTAATACTCCATAATGGGTAAAAATTTTGAAGTACAAGCCTGAAGATTTTGATGTGTTTAAAAAGTTTAAAGCTCAGTTAAAAAAGAAAATGGTTGTGATATTAAAGCTTTAAGAACTAATGAAGGTAGAGAATTTACTTCTAATAAATTTAAGAGATTTTGTGAGCTATATGGAATTTGTTGTCCTCTTAAAATGCCTATATTTCCCCAATAAAATAGAGTTACTAAAAGAAATAATTGAACAATCCTGAATATAGAGAGAACCATGTTGAAAAGTAGGAAGATGTCTAAGGAGTTTTAGCCTAAAGCAGTTGCATGTACAATTTATCTTTCAAATCATAGTCCTACAAAGAGCTTAAAAGATGTCATTTCATAAGAAGTATAGAGTGAAGTATAGCCTTATGCATCTCATTTGATAGTTTGTAGTTCTATTATGTATCTTTATGTTTTAAAGCAAGAAAAGCCTAAACTTGATTATCAAAGCAAGAAGCTTGTTTTTATTGGATATGATGAGAACTCAAAAGACTACAAGTTGTTTAAGCCAACTAATAGCAAGATTGTTATTAGTTTAGATATTGAATTTAATGAAGAAGCATTTTGGGATAGGAGCTCTCAAATGGAGGGATATTTTGTTTTCCTTCTATATTTTGAATATGAAGAAGGAAAGAAGGTTATTTAAGAAATCAAAAGTGAAATTTCTCCTATAACCTCACCAACACCATCATCTCAAGCATCATCATCCACGTCCTTACTAATAAGTATGGGACTTTAAGGATATCAAAGACTTGAAGAATTTTATGATAATCCTAACTTGTCTTAACTACTTACATATATTGAGTCTTTTAAATTTTAAAGATGCTAATAATAATAAGAAGTGGATTCATGCAATGAACAAATAAATTTAAATCATTAAAAGGAATAATATATGGGAAGTTATTTACCTTTTAAGAGGTTTTCATGCCATTTAAGCTAAATGGGTGTTCAAAATCTTTTAAAAAATTACAAAGCTAAATAATATATAAGGTACGGCTTATTGTAAAAAGGTACAAGTAAAAGTAAGTCATTGATAATGAAGAGATATTTGCCTATATTAGTCACTTGAAAACAATACATCTATTAATAAATTTTACTATCTAAAATCATTGGAGAATTCACCAATTGAATGTCATGTTCACTTTCCTCAATGGTTAATTTGAAAAAGAAAAGTCTATACTGAGTAACCAATGGGGTATATTGTACACGATCAAGAAGATAAAGTGTTAAAATTAAAGAAGGAGCTACATGGGCTTAAACAAGTTTCAGGAGCTTGGAATAGCAAAAGCAACAATTATTTCCAAGAGAATGGTTTCACTAGATGCTTACACGACTATGTTTTTTTATATAAACTAGGATAAATATAATTTTTTATTTATTTGTATCATTGTGGATGATCTTATCTTCATATGTAATAATTCAAAGATGTTTGAAGAGTTCAAATATCTTATCACCTAAAAGTTTAAGATGAGTGACATGAGATTGATATCTTACTAATTAGGAAATATGGTGAAATGAATGGAAACACTCAAGAAGGTTATACAAAGAAGATGCTTAATAAGTTCAAGATGATAAATAGTAAGTTGGTTAACACTCCTATAAAATATAGAATAAAGCTATCTAAGTTAGATGGATAGGAGTTCAGATCCAACTATGTTGAAAAGTCTTGTATAAAATTTGAGGTATTTAACTTGCACAAGACCATATATCTCATTTGTGATTGAATTTAATAATCGATCTATAGAGGTAGCATCTAAGGTTTACTTAAAGATAACTAAAAGAATTATTAGATATCTTAAAGGTATAATTAATTATGGCATGTTTTAATCATTTTTGATAAACTTTAATCTAATGGGTACTTATGATAGTGATTTTACCAAAGATATTAATAACAGAAAAAAGTTCTAGTGGTTTTCTTTTCTTTTTGGGATATAATGCCAATCTCTTGATGTTTAAAGAAAACCGATAGTCACACTCTCTACGTATAAATTAGAGTATGTCGCAATTAGTTACTTATATTCATTAGGCTATTCTAGGATAGGAGCCAGTATATTGATACAAAGTTTTATTTTATTTGATAATGCATTGTTAAGAAGGAGATTAACTTAGAGTTTGTAAAGCCCTTTAATCAAGTTGCTAGCATTTGTAGTTAAATGGTCAAATTTTAATCAATTCAGGCACTCTAAGATTCATTTTAAAGCTTTATGTTTGTAGATATAAATGAAATTAACCTTGCGGCATTTGAAATTACCTATAGAGAGTTATGGAAAAATAAATACAATATATTCAAATTGTTATATTATGTAGATTTTATTATGTCATTATAATTATCTCCATTTTTATATTCTAGCATTAAATATCTTTAAGTTAGTTAGTCTAAAATTATCCATTGATAATGTAAGTAGCCATGTTATCTTTCATTTTTTGTAAAAAGGAAAAAATAAAAAGTTTTATTACAATAATACTCTTATTTCATTATTTGTGTAAGTTTGTAAGTATTTGTGAGTATCTTATTCTTTTTCAAAATAAGCAACAATCTTTTTTCACGATTTGCTAAGCAATAAAGAAAGAAAAAAAAGGGAAGGGAAAAGCTAAAGATAAATCAAGCTACCTAAAAAATGAGACGATAATCACATCAATATAGACTTGTTTTATTAATTTAGTAAAAGTTGTTATTGTTCATATATTTTTATGAAATATGAAAGTTATCATTTCTTTATGTTTATAAGGAACATGAGCATAGATACATTCATGTATTAGACCATGTTCTTTTCTATATATGCACTATTATGTGACATGATCTTTGAGTTTTCCATATATCGAGCCATATATTTAGTTGATATTATTAGAGAGGAATATGTCTTAATACTTAATCGTGCGCTAGACTATGTTAATTCAAATATAGGGTTAGTTGAGTTCCTTATATTATCATGATGGAATCAACTTTTCTTATTATCTTTATATTTTCATGTCTTTTATCTATAATTTATGTGACGTTTTTATAAAATGACATTTCTTAAACATATGTTATACTTCATCTTTTGTATATAACCTTGTACTATACTAGAAAAGATAGAAGCACTTTACGCTTCATTCTTAACCACAATTGTAGTGAGTGTTAGGGAGAAAAATGCAAAAAAAAAAAATTGCTTTGTAATATAAAGTTAAAGAGGAACAAGAAGTTAAAGAACTCTTTGCACTCTTGTTACTTGGTTTGTTTACAATAATTGGATTATGAATTTTAGATGCACATGTCGTATGGAATATGATGAGTTCTTTTCAAAATCTTAGACAATAAATTTTAGTGCAAATTCATAACAAGCAATGGTGCTCTCTTAAAGGTGAAAGGAAGAAGATGTTTTGATATATATACTTCAATAGGTATCAAGTTAATAATTGATGAACTTCTAGTACCTAGGCTTAATCAAACTTTGTTAAGTGTTGGTCAATTAATTGAAAAAAAAAAGATGTGTTGTGAAATTTTTTAAGGATGAACATGTGATAATTGACTCTAAAGTAGCTGAAATGATAAGGGTCAACATGAATTGGAATGATAAAGCCAAGTATGTTGTAGAGAGTAATTCCATAAATTATGCTAAATTTTATAATTATGAATGAGTCTATGTTATGGCATAATAGACTAAAACATGTTCATCTTGAATCATTGAAAAGGATGAGTAAAAATGGTATTATGAAAGGCTTTCCCAAGGTAATAGAAACTAATGAAATCTATTAAGTCTGCCAGTTTGGGAAGTAAGCAAAATTTCCTTTTTTTAATGCTTTTTGGAGAGATAAATAGATGTAATATTTGATGTATTTAAGCCTATTAAGGTCTCACTAAATGCAAATAGAAGTGTTATTCATTAATGATTATAAAAGATATAACTGGATTACTTTCTTAAAACATAAAAGTCAGGCATTTTAGAAATCAAGAAGTTGAAAGAAAAAATTGAAAAAAAAAATCTCTCACTTAAGAAAATAAGACTTGATAATGGTTTTGAAAATATTTTTTAACAAGTTCAAAGATTTTTTATCCAATGGGGAATCAATCACCAATTGGCAGCTTTATAAACTCCTCAATAGAATGGAGTGGTAGATAGGAAAAATAAAATCACTATAAAGATAGTAAGAATTATAATGACAAACAAAGAAACATAAACAAATTTAGGACAAAAGGAGTGGAAACTTCAATATATTTACTTAATATGCTACCTATTAAGGTAATAAATTAGAACATTATATGAAACATAATTTTGTAACTCACAATCTATTACAAACTTCAAATGCAAGCAAGGAAGTGTTAACTTATACTTGTACGACTGCTATTCTTATTGATATTGACTAATGCGGGCTAAGGACATTGATATTTGAGCCCCCTTCCAGTCTTGTTTTCATGCTTCCCAGTCGAGATATAAAAGAAGTGACCACTATCGATTCCTAGATGCTTTTTGAAGTTTTTAGTAGTTTATAAGGTATACATGTTCATAAAGTTAAAATAAAACTTTAAACAAAAAAGCTAAACTCAGGTTGTTGTTTAATCTTACAATAAGAAAGATTTAAGTGGGTTTAAGATGTTTTAATTAATGAATTTCCCAAATTAAATTGGCAAAATTTATTGGTTAATGAACTTTAAAACTCAAAAGATTAGCCTTTCACCGCTTTGTACAGAGAAGGAAGTCCTAAAGGAGGCTAAGAGTGATCAAGACACTAAAATTTTATTTAGGAGAATAAGCCTCTTAATGAAATTTATAAAATAACATATTCAATATTTGTTGAGGCAATAAATAAGAAAGAATGAGTTAGAGCCATATAAGATAAGATTTATATGATAAACAAGAATGAAAGTTGATCTCTATTAGAAATACTAGTAAATTTGAAGGTTCTTAAATGAGTTTCTAAAATCAAATTTAATTATGATGCCAAGTTAACATTCCTCTTACTGTCATATCAGCACCACTCAATGGCTTCATCAAGGAAACCATATATGTTGAGCAATCGAAGGGTTTAAACATTAATCGTAAGAAGAATGATTTGTACCTAATGCACAAAGTTCATTATGACTAAAACAAACCCCAAGAGATTAGTACAACATGATTGATGAATATTTGATTAAGCAAAGGTTTAATAGAAGATAAAATGAAGTTACTATATATATTTTACTTGACAAATTTGTGAAGCTGATTGTATCCTTATAACAATGATTCGAAACTAAATATGGAGAAAAAGATATATTCAAGTTAGCAAGAGCTAGGAAACTAAAAAACGAGAGACTTAGATCGAGTTTGTTGTATAAAAGATGAAGTAGGTGGATGAAAATGACATCAAGAGAAGATGATAGAGATACTTTTGTAACCTTTTTATGATAACATCACTTTAGGTAATCTTTGCAAGTCTGAGAGATATTGTAACTTCACCTGTTGTTAGCAAGTCTAAGAGAATAAATTAAAAAAACTTTTTCAGTGATGAAGAGTAAAAGGATAATAAAGCCTACTGAAATACGCATAGAGGTGTGGAAAAACCTAGGTAAAGATGGTCTTATTTAGTTAGTCTGACTTTTTAATATGATCCTCAAGTCTACTAAAATGCCAAATGAGTGGAGACTTAGTATACTAATTCCTCTATGCAAGAACCAATGGGACATCTAAAGTTGTAACAACTATAGAGACATCAAACTACTTAGTCACACTATGAAGTTGTGGGAAAAGGTGATTGAGAAGAGAGTGATAAAGGTTGCACCTATCTTGAAGAACCAGTTTGGTTTCATACAGGAAGGTCTACGATAAAAGCTATACAACGCTTTAACAGATTAACGGAATTTTACAGGGAGAGACCACTTAACCTATACATAGTTTTTATTAACTTAGAGAAGATTTATGATAGGATACCTAGGGAAATTATATAGAGTTGTTTAAAAAATTAAGAGAGTTCTTGTGACCTATATATGATTTATTAAGGATATGCATGAATGTGTGAAGACTAGAGTAGTAAGGATAATAGGCAGAAATATAGAACATTTCTTTATCAATATCGAGCTACACCAAAGCTCCTCATTAAGCCCCTTTCTATTTACAGTAGTGATGACATTGTTTTAGTGTATGAGAAGAAAGAGAGTGTCAATGTCAAGCTAGAATTTGTAGGGATACGCTATAGTTGAAGGGCTTTAAATTGAATAAGAATAAGACTAAATACTTAGAGTGTGATTTTTTGAGCCAAAGGGTGGCATTTAATGTGAAGGTAAAGATTGGTTTAGTAGTTATATCAGAGAAAGAGTATTTTAAACATTTAGGATCTATCATCCAAAGTAATTGAGAGATCGATGAAGACATAGTTCATTGTATCATATTAGGGTAACTTAAATAGAGGGGTGCGTCATGAGCTTTATGTGATAAAAAAATACGACTCAGGCTCAAAGATAAATTATACCGTCAAACAGGTCTAACTTAGTGGCAGAGATGAGGATGCTCCGTTATATGTGCAACTTTACTAGAAGAAAAAGGTAACAAATGTCATGGAAAGAACAAATTAAGGGTGAATAATATCAATGAAAAATTAAGAGAGATAAGGCTTAGGTGAGTTGGACATATTAAGAGGAGATATCTTGATGCTCTAATGAGTAAATGTGAGAAGATTATATTTAGAGATTATAAGATGAAAAGAAGAAGAACTATGAAAATCTGAAAGGAAGTCATCAAGAATGATATAACTCTTTTAGAATTTACTAAGGACACCCTTAATGGAAAACTTAAACATACTAGGATACGGGTGCAAGATCTCACATTAAGAAGTCCTTCTTTTTATTATAGGTCTTTTAAATTTTTTTCCCATCTTGTGTCTTGTATTTAGCCTAAACATTTAATCTATAGTACTTCCCTTTAGTTATTTAGCCTAAACATTTCCTTACATAGCCTAAATATTTTCTTAGAATGGCTTGTTTGTTTATTTATTTACTTATTTAATATTTAATATTTATATTTATATTTATATTTACTTTGTTCTATTTTTATTGTATTGTTTATTTTATTACTTATTTTTATGTTTCTATTTATATGTATTCATTTTACTTTATTTTATTTTATTTTGATTATTTATCTTTTATTTTGATTATTTATTATTTATTATTATCCTTTTATTTTATTTTTGAATTTATTTATTTATTATGATTCTTACTTTATTGTTATTATTACCGTTATTTTTCTTTTTTTCCTACAAACAATTCTAAAAAACTTTTTTCCTTTCTTTCTTTCTTTCTTTCTTTTTTCTTTTTCCTATAAGTCTATTAGAAATAACTTCTTTATTAGTTAAAGGTACAGTAGTATATTTCTAAACCTCTCTAGACCCTTTATCTCAGCGGGACTTCTACTAGAATATTATTGTTATTATTGTTGTCAGTGATGATGATAAGTATGAGATGCATGATCTTGAAACAAATTTTAGTGAATCTAATCTTAGGGGGTGCGTAACACTCTTATCATGGAGATTAAGCCAGATTAAGTCAATGACCTATTCTTTTCCTAAGAACTTAAAATTGTTAAGAGAAGGGGGTGAGGTAAAGGTAGGTGCACTCTTGTATAAAAGTTTGATTGGGAATTTGTTGTATTTAATAACCAAAAAAATAAAACTTGATGGATGCAACTACTTTGCTATCAAGATTCATATAATAGACAATTAAAACTTACTTTGATGCCACCAAGAGAGTTTTAAGGTATATAGAGGAACATTAGACTATAGATTAATCTACAAGAAGGAAAAGAACACTGGTTTATTTAGATATATTGATAATGATTGGGTTAGTATTATCGATGATGTAAGGAGCACTTCTAGCTACGGGTTTTCTCTTGATAGTGATATATTTACCTAGCATTTAGAAAACGAGGGTAAAGTAAAACTTAATATTGTTCTTCAAAGACGCAAGTACGTGATATAATAACTAAAGTTGTACCCAAGGAAAAATTCATTTATTTGAGGAGTTAACTTAGCATTTTTTAGAAATACATCAAAGAAGACTACTAATGGTGATGCATTTTCATGAGACAAAAAGTGTCATTCTCTTAAGTCTAATTCAAATTTGTTTTGGTAAATCCAAAAAAAAAAACATAAACACAAACATATTGGTTGAACTGTCATCTATACCCTAAATTAATTCCTAAATTCTTGAAATTAACAAATAAAATATAGAGAAGTATGAGTTGATTCTACAAGGAATTTTAACTTGCTAATCAATACAAAATAAAATTCTTAAAAAAATGGAAGCGTTATGATAACATGGAATTTTGAACAAAGAAGATAAATTGAATAATAAACTGAGAGTTATCAACAAAACAAACCTTAGTTTATGGTTATTTCAACGTTTTGAAACTATTATTGATTATTGAAATAAAATAATTATCTCATCAATCATATATTCGATGTGATATTAAATATATTTTTTCCTTAGGATTAGCTAATTAAAAACATATGATTTAATTAAGAATTATTATTTAACAAACTTAGATACGATCTAAAATTTAATTAACAATAACTTTAAGAAAAGAAAGACTATTGAAGCAAAATAAGACAACATCCTTGATTGCATTTAATCTAGTCGAACGCTTTTTCTAAAAATAATAATTTTTGAAGCAACAAACTAAAACTTTTAATTGTACAATTAATTAAAAGAATTGAACTTTTAGGTATTTGGACTTTAAACTAGCAAATGAGCACTTCAATTAATAAACTAATTGCGTGCATTAGAAATCAATAAAAAAAATCATAAAATATAAGCATAGGAAAGCAATCCAGTACATAAATAAATGAAACACTCCATATTAAGACCTAATTATCTTCCAATCTTTAAAGTTCCAAAAGAATTTCACTTCCTTTAACCAAGACAGAAAATAAGCCAACAATAGTTATAGCTACAACTATCTTTTAAAGAAGAAAACTTGCCTTAGCCTACACTAAGGAAAAAAAATTGTGAAAAGCTAGAAAAATGTAGAGAATACTTGAATGCTTTGCTCCTTTATCTTGTATAGTCGTAGCTAATTAAACTCTATTTGAAAATCTTTTTGATGTGATTCTTTAGATTTCCAGATAAAGTTCAAACAATTTTTAATACATTTTTCTTTAGAAGTTTAATTGCAATTTCTATTGAACGTGCTTACACTTAAAAATCTCAATTTGATGTAATAATATGATCTAAATATACAAAATAAAATGTTTTATCAACCCAAATCTTTTTAATTTCTTTTAATTAACGGTGATGTTGCTCATTTGTTTAAAACTTTCAAATTTGAATCAAGGAATAATCATTTTCTTAAAAAATTAAATTTGAACATATTAAGATAAAATTATAGAAGATTTTAATGATAAAAATTAGGAAAAATTATATCATATTGCATATTCGTGTCTTAGACTATGTAATTTTGATAAGTCCAAAGAATGACGAAAGACACAAATATTTCATGTGCTCATTTGCATATTCTTCATCATACGACATAGTCCTTGAATTGCTCACGTATCGAATCGTGTCTTGACTTCATGTTTCTAAAAAGAAATATGTTCTAACATATAAAAGTGTGTCAGATGATATTAATTTAAATGTGAAATTGATTGAGTTAAATATGAAGATCGCTCAACAATTAGTCCTGTTGAAGTAGTTGATGCCGGGTTGAATGTCAGTTACATCTTTTTCTGGGATTGAGCTCAACTTCTCAAGCGATCTTGTCAAACCAAACTTGAAGGGAAGAACTTGTAGCTTGGCTTGACTTGATGTCTTATTCAAATCGGAGTAATTAATTTGGAATGCTTTAATTCTTAGGTCATATGCTAATAAATTTGGATGCCCATTAGGCTATTCTGCTATAACTGAAAGTTGCCTCTGATAATAAATGATCATGCTACAGGAAAAGGAAAACGAAGCTTCTACCTATAAATTTTCATAGTGTAATGATTCTTACATAACAAGAAAAAAGAGAAAGCTCCTTTCCTTCTGATCACCAAACATCTTGTTTCCACTTCTTAGCATATCTGAACAAACAAATCAATGAATGGTTTCGCCAAGTCCGATCCAAGCGACTAACTCTGAGAACACTGACTTACATACATTTTGTTCCCTTTTATAGCAACTATACGCATGATCCTACGACAGTTTCATGCGATTGGAAATTGGAATCCATCTTATCACACATTAAGTGCCACTCTTTTGTTTCTTTACTTGTGTAGCCAATCAAGTGACATGGCTCAATAAGCTGCAATGAAATGCGGACCCTGATGATGAAATCAACAGCATCCTGTGGCTGGGAAGATGGTACTTACTCTGATCCTGGCAGAATGACTTTCCTCAATCACCAAGACCCTCTTAATGTTCACAAAATCAATATTCTGTCTGAGGTTTAATTAGCTTCTGATGCAAACCCTAAGGCCATTATTACCTTCCTTGAGAGTATGTTCAGTGATCAAGTTCAATTGGAGACCACCTATTGAATGGATAAAATTATTCTGATGAGGTTTTGGAGTAAAGTGAAAAAAATGTCGAGCCATGAAAGTCTAGTCTAGATCTAACCTAATACTCGTGTGAAAAGACGATGAAATCCTAGTGCGAAGTAAACAACAATGCTGCTACTCAGTACTTGAATTTACGTGCACTTCTGGGATGTGGCTCCAAAATTTATTTCATCATCCCATTTAATACGCTGACCTTTCTTCTCTGCCCATCTCTCAATTTACGTTTACAGATACTCCTCTCTCTGTCTCTCCATAAATTTGTCCCTCTCTACTGACTATTGATAAAAAGCCAAAGCACCTACTTCCTTCTTCGCTGGTTTTGACTAGCAAAGATGGGTCGATCACCATGCTGTGACAAGATTGGTCTGAAGAAAGGACCATGGACACCTGAAGAAGATCAAAAGCTCTTGGCATATATAGAAGAACATGGTCATGGAAGCTGGCGAAATTTACCAGCCAAAGCAGGTGATATGTCATGTTAATGATTTGTGTGTCTATGTAGTGAAGTTTTTAACTAACCGTAGTTGAGTGAAGAAAACTGCAACTTTTGTCTCTTCATTTTTAGGTCTTCAGAGATGTGGAAAGAGTTGCAGACTTAGATGGACTAATTATCTCAGACCAGATATTAAAAGAGGAAAGTTCAGCTTGCAAGAAGAGCAAACCATAATTCAACTCCATGCCCTCTTAGGGAACAGGTGCAAAGATCCTTAAACCTGACAGTCTTGACATGGTTTACTTGTCACATTCAGACGTTATCATTCTTTTGAAGCACCCCAAATGACTGGATCTGAAAGAGTCTTCTCACATTTCAACAATGTGAATTCTTTTAGTGAATTTGGGAGTAGTTTCTACTTCAACAATGTCATAAGTTCTGACCTTGTGTTTCTCCTAGTGTTTTTTGGCTTTGTTATGAAAGCTTAACGATTAGAATTAGCTCCTCTCCAGCAACATGTAGTTGCCTTTATTTCTGACCACAATAAACCACTCGCTTGAGCATGTTGTGTACGTGAACATGTCTTCTTACATTTCAAAAGAGGTTCTGCAGCGTGACATAGAAAATCATGATTTTGTTTTTGGGTCCTTTTCTTTTCTTCTCCAGTCTTATCATTGTATCTAAGAGGTTTAGAGCATAGAAAAAGGCTTTGTATATCTCATAGTTCGTACGTCCCTCACTTTATATTCTTCCCAAGGTCTGTTCTTATATTCTCATCCTCAGGTGGTCGGCTATAGCTACTCACTTGCCCAAGAGGACAGACAATGAGATTAAGAACTACTGGAATACACATCTAAAGAAAAGGTTAACCAAAATGGGGATTGATCCAGTGACTCACAAGCCCAGGAATGATGCTTTACTGTCCAGCGAAGGCCAATCCAAGAATGCAGCTAACATTAGCCACATGGCTCAGTGGGAGAGTGCTAGGCTCGAAGCTGAGGCTAGACTCGTTAGAGAATCGAAGCTACGTTCACATTCATTTCAACAGCAGCTTAGCCCTCAGAGTTATATTCCTGGTTCAACTTCAGTTCATCCTCCACGATCATTTGATGCACTGAAAGCTTGGAACGGTGGGTGGTCAAAATCTAGTGAAGGTAATGGTGGTACCCTAAACACTGGAATTGGAGGTGACCTTGAGTCTCCAACATCTATTCTTACTTTCTCAGAGAATGCTCCTCCAATCATGATTTCAGCCAATATGGGAGAGAATTCGGTTCCTCTAATTGAGTTTGTTGGCACTTCGGGTTCATCAGAGACTGGAATTATCAAAGATGAAAGCGAGCACGATTGGAAGGGCCTGGCAAATTCAAACCATTTACCGGAGAATTCAGTATCATTTTCGTCTGACTTTCAAGACATGACGATCTCCATGGAAGGGACATGGAGTCCAGAATCTCTAAGGACAAATAGCGGTCATGTTCATGTTGGAAATGTGATGGAAGAAGGGTTCACTAGTCTTCTCCTTAGTGACTCTACTGAACAGAACTTCTCAGAAAGTGGCAAGGACTCAGAGAACAGTGGAGGTAGTGGCTACTATGAAGATAACAAGAATTATTGGAACAGCATTCTTAATTTGGTGAATTCTTCTCCTGCTAATTCACCAATGTTCTGAAAATAACCAAAATAAGGTTCCCCCTGCGTGGTTAGAAAGTGATGATGTGCCAGTTAATTACAAGTAACACCACCTTAACCCAGATGTCCTGCCATTGGTTTAGTTTCTATTTGCTAGAAGTCCAAGTATAGGATAGGAAAATGTCTTCGCCAAAAGGGTTTGGATTGCTTCCATACTTTCCAAGTGTGAAAATAAGATTCTCCACTAATGTTGTAGATGGACGCAACAAGATGAAGTTTTGGCAATAATCCTCACTCTCTCCCCCTCTCTTTCTCTTTCTTATGTGAAATGTTAATAGCTAGGATAGATATTCTACTCAGTTTATGGTCCATTCAAACATAACTTAGTTTGTCAGCTTAATGATAAGTGACATGTCATCTTTGATTAATATTATGGTGGATTGAGATATGCACGGTCCAATTCAAGTAATTGATCCTGAACATTGTTAAAGAATGAATTAGCTATACACTTGTTAAATAAGATGGTGTATTTATGAGACTTTATTGCTGTCAGTTTTACGTCGTATTCTGCTTACAGGCAACGAAGGTAAGTTCACTTAACGTCGTATTCTGCTTACAAGCAACAAAGGTAAGTTCACTTGTGCTTGCCAACAAAAAAAAAAAAATTCTGGGGGAAAAAGTGCCGAAAGGACTATAAAATTGACAGTCAAGAACAAAAAGAAACCAAAAATTTTTTATGAGAAACAAAGTGAAAAGCAAAATTAGAAATTTGGAAGCTAGTGTTCCTTCTTTTCCAAGAAGATTCTTTCTTCCCACTAAGGATCACATACTTAGCGAGCGACTCAGCCGTTGGCACCAATATCTGCACTGAGATCCAGTTGTAATGACCCCTTATGGGGCTTATGATCAATAGAATTCCCACATTTTTTAGCAAAGGTTGTAAAGGTCTGAACTTGAGTTTCTATCTTTGTGACAGGATAATATGGAATTTCGACATAAGACGACTCCTACTGCATAATTGCATATTCATGAATATTGAATGAATCAAAATGAAAATTATAGCTATGAACATCCAACAAATATGGACTGATATAGTAGGGTGCTTTCTACTTGTAGCAAGCAATTCTCATGAATCATCCCCATTAATTTCACTGCAATCTTCAATACTCCACTCCCGTGAGAAACAGAAAGACTTGAGAAACACAGGAGGAGCACAAGCCTCAAAAAGCATAATATCCTGCATTAATGATTGCAAAAGAAGCGACTCGTAACATCAACAGACACCTCTAGCTTGGCAATTTCCAATATATTGTCACCTGTCAACATATACACCCTTTACACCATTGTTTCAGCCTCAGGATCTGACAGTGATATGAAAACATATATTGGAAGATTGTGATATGAATTGAACACTGATTATTAGAAGAGAAAACTGATTATTAGAAGAGAATCTATCTAATAAAGTTCCATTTTGGTTAGTAGGTTCTACGATAAGACAAAAGCAGCTCTACAGAATATCCTTTCATTATCAAATTTTCGTTGTCTTTCGGTTGTCCTTTTCCAAAACTATTAATTTATCTGCCATGTACAGTCTCATATGGTTTAGAAAGATCTTTCACTTCCAATTGCCATGTCAAAAAATGTTTGCAAGATAAATGGGGAAGTTATTGACTTGTACAGTGGAGCAACTGTGCATTTATGAATCCATAATCCCTTAATGGCAGCAACTTTGCATGAAACTAGAATTTGCTTGAGCCTTTCATTATTTACTTTTAGGCAACCAGGGTCTACTCTACTGGAAAGAAGAGTTGTCAAGTTCTAATGTGCTTAGCTTCTGCAGCTACTTCCGCACTTCTTTGTCACAGTATGCTTCTAAAGATGGAGTACTTCGTTCCTCAAAAATTTTGGATGTACCAACTAAAGCATCCTGATCCTGGTAATTTAAAACCTGGTTTCCGAGTTCGTAAAAGGCAGCTTTTAATTTTGTCCCCAACAGAAAACTTTCTATTATCTTATAAGAAAATTCAATATGGTTTCCCATTATTTCTTTCATTTTCTTCAGTCCTTTATCCTTTATTTAATATTAAAAAGATACTGACAAAAACGTAATTTGCTTACTGACTTCAATGAGGACAAAGGAAAATTTGGGAACATCACTGAATAAATGAATCTAATTGTTCCACGTGCCCATCTTTCGAAGATTTATAAAACACTGTCAGGGGAAAAGCTAAATACAAGGATCATCCTGCCATGTCGCGTGGTGCAGAAGCAAATGGTTTCTGACCCCCCAAATTCTAATATCACTAGAGATTCATTATTGACGTCCCCATGTATGAGGTAGCTCATGTGTGAAAGTATGTACCACAGGATATGATCTTAAACTGTGAATGTGGTTTTTCTCTTTCAAGATTTCCAATTGAGGTCAGAGGAGTACAATGAATTGAACTTTTGAATTCAAGTCTTAATGACGATATCAGTTCCTAACTCAGGTGGTAACTTCTGCATCTTTAGTATCCTGAGCAATTAGTCTTAACAGATTGTTGACTAAGTTTTTGTGAGAAGACGTTTTCTCATTGTTCACTAGCCTTAGGCATTCGGCAGCACAATTTCCAAGTTGACTGTTCAAGTGTCACTGATCCCAAATATCATCTTGGAAAACATGGCGTCCTGCTTAAAAGTAAACGTAGAATATCCAAAAGTATAATATACAACTCCCTGGAACAAGCTAAGACACATTGAAAAGGAGATGGTTGCGGACAGAGGTCACTTTCTTCCATCGTCATTTGTTTTCAAGGTCAGTTTCACCACAATAGAAACGTTACCCTACCAAAAGTGATTCCTATATTAATCTCACAGCCGTCTTAAACAGGACACAAGACAAAAGGAAACAAGAAGAAAGAACGAATTCAAAATTTGTTCCACTATCTATTAGCAAAGCAAATTGAAGGGGAGGGTTTTATCACAGCTAAAGTCAATCATGAAGCCTAAGGACATGTAAGTGAGAGTGGTAAAGGGTTTGCACCTAACAAAATCTAGGGGATTGGATATTTGTCAATATGTATGATCCATGTCACACTTTCTAACAAATATCCAACTTAAATTCCACTGTTATGTACGTTGTGACCCTAAGGGCACATGGAACATGTCTTGTTCTGTCATCAAAGAAACAATTCACCGTAGAAAAGATAAAACCAAGAGCTGAAATTTTCCCATTAATGAAGAGAACATGAAGCCAGGCTGTGCTGATAGTTGTAGAACAGAATCAAAGGGTGAACTTTTAGTCACAATGCTGATATCCAAAAGAAATTTTCTGGTTTTTTACGTGATACAAGTTTTTTCTCCAAGCTCTTGTATAGGCGTACGGGAACATTTATTTCAGTATATAATGCACCTCACATGGGTATTAAATTACCTTGCCCAACTGTGCTCATTAAATGAGCTGCTCTTTCTCAAATTTGAGCATGTGCCATGTACCTATCAACACAAATACAGAGAAATGTTAACCAGATAGGAATGTTATCACTTGTGACTGCATCACTTTGTACCTTTACTTTTGCTTGTTGAACTGAATTATGATTCTGGTTCGGTCCAGCCAATAACAAAAGGCCTTTTGTAAGAACTAGCAACATTGAACATTTCATGTTTGTTGCTGGATAAGATGAAAGATCATTAACTTCTAGGAATGTAGAGGATTTGCCAAGTCCGCTGACATAGTTGATGCAATAAAAATCTCAAATTTTCAAGTTGGTGGCCTTACATTCTAAGGTGTTGGCTTTGCAAAATTGAGAATAGTAATTGATCAAGTCGAAGCTAAAATTTTTCAGGAAAAGGTGACATCTTATAGTGGTTTCCCAGATATTTTGAACTAGTACTGTCAAGCTTTTAAACTAGTCAAAATGCGTACCTAACACCAAAATAGACTTGACTTATCATGAAATGCCAACTGATAATCTGGATAAATTTGCTGACCAAGATCAGAAGTTTAACAGGGCGGTTAAATTATTTCATAATTTCAAGGAAAACTATCCAAAACAAAAAACAAAACAAAACAAGAGCTAACTCATATTTTTGATGATTTTCTAGAAGGATGACATTGCTTAACGCTTGATTTCATGTATTATAAGAACAAACCAGAAGCACCATGATGAGCAAAAGAACTCTATTGATTAACTTGACATTAGAGTAACCTCAGGCTTTGAAGTTTGAATGGTTTCTTCTGTAGAATGAACAGGGCTTCTTTTGATCCTTTGTTTCTTACCAGTTACCTCAGCCTGCATGCACATACATAAAGCAGTTTAGCTACTCAGTTCTAAGCCATGCTAAGATTTTTGGGCTAGTTTAGTTCTTAGTGCTTTCCAGTACTTCTGACGTTATTGTCTATTGTGCTATTTTATTTTCTTCTGCATGAACATTACACGGTTTATTGTTTCCAAGTAGGAGCTTGTGGACTTTTAAGTTCCACACTGTTTTGTATTTAAACCAATTACGTTCGCAAAGTCAACTTCCCACTTCCTCCATTTTCTTCTCTTGAGAAAAACTAAAACTAATTTCCAGAGAACACTTCCAGGTCAAAAGTTTACAATGGATGAAATCACGCTGAATTAATCAAACAAGCCGTAGGTTTAAGTGAACAATGTCTAGATTCAACAGAATACTTTTATCTAATTCCAGGGACTATAAAGACCATCAATTAACCCTTAATTACCAAGCTGAGACTTTTTAGCTAGCTTTTTCGACAGCGACAGCATCAATGTCTATATCTGAAGTCTCTTACATGGTTTCAGGTTGCTCGGACTTGATGCTCTCGTTTCATCCACATAGGCACCTCTGTCATAAAGAATGCAATGCCCACCTCTTATTAGAACTACGATTAGCTTAGCCTTCATTTAATAAAACTTCAGGTGATGCGCATTGATCCGGCGCTAGCTTGGTTTCATGGCACATAACCAAAAAATGTTCAACAAGCTAGAACTCTGACATCTAACAGACTGCAACAATAACCTGAAAAACCTTTCCAATATATAACAAATCTTACTTGCAATATCGTGATATTTGTTATCATTTTCTTGATCACTGCTATAGGTGACAAAAGCAGTAGCCCCATGACAATAGTACTTCTGGTCTTATCCATTAAGAAGAGTGTGGACCTCTGGCAACTGCTAATTAACCAAAACATTAAACGATCATATGGCAACTATGCTGCTATCAGCAAGGCCTAGTACAAAATGCAACAGCTGCGACTCAAAAACTTGATTGGGTGGTCCAACCATCATTAATCATGCTGGCACGTATAGCTTGACATCAAAGTAAATCTCTAGACTAGATAGGTGTTTCAAATCAAGTCCCAATTAGAGCAGTGAAAGAATTCAGCTACAAGAATAGATCAGTACAATTATACACTGCCCTTTCGGCTATAAGTTAATATAACTGCATCCTTGTCTCCTGCCGCTTAAGCAGAGAGTCCCACTACCTATCTACACGTCCACAAGTTCAGAGTTATGCGTCAAGTTGGAGAATACGTTGAATCATTTTGGAGAATTATTAAGTAGTCACCGATAATTGTACTGAATTGTCATATACACTGCAAAACTGCTAAGCGCCAACGTATCGGCAGTTTTGAAAGCGGACCAGTTACATGAAAAGATGAAAGGATAATCTTTCAGGAATCAGATACAAATGTCATTCACCACCTTATTGATGATCATGTAAGACAGACTCGGGCGACAAATCTAATGAAAGACATCAATATATAAGCTGAAATCCTTAACTAAATATGAACATACAAAAGTTCAACATAGATTTTTTACCACCGCAGCGCATCTACAATCAATTCTTTTGCCTAAAAACACTAAGCCAAACATAAAAGATTGCGGTTTTCTTTCGAAATGACCGGTTTTGTCAAAGTTTGGAAGTCAATCCAGGCAGTAAGCAAAATGGTGCTATTGAATCATGTAAAATTCCAAGTTTACAACCCACAAGTCGAGATGTTACTGAATCATTTGGAAAAATAATTGTCAGGGCAATTACAGGCAGCAGAAACACGAAAGTTTAAGCTGCAAAGCGCATCCCTTTAGTCCATTTTGCACATGAAAGATTAGGCCACTGCTAATCCAAATATCAGACAGGGCCTCAGTACTAGTGCATTACCAAAAACCACACAAACCCACATCAGAAATCAAAAGAATTGCAAAACCCTGCTTAACGAGACCTTAGATTCTGCCTGCTCTCAACCCTAACATTCGGCCGCAAACTAGTTGGGGGGGTGATCTCCTCGCACTTTGTGTGTCGAGGAGAACTCTTATAGTAGGCAGGGTGGCTTGTCGGGTATACTTATGTTCTTTGAACTCCAAAACCCAACTTGAGAGCAGCTACATCATCCAAGTTTCAGTGAAATCATAGGCCCAAACATGTTAGCTGGATTGGTCTTGCAAACTTGCGTGTAAGCAATATCATATTCCGCTCTAAACTCAACTCGGCTGAAGCCCAAAACGTATAAATCAGTCCCATTACAATCTAATCATATTTGAGGGAAAATGCTCCCACTTTACATTTATATTAAATTAATGTTTATAAAATTTTGAAATAAACTATTAATTATTCTAAATATATTAACAAAATCAAAACATTATTTTTATCAATTCACAGTTTTAAATAAATATATTTATAAAACCAAAATATAATATATAATGCATTTATAAATTGAAGTAGATATTAAAATTAAATCATTTTATATATTAATAAAGAATTCATCTAAATTCTACCATCGTCATCAACACTTAGTAGAAGTCTCGCTACAGCACGAAGTCTGGAAATATTCGATAGTACTTAGCCTTACCCTCCGATAGACAACTTAATGATAGCTATTCATAATATAGTATATTATGTTTGTTGGCTTTACATTTATTCAAAATACATTTTATAAAATTAAGACATGATATAAATTATGGTTTAGTAAATGTATTCTTAAAATAAGGACACAGTATGAATTTATTTGTTTTTATTATTCTAAACAAATACATTATAAATTCAAGATAAATATAAACTTATCTATACGAATATGTTTGCAAAATTGAAGCATAACTAAAAATATAATCAGTTAATGTTTATCAACATATAATAAAAAAGTATAATGTGTCATTGAAAATATAAAAAAATATAATATTTTTATTTATATAACATTTATAAAATAATATATTGTAATTTTTTATCTCATGACAAGTGGCAAACCTTGGAGTAAATAGCTTAATTTCTTTAATAAATAATTTACAGAAATTAGTGATAGAATTATTTAATTTCAAATAGTAATTTATGATTAATAGATGTATAATTGTTATAAATATATCCTTAAATTTTTTATATTATATTTTAAGAAGGCATAACTCTTTATATTATATTTTATATTTTATATAATTAAATAAAAATATTTTTTTGTTTCTATCCATATATATATATATATATATGAAAAGGAATAATATCATAAAAGATAATGATGTACTTAATCTTTTTCATTTTATGTTTATATCTACATAACAATCAATATTAAATGTATATGAACTTTTACATAAAATTTTAAAAGAATAAGTATATTTATTAATATGAGTATATCAATTTTTAAAAGGACAAAAAAGTAACTTCATTATAAAATTATGCATATATGATACATTATAAAATGGCATTATATCATGAAAAAATTTAACAGGTATATATAAGAAATTTACCATATTTAGTAACAATATGTAATTATGATAAGATTATTATAACTATTCTCTAAATGAATTTATTATTAAATTTTTAATTTGATTTTTAAACTTGTAAAATGTTAAATTTTATTATGATTTTAAAATATAACATAAATTAAAAAAGTATCAATTTATAAGAAGTTTAAGTAACTTCATATACTATCTTCACCTATTTCAAACATTATTGTAATTGTTATTTATATGCAAGTACTATGAAAATATATTATATTGTTTAAGCAGGTAAATATATACCACAGTTAATATTATACATATAAGTTTTTAGTGATTCTTATTTTCTTGCCTACATTTATAAATATCATTTGTATTTCTATAAAAATAATATAAAATTTATATTTTATATGAAGGAGTAGAGTGATTATTGAATATTTGTATAAATTTGTTAATTACAATATTAAAAATTAATTTATATTAATTGAATTTTTTATGATTTTCAAGAAAGGTATTATGAAAGATGTTAATAAAAATTTTAAGTAACGTAATTATAACTTATGAAAAATATAGTTAACATTTTTATTTCAGTATGAATATGTTAATAACTTTTTTTGATTAATATTTGATTAACATTTTATAATAAATTAATATTTATTATCGAAATAGTTACATTGACAATATAAAAATTATTTAAACTTTAAATATATATATATAAGTATTTCAACTTTCTACACAAAATATAGTAATTAATATCTCTTAATGCGTATTACTACTTTATAAAATATTAAGAATGTTAATAAATTCTTATAGTGAGTAATAGTGTACTATTAATAAAACGTTATATAATTAATTATTTTAATTTAGACAAAGCTGGAAAGGGAGCCGAAAACGGAGTTTAATTATATTATTGTCACATTTCTATTTTCTAAATCTTATTAACAAACTAAAAATTAGTCGCCAAAAGCTTATGATTTGTCCAGTGAGGCTGCTATCAGTATCATTACCACTTTAAACAATATTGAAATCTGAGTCATATCCTATCATCTCGTGGGAACAAAATTGCCATCAATTCGAAAGCATAGCGATAATGGAGTAACAGCGTAGGAAAATGTCCATAATACCCAATGCACCATAAACCTCAATTTCGTATTTTTACTTGGGAAAGTGTAAGACTAAGACATAAAGCTTTCCAAATTTGGGCTTTTATGTGCAAGCAAATCCAAGTGCTAATTGACTTGGAAACCAAGAGGAAAAGGTTTGCTCTCTTTTTCTCCATACATTATAAGAGATTTCCAAAAGAAAGACATGGAATAGTTGGATGGGATGTGAAATTGTGTGGCTCAAGATAAATAGCTTTTTTGTTTGATACCTTTCTCTCCTTTGCTTTGCTTTCGGCTTTATAAAGAACAATTTGCATCACAAGTAGACGTAGTCCCCTTGTTGTAATGAAAATGAGGGTGGAGTAAAAAGGAATACTTTTAGCCGTTTTTGTTGGTGAAAAAGTGGAATGAATTTAAAATATGATTTTAAAAAATAAATTTATAAAAAGTAAAGATATTTATATGTTTAGATACTTATAAGAATTTTAATAGAAAAATTGCGTGAATTCTTATTATAGTGTTTGGTATGTAACAATATTTTGTAGAATGTAATTTAATTTTAACTAGTGTTTTTAATTATATCTTTACAAACTGATTCAAAATTAAAATCTAGGCTAATTAGTTAGATTAAGTAGAAATTGCTTTCATAAATCAAGCAAAAATTGTATCTTTATTTAACGAGTAACATGATTACTTCCAATCAAGGCATTCGGAGTACAAAAACACCATAATTTAATCTAAAATGTTATTGATTAAAAAAATAGCAAGAGCAATAAAATAATTACTTTCATAAATCAAACAAAAAACTACATAAAAGTTAAGTAAGAAGGAACTTGAAGATTGTCAATTGAAACTTTTGAACAAAAATATCCAAAATCTTGCTATCAGAAGAACAATTGAAGAGGAAGTAGGATTTTATGCCAGAGTTGAGAGAGAAAGAATTGTTCAATTGACTAGCACATTTTTTTGATTAAATTTCAAAGGGAAGTAATCTAAATACCAAAGAGGTGAAGAAATTTAGAATTCAAATAAAGTACTACTACTTTTTCTAAATTAAAATTTCTTTTACTTTATTAACTACTTAAAAAATAAATTAAATATAATAATATAAATTTTAAGAAAAATATTAATTTTGTGAACAAAAATTCATGCCAACTTTGAGCAAGTGGAATTAGGTAAGTTTTCACTAACTTGAGCATTACGTGTACACAGGCATGAATCATGAATGATACTCACGCGTCCTTCTCCACCATCAAGGTGGCTGCCACCCATTCGACCTGATGGGCATTAAACAAATAGAAAATAAATTAATTCTTAATAATCAACTGATTGCTTATGTTCTTCAAAGCAACGAAAATATATCAACTACTTCGAGTTGATTAAATATTGACCAGAAGTATATTTAATAATCAAATTGCAAAGTTATGACAGAGATTTAAAATTAATTGTCATTGTCTATGTGATTCATAATTAATTTAGGTGGAACTCTCAACATATTCAATAATTAATTATAAAACACTATTTATTAACATAATTTCATTAAAAAATATTTTAAAATAATCTAACATCGTGTACCATTTCCTCGTCACTTATTTTATGGAGAAAGCATTACCATGAACTGGTGAGTGTCGAACTTGATCGTTATTAATGGTTGTCAATCTCCACAATTTACGAAAAATGTAGGTGCGGATTAAAGGTTTTTCTTTTTTCCAAATATTAGTTGTATAAAAACGAAAGATATCACATTCAACTAGTCAATTACTTATTTTACATTTTCAAAGTATATATAAGAAAGGAAAATTCGTCCTAATAATCAATACTGCAACTAACGAACACGGCTTGATGCTAAATTTGGCTATAGTATGATATGGTATCGATACGTCAATATCATGTGCTATTTTAGATAATTTTTAAAAGAATTATAATATAATTTCTAAAATTTATAAAATTACAAAATAATCTCTCAAATTTTACTTTATAATTTGTAACTTTATTTCAACTGTATCTCAAAGATCATAATAATAGACATTTAATATAACAATTATCTCTTTAGTCTTATTAATATTATTTTTAGCATATTTCTCATATCTATAATAATCACGACTACCATAGAACAACCATAGTTAATATAAGAAAAAGATTGTTTAATTATTATATAGATATAAAACTAAAAATAATATAACATACTTTAAACATTACAACTTATCATATTAAAATGTCATATGATAATGATATAGGCTCGTAAGCGTGAGAACATGAGTTCGTACCCCCACCCCTTCTCTTTATGTTATGTTTAGTTGGACGTAAAGTTTTTAAAAGAATGTAATGAAATGGAATTGTTTATAATAGAATAAAATATAATGGATGTAATATTAGAAAATTACTATTTGGGAGGGATGAAAGGGTTCATAATGTAATATTTTGAAATGTTGTTTGGATAAAAGGTTTATAATGTAGTATAGTATAAAGTTGTTTATCATTTTATATTCCATCATAAACTCCAAGATGGAATGAGATGTAATATGAAACCATCCTCTTTCATCTCATCCCATTCCATTTCATTATAAATTCTCATCTCAAACGATAAAATAATATTACATTCAATTAATAAACTCGAATCAAACATAGCCTTAAAGTTGATTGGTTTAACTTTGTATGGTTTCCTTTATCCATTCCTAAAGTTGCATTTAACTTATGCCTTGCCCTTAAATGCAAACTTCCCACAAGAGATAGGATTCACAAGTTTTTGAATATTTATAGCAAATGTTAACTTTGCAACTGAAAAAAGGAAAATAGTTAAACATCTCTTATTTGAATGTAATTACTCTGATGACATTTTGGAGGAGAATAACTTAATCATGTGAACCCCCACACTCGCTTTATTTTTGGCCTAATCTTATTGAATGGTCAAACAAAAATCATATGCTCAATAAAGGAGACTATATAGCCTTCTGAATAATTTTAAGCAATGCAACTGGCTTGCTATGAATACGAGGGCCTTCTAAGAAAAAGCTCAATACAAGAATGTATTACTATAAGAGTTGAATTCTATAAGGGAACAACTGATTTGCCAGAAGATCTAACTATCATGCAGCCCCTACATTATTGAAGCTTGGAAATTGAATTAGAACACATCATAAAAACGTCTACCTTGAAGGGAGTTTTAAACCCATAAGTTGGATTTGTACTTTCTAGTATAGTGAACTAGATCCCTTTTGGGTTTTAATGGCTTGTTTGGAAATCAGTAGATTGCATTAGCTGTTAACTGATTCTATTAGTGATTAGCTAATAATGAATTAATATAGCTGATTTTACCAGTAGATAACATCAATTGTTTATTTAAAGATATTTGATAAAATTAAATGTTTACTATGAACTATTTATGTGTAAAATGACTTACGAGGCTTTGACTTAAAAAAATTATAAGGACATGAGTATTAGTTGTTTATATCTTAGTATTTCTTTGAATATTCTTATAAAAAATTAGATAGAACAAAAGAAGTCAACACAATCATTTTATCTACTATTTTCTATCAAGTCTTAAGAACATCGAAAGCCCTCTTAATACAACTTATCAATGACGAATGAGCTTGATTTAAAATTTTTGAGATCCTCTTACATTTGTATCACGAATGGCCAACTGAAGAACTTGAAAGATCACTAAAATGCCACTAAAAATAAACTTAAGTGAGAATGAGTTCGATCACATCACATCAGGAGTTTTTTCTCAAATGCAACACCAACGAGCTTAATATGAAAATCGGTCTATAAAAATGATATCGTTTTAATTTCTAATTTAAGGTTATAATTTTTTGTTACTTTAATTTTATTTTTTTAAAATTTTTAAAAATTGAAACTATATTTTTGATATATTAAATTAAAATAAAATTAATTTTAAAATTGTTTATATTAATCTATTAAAATTTAAACTTAGATAAAAATAATTAATTTAAATTTGACTTATTCATTTTCGATTAAATTGAATTAAATTATGTACAATATGCAAGTGATAATAAAATTATATACTAAATATTGATATAAAAAAGACCTAAATATCGGGTTTATATAAAAGTAATTAATGTAATATAATTACAAATAACAAATTTAAAAGTAATTAATTTTTAAAAAGTTAATTTAATATTAAATATTTTAATATTTTAAATTAATAACTAATTTTTTAAAATATGTATAAATTAAGTCAAATTTATATTTCTATCTTTATATCTATCTATCTCTATCTCTTTGGGTAATTTGTAATAACTTTTAGATATAATGTCCTTTTAATCCCTTAATTTCTTAGTCTCTGGAGGAAAACACTCATCATATATAGTAACGTTTTCAAAATCAACGGATTAAGTTCAATTTGTCAACTCAATCAGCTGATTACTAAACATAATGACCCTATTTGGCAATTAGCTGGTTGCATTAACTGTTAGCTAATTATATCAGCTAATTTGACCAGTTGATTACATTAGTTGTTTGTCATTTAATATTTGGTAAAATTAACTGTTTAGTATTAGCTATTTATGTGTAAAATGACTTATGAGGACATGACTTTAAAAAAATTATAAGGGTATGAATGTTATATATCTTAGTATTTCGTTCAATATTCTTATAGGAATTTAGATTTTAGATATTAAATTCTACAAAAATAAGTTT
>JANZXR010000008.1:13306820-13319964 GCA_027575705.1 Erythroxylum echinodendron
AGTCTTCCATAGGTGTAGAAATTGTTTTTGACTTCAAAGGAAAAACTGTATTGATTTAGGTAGAATTAGCCAAAGTTGTCTTCAGGAAATTTGCAGCTTATCTTTCTAGCTTTCCAACGGTGTAAAGTATGGAATTTTTGGATATCGGAGCTGAGGGTTATGCTCATTACAAGTTAGTGACGCTGCACAGGGTGAATATTAGATGTTTGTGTAGACTTTCTTTGCTTGAATTAATAGAAAATAAGTTCTATGGTGTTTTGAGATGGGATGGAGAGTGAGTGTGGTAAGTTAGAGATGAAATGGAGGTGAAAATGATGAGAAAATTGAAGTAATAATGATAGGATATGTATGAGAGGTGTTAGATATGGTTTAAGGATTAGAAATCTGGAATTTAACCCGTAGCTGTCCGTTAGACGGACTTGATGTCCATTGGGTGGACCTTCTCGGGTCTAAAAATATCCCATCTCAGTTGATGTCCCTTTGGAGGGACATCATGTTCGCCAAGCGGACCTTCTCGAGTGAAAAATGGCTCCCAAGCCCGCTATGTCCGTTTGAAGGGACATTATGTCCGTTAGACCGACCTTCTCGGGACGTTTTTAAAAATGTGCAAATTTTGACCCTCTAAATGGAAAAATCTCACTTTGGGGTCTTCACGGAAGTTGTAGAAATCAAAGTTCTCTTTGAAATCGTACTTGAATGGTCTAAATCCAACGTCTCTATCAAAAGTTATGCCAATCGTTTCATAATGAACTAGAGACATAGAACTACAATTGTTCTGAAGAAGTCAATTTTGTGATTCCACTGCCGGAATTGGTTTTAGGCTAGAGAGATCCTATGAAAACAACCTTATAGGATAATACATTTACGTCTT
The DNA here is from genome assembly GCA_027575705.1 of Erythroxylum echinodendron. NCBI lineage: Eukaryota > Viridiplantae > Streptophyta > Magnoliopsida > Malpighiales > Erythroxylaceae > Erythroxylum > Erythroxylum echinodendron. Next base: position 13,307,692 of record JANZXR010000008.1, read on the forward strand.
TGATATTTCAGATAGTTGGGCTCCGAAAATGGGGTCCAACATTTCAAGCCCACTTCAGATCAAATCAACTCCATTATAGGATGGGTTCGTTTTCCAGAATTGCCTTTGGAATACTACTCACCTCTAGCTTTAAAGAGAATTGTGTCAATGATAGGGAAGGTAATTCGTATCGATTCAACTACTCAAAGTGTAGTACGCGGAAGCTTTGCCTGTGCATGTTTTGAGTTAGATCTCCTCAAGCCTTTGAGGTCTTCCATTCTTGTTGGCAAATTTCTCCAGAGAGTTGAATATGAAGGTTTTCAATTGATTTATTTCAAGTGTGGTTAATTTGGTCATAAGCGAGACGCATGTCCTGATGATAAGCAGATGCCAAAAAGCAATGATAGAGGATCTGATCAATTTAATCAACATGATACAGCTGACGAAGTAACCAAAGTTGAGTCTTCGATGCATCCTATAACTTCACACCCTGATGAGAGTTCCTTCAGACCTTGGATGTTGGTCTAACGACGTTCTCAGTGGCCGTTGACAGGTGGAGCTAACAAAGGAAACAATTTTATGAGGATTGATACTTGGCCTAACCAGGGGAATAGATTTTCCACGTTAGCAAATAAGTTTGATCCCGTGAGTCAAGCTAGAGACAAAAACTGTCAATCTAGAAAATCTGATGGTAGTCAGTGAAGAATTACTTTCGCAAATGGCCAAGTTTGACGTCCTAAAATTTCTACTGGTATTCGGATTTCCACTCTCGGGTCTAATAACAGTAATGGCTTTAAAAGGCCAGAGGAAAAATTCGAAGCCTCAAGTAAAGGGAAAGTGCTTCTCTTTTCGTCTACATAGTTCATGGAACCACCACATGGCTTTCATTTTCAAGCGGGCTTTTCTGCTGATGTGGTTTTTGAGGCTCAACGTTTAGATTCTCGAACTGGACCTTTAAAAAATGGGTCTACCTCTTCCACTTTAGCATAACCAATTATTAGCCCATCACATAGGCCTAATTTTGATATTTTACAACAGAGTCCTATGGAGGTGTTCACTCCAGCTCAAGCTTAGGGTAGCACTAAAGAGACCACTGACCCCAATATTCTTCCACCGGCTCATCCTCCTTCGTCTGTCATAGGAACCTTAGGTAGTTCTAGTGATACAACTCTTATTAATCAGGAGGACAATGAAGATAATTCGGGAGATGTAATGTCGTCCATTACTGCTAAAAAGCAAGAAGATGACATTAATGATAGGGGGGACGAGGATGCGATGATGTATGGTTAAATTACATTGTCTTTCTGTTTCTCTATTGTTTATATCAATTCTTTTCTAGAACTTTACGGGCGCTACTAGCTCCATTTGTAAAAGAAATATCAAGGAACTTCTTAGAAGCCATAAAGTTGAAATTCTTATTGTCGTAGAACCTCAGATTAATAGAGGGATAGCAGATAAGGTCATTTGTAGTTTGAGGTTTGACGGGCATGCTAAAGTGGATGCAGTAAGTTTCTCTGGTGGTATTTAGGTGCTTTGGAAAAATTCAATTAGCAACGTTCAAGTGTTTGAAATGGGTGGTCATTTCATGGCTATTCTTATTACGTCACCTGAAAAAGTTACATGGGGACTCATGGCAGTATATACAAGTCCTACGGCAGTTACTCGGCAGTTCTTTTGAGATTATTTGCAAGAGTTTTTAGATTTTGATGGACTCCCTTGGATTATTCTTACAGATTTTAATCATATTTTTTCGAGTGAGGAAAAACAGGGTGGTAATCTAGAACCTTTACGTCGTATTGAGGATTTTCATAAGGTTGTTGTTATTTGAAAACTTATTGATTTTGATACCCAAGGTTGTTGTTTTACTTGGTCTAATAGGCAATTTATATCTGAACTTATTCGAAAAAATTAGACCGCGCCTTATGTAGTGTGGAATGGAGGCATTCTTTTCCTGAGGCTTTTGTACGTAATTTACCTCATGCTCATAGTGATCATTGGCCAGTTTTAGTTTCGTTTGAGAAAAGGTTTGTTGTTATGGCTCTGCTAGGCCCTTTCGTTTTGAAGCTGCATGGTAAACCCATTCTTCTTTTTCTCAGGTACTCCTTGCTATTTGGAATAATGATATTGGGCTGCACTCTAATCTTCACAATGTCCAGCTTACTCTTCAGCATTAGAATTCACAAACATTTGGGAATATTTTTAAAAGGAAACGTGTTTTATTAGCTCGCCTCGGTGGCACTCAGAGAGCATTAGAATGTACTCCCAATTCATTTCTTTTTTCCTTGGAAAAAAGTTTAGTGCTAAGTATAATGAGGTCCTTAATCAAAAGGAATTGTTTTGGTTTCAAAAGTCGAGAGAGAATTGGGTTCAACTTGGTGATCGTAACACACATTTCTTTCATACCACTACCTTAGTAAAAAGGAATAGGAATTGGATTCGTATGATTAAAGATGGGACTGGTAATTGGATTTGGGACGAAGTACAAGTTCGAAAGACTGTTCATCATCATTTTTATCAAGTATATTTGGCTGAACCTTTGCAGTTAGATTTTCGATAGGTTTGTCCAAGGTGTTCACAGCCAATCGAGGAGTGTTTCCTTTTATATATTATTCGTATTCCACAAGCTGATGACGTCCATGCGACTTTGAAACAGATGTCCCCCTTCAAATCTCCGAGTTCGGATGGTTTTCAGGAGGGCTTCTATCAGGATAATTGGCCCATTGTGGGAAATTCTTTGGTTTCTTTTATCCAAGATGCCTTTATAATAGGGAGTTTTGATGATACTCTAAATCGTGTGTTAGTTTGCCTTATCCCTAAAATTAATCATCCGGAAACAGTTGCTCAGTTTCGTCCAATTTCTCTTTGTAATATTTCGATAAAGCTTATGTCCAAGATCATTGCGAATCGCCTTTGGCCTTGGCTCCAACAGTTTGTAGCGCCTAATCAGAGTAGTTATTTTAGCTAGAGGTACTTCAGATAATATTATTCTTGTTTAAGAGACTATTCACTCTTTCTTTCAAAAGAAAGGAAAAAGTGGTGGTTTGATGATGAAGATTGATTTGGAAAAGGCTTATGATCATATTGATTGGGATTTTTTAAGATGGGTTCTTCAAGATGCAGGATTTCCTTCTAACATTGTGTCTTTTATCATGTTCTGTATCACTTCTACAACGATGAATTTTCTTAGGAATGGGGAAGTCACTAATTACTTTAAACTGTCTAGGTGTCTCCGTCAAGGTGACCCTTTGTCTTCTTATCTTTTTGTTTTATGTCTGAATAAGCTTTCTTGCTTGATTGAACAGGAGGTAACAGTGGGTAACTGGAAGCCTATCAAACTGTCAAGGGGTGGGCCTGCTATTTCTCACGTGATGTTTGCGGATGATTTAATTTTGATGGGCGAGGCTTTAATTAAACAAAGCAAAACCATGATCAGCTATTTAGATAAATTTTGTTTGCTAAGTCTAGATTTTATGTTTCCCCGAACACTGCTAAGACTAGACGGTATTCAACGATGTACAGGTATTACTCCATGTGTTAATCTTAGATTGTATCTTGCTGTTCCTTTTCATACGCAGCATGTTTCTCAACATACCTATGACCATATCCTAACAAAGATCAAGAAGAAATTGACTACTTGGATGGCTGATCAACTCTCGCTTGCTAGTTGAGCCACTCTTGTGCAATCTGTCACTAGTACCATAGCTATGTATACTGTGCAAATCACGAGACTTCCCATCGTTGTATCCAAAGAAATTGACTCTCTCAATAGGAACTTTCTTTAGAGTTCAACGGCTAACAAACAAAAAGTTCCACTTTTTAAATGGGATATGGTGTGTTGTCCACATAAGGAAGGTGGCTTGGGTTCGAAAAACTGCAGATATGAATTTGGCTTTGTTGGCTAAACTTGGTTAAAAACTTGAGATCAATGATAAGAGTTTATGGGCTAATATTTTAAAGTCTAAATATTTTCAAAGCTCCACCTTTTTGCAGTTGAAAATTAAACCTGTTGCTTCTTATACTTGGAGGAGCATTTATGCTAGTAAGAATATTGTGAATCAGGGTTGTTCAAGATTGGTTGAGTGTGGTGATCAAACATCCTTTTGGTTTGATAAATGGCTTGATAATTCTGAGTTGTCCTCGTTAATTGATCCAAATTCCCTGCCCCCTTTGCAAGATGGAAAAGTCTCTGATTTCTTAAACAACGAAGCCGATCTTTAGGATGTTGTACACTCCTTCCCTGAGGAAATCCAAAATCTTCTTTCTCTTTTCATGCCTGTTCGTGTAAAAAAGGACAGAACTATTTGGTCTGCTTCTTCCGTTGGTGTGTTCTCGGTGAGTTCAACTTATAATCTTCTGCTTGGGACATCACCACAACTGGAATTTAGTATGAAAGAAGAACTTGCCTCCTCGCATTAAGTTTTTCTTGTGGCTGGTAGTTCATAACCAACTGTTAACACGTGAAGCTTGTGTTCGACACCATATCATTACCACAGCCAATTGTCCAAGATGTGATGACCCTTGTGAATTAATTTTACATGTACTTAGAGATTGTCAAGAGCCGCAAGTCATCTGGTCCTCTTGGCTCCACGGTCGTCGGTTAGATGTTTTCAATTCTTTATCTCTTGTTGATTGTATTTGTATTAACTTTTGCAACTCTTCTTTTATTATTGCTAATAATATCCCATAGGCTGACCTTTTTTGTTATACCTGTTGGTATATATAGTGTTGGCATAATTGTGTCGTTTTTTATCCAGACTTTGTTTGGCCCCCCTATGCTATTAATATCATTTGTGTAAGTGTGCAGAATTTTCGCAAATATAGCACGATGCAAAAGATCTTGGTGATGAAGTAGGATATGCTCATTGCTTGGAGTCCACCACTCATTGGTTGCATCAAAATTAATGTGGATGCATCAGCACTCACAAATTCGGAAGACACGGCGATTGGAGGCCTTGCAAGGAATGCTGAAGGAAGATGGTTGTTCGGGTTTATAAGGAGACTCGATTGGGGGAACATTACAAAAGTTGAATTGTTCGGAATTTATTATGGACTGCTTTTGGCTTGGGATTGAGGCTTCCGAAATGTGTTTATTGAATCAGACTCTCTTTTAGCCGTTAACAAAGTGAATGAAGACCTTTGGCCTACAGATCAATTCTATCAAATTATTCGTGCTTGTAGGGAACTGCTTAGCCAACCTTGGCAGTGTCTTGTTATGTATACTTATCGCGAAGCAAATATGTGCGCTGACTACTTGGGCTACTTGGGCTTACAGAGACAGTTTTGATGTTACTCACCTTAATAATCCCCCTGGACAACTCCACCATGCTCGGCCTAGGGCCATCCCTATTTGTACCTAACATTCTTTGATTGCTCCCTTGTACCCCAAAAAAAAGAACGACGTCTAACTATCATTAAACTATAAGCAATATTTTTATTAATTACTTAATTTAAAAATATTTTATCTCTTAATATAAAATGAGTAATAGAATTAACTTGTGAATATTATTCAAAAATTATATAAAATTGTAAGACATTTTTATTTAAAATATTATATTATTAAAACATTTTTTATTAAATTTCTATTTGTTTATATATAATAATTTAAGAAAATCATACTTCTTTTGGTAACAAAACAACTATTAAAAAATTAAATAATATTAGAAAAATATAAACATGAAAATAAAAAAGAAAGAAAAGAGAGAGTTAGGGATAAAACATGAAAATAAAAATGAGAGAGTTAGGGATAAAACAAAATGGTTGCAAGTTAGGGAGTTAGGGATAAAACAAAATGGTTGTAAGTTAGGCATTAATATCTTATAATTTAAATTTAAATGTATTCATTAATACATGATTAAGAAGTTATGCTTTAATACCTTATTAATTCACATGTATGTATCAATTGAAAAATCATAATGTCTTTAATTGACATCATTAGTCATTACTACGTAGTTAGAAATCTATGTTTTCATACAATATCAATTTACACAAAATTTTGATATTAAATTTATAACAACTTTGGTATATTTAATCACAAGTTCGATTAAGAATGGGTAATAATAATGTTTTTAATTGATGATCATATTTTATTATAAGTTATTTTTAAAACCTAAAATTATTAATTAGGATAAAATATTTATTTAATTAAATTACGATTAGTGCTTTTTATTTAGTAGTAAATAATATTTATTCAGTAGTAAATAATATTAGAAAAAGATAAATATAAAAAAACATAAATTTTCATAGCCTTTGATAAATATACACAAACATAAATTTTCATAGCATCCCAGGAACATAAATTTATAAAGAAGGTTTATGATTACAAACTAGTAAAAACTATTACACATCTTCTGTTATATTGTTACTCCAGTAAGCTTAAAGAATAATTAACGTATGCAATAAAAAGAACAACATCCTTCCGTATCCTCCATTGCTGATTGTTTCCGAAGTAAGCGACATGGGCCTCAGTAGTTTCAATTTTCCTGTCTTTCTCTTCTGATTCCAATTTCAGCTTCTTCAAGTTTTTTGATAGTTTTGAAACTTGCTCTTACATTAGCTTTATTTCAATGGATGCTTTTTCTTCCCTCTCCTTAAGCTGCATTTTCTCTTTCTGAAGTCTCTCAAGCCTCTCTTTTGAAGATCCCACGTTACTTCTTAAAATAATAAATTTAGTTAGATAATGATGCATACGATCAATTATGAAACTGAGCAACAGGGTAAAGCCTGCAATATCAAGCTCAAGTCATTACAGCTATATGACCAAATTTAAACAAGGACGCATTACAATATATAACTAGTCATCTTCAGTAGAATTACTGCAGAAGTGCAAGTGTAGAGACATAAAGACAACTAAAAATACAACTTGAAGGTTTACGAACGATATCAAGTCAAAACTATTCAGTCAAGCAATCACGGAGGTATGCTCCCAGTTTATCAAAAACATGTGTCAGCTTTAAAGTTTACATATGTTCTGTATGATTTTAAAGCAGAATGACAATCCAATAACACAACAGGATTGGCCAGAAAACTGGCACATGCAACACAGAAAAGAAGGTCAAGACAAAAGCCACAACAAAGGCCTTTGTAATAGTATACCTAAAACCACCACTAAGTAAAATTTGAATATCAGCACATTTAGAACCTACCTACTGTAGGAAAGATTACAAACGAAAAGGTAACTGAGAAGGCTTTGTGGTAAAACCAAAGCCAAAGCTAATAAGGACAAGTTGACCAAGCCAAGAATTTTTTTTAATTTGATCGTGATTGAGCAAATTTACATAAAATCCATTTATTTTTTACACAAAACCTTCAAGTAACCCAATAGGCCAATACTATTAAAGAGGATCAAACATTAAAGACCAAAGCAATGAAGGCAAAATGATAAGCTCATGACCAAATCAAGCTAGATCCATCGCACTTCAAGAAGAGTGTGGTAAGTCAAAACTTTTCAAATTTTCTTTTTCTTCTTTAGAAGCCACAGTCTCAAAACAAGCTAAGAAGTAAAAACCCTTTGCATATAGAAGTTAGATTGCTCGAACTACTATCAGAAAATTGCAAAATGTCTTCTCTTCCAACCAAAAGGCCACCAACAGCATATACAAGTACTTGAGGTTAAATTCCATGAAAACTGATTCTACATTAAAAGGTGGCATTCCTAGAGAAGCTTAGATTCAAATGTTTTGATAGTTGGACGATGTTGAAGATAGTAGAACATAACTAAAAAATGATTGTGACAGTAAAATTAATAAACAAACAGCTTACCAAAACTTAAACTCAGGTAAACGGCGAATGAAAGGCTTGAACTCATCAGAGCCTTTGGTTGGCAGAGAAGCCTCATCAAGAGCTTCTAGCTCAGGATCCACTTTGGGCGAAAAAAACCATATAGATTCCTAACCTATACGAAATAACATAAAACCCTTGAACATAGTAAACTCTTAAAATGTAGAACATGGCTACCACTAATGTCCCAACCCCCCTCTCCAATTGATGAGGACTTCATCTATCAAGATAGTACTGAAATGCCCTCGAAGCTTCAGTTTTCCACTTAACATACTGTGCCACCAAGACTCATTCTAAATCAGATCACTCAAGCAACCTTTTCATTACTAACAGATCATTAGAACAAAGCACAAAGAACACAACTTTGACCCAACAATGGAGTTTAGCAACAATCAAACCCTCGATGAAATCAATAAACGAGTATAGAAAATTCCTGGAGATCTCATTCTAAACTCACGAAACCTAAGTGATTTGTGATCCATACAGAGCAAAGAAAACAACTTTAAAAGAATCCTAGATACCAAATAGCATTAAGAACCCACATAAAAACCTAGATCAAGAAAACAAATTTATCATGAATAGGTAGCAGATAATCATCAAAGTGGATGGCATGAAAGTGCCAATTGATCAAGTCATTATAATACCTAAAAATCTAAAAGTAAGTTCACAGATGCTTTTGATGCTGGTGATTGATGAACAAAACGAAGCCATCCATGATAAAAAAGAGAAAAATAACAACAATAAATCACATTAGAGAGAGAACGAGAGACGATATATCACTAAATAAGGGGAGGTCTGATCCTAGCAAAGAGAGAGAGAGATGAATCTAGCAGAGAGATATATCCAAGCAGAGAAGCAAACGAGAGTGACAGTGATTCTTCCAGAGAAAACGAGAGAGATAGTAACGAGGTTGGCTAAAAATTTAAGGGCAAAATTGGCATTATAGGAAAAGTAAATAGCTGATTGCCACAAAACGATGCTTACAAACAACTTTCTAACCACCAAACAAAACAAATAGCTGTTTGATGAAGTCAAACAGCTAATTTTAGTCAATTAGCTAAAAATTAACTGATCAGCTATGAACTAAACAAGGCCAATTATCAACAGTTTGACATGGTCAAACAACTAAAAACCTTTCAATCTGCTAAAAAATGGCTGATAAGCCATTTACCAAATAAGACTAATATGTTGTTTTCATGCAATAGTGTTTGATTTGTGCATCGATTATCAATTTTGTATAATGTCCTTTTGTTGATTTAATGCATTATTTAACTTTATGAAAAATTTTCTTATTTAGGAACAAAACAAAGTAAAAATGGAACCTAAAACAAAAAACACTTACAAGTAAAATTTTGATATTTATATATATATACAAAATTTAACATATACATCAAATATAAGTGGAATTAAAAGAAAAGAGAAAAATAAAAAACTTTAAAATTTATTCAATGACATATCTGCTTAAATAGCATTGGCCATAATTTTCATTTGTTACGAAGTTCTCATTATTAAAGAGAGTCTCATCATCACCATAATTCAAGCTTGATGCACCAAATGATAAATCAATATTTTCTTATCCAAGATTATCTTCCAAGCCACTCTCATCTATAAAACTTGGTTCCTCATAAATTCATTTTGCTAAAAAATTGACATTATTAAGGCAAACTAGATTTATAGAACTGGTTATTTTATTAAAGTTCTTAGTAGATAAAAAATTAAATTATTAAACATTAAGAGAAACTAAATTAAACTTAATAAACTAGTGGGACTTCCAATGGATTATTGTTGTTGTTGTTGTATATTTAAGTTAATAATGATAATTATTTGTAGTTTTATAAAAAAAAAGGCTTTTGTACTGCAAGTATATAAGTCGTAACTTGTAGTATAAAAGATCTTGTTCCCACGAAGATGAGATTAGTCATCTAACAACCTGAATGTATCTTGTCTAAGGTAATAAAAGAATAAATTAATTGAAATTAAAATAAGGTAATTGAAATTAAAATAAACTAATAAAACTAAACAATTTAATAAGTGAAACTAGTAATAACAGTGAAGTTAATCAATAATAGAAACTTGGGGTTATTCTATCCTTATATTGTCTTCCTTTTATCTTGTTAATTCAATTATCGTTTATCATAGATATCTAATTTTTTGATTACCCTCTCTTGGGATATAATCAAGTAATCTCAATTGAAATATATAGTAATTGAATTGCAAAACCTCGATTCACAAAACTACTTTTAACTACTCAATTATATTTGAAGCAATTCTAAGGATAATTAACTTACAATTACGATCTCTCTTCAATTGTTTGTTAATATGATATTTATGCGTCTTTTAAGGTATCAACTCTTGTGGCGCAACTTAAGACATATAACTTTGATTCAATCTCTTAAGTATAAGCATAACAAATATCACAAAGAAATCTTTTATTACATTCAACAAGAATAAGGTTAAACAACACAATTCAAGAATAATCCCTAATATGGCTTTAGAAATCCATAATCTTGTTCAACATATCACTAATCAAAATTACCATCAAATACAACAAAATATAAGAAGAGAAAAGAAAGAAAATAGTTTTGAGTTTTGATCTAGAAATTCTGGAAAATTAGAGTTGATCTTGATCTTTCCACTTTGATCTCCTTGTTTTTTATGTGTAGCCCTTTTTTGATTTTTTTTGGCCTTAAATACTTTTTTATCCTTCCAGGGTTCTTTCTATATTTCCTTACTTGTTTTGGTTCCAAAAATAGCCTCAAAATATCAAAAATACAAAAAAATTTGCGAGCTAAAAACTACCTGTGCACAATCACCTATGCAGATAACATGCACGATCATGCATAACCATACACGATCGTACATGCTCTTATTCTTTAAGTCCTGTTTCATCTTTTCTTTAATTTTTCCTATTTATACTCACTAACAAACACATATAACAACCATGGAAACATAATATTAGGATCAAATCCTTGCTCAAAAAAATGAAATAATTAAAATAAAAAACACTAACAAGAACAAAATTCTAAGTCGTAAACATATGATTCATCTGATAAAATAATTTAAAATACACTTAAACATCTAGAAAACATACTAAGTTTTACACCTATCAATAATAACATATATTTCTCGAAGCTTCTAGTTGTATTGAATAAATAATACATCTTTTAATCTTTCGTGTTCCAATTTATTTGTTTTTTTAGAATAAATGAATTCAAATATTCTTCAATTCTTTTAATAACCAATTGCACTCGTCCATTAACTAAAAATTCAAATTAAAAACTTTTGTAATTCTAAAACACCACTTTTGAATTGATCATATCGAGTAACTATAAAATAATAAAAGTAATCTTATAAGCAAAATGAATTGTTGATTAATTTTGAACTCGTAAAAGTGAAGGAAAAAATATGCCTAGATTAAGTTTGTCCTTTTTGTATATTACAATTGGTATCCTAAAATCACTACACACTTTCTTATATGCCTTTTTTTGTGAGCTAAAGAAATCTTACATCATTTTATGTGAAATAATTATGTGATAATTATTATTATTCCCTACCAACTTTAGCTTTCTTTGTAAAACTTAGTATAAAATTGACACTCAAATTAAAAAAAATACCCTAAAAGAAAATAATGCATACTAAAGTTGTCTTTCACATCTTATATTAATGACTATAAGATAAGGTGTGTAAAAGATAGACCTATTTTTCATATTAACCTTGATTGCTTTCTTCGCTTTGTCTATGACACCATAAAAGTAACCTATTGTTGCTTTCTTATCAATATCATTCAAATGAAGCACTCTTGCTAAAGGTTAAAAGCTCTATGACAAACTAACATTGAGACAAAATTTCATGATCTTCAAGTATAATCCTAAAAACCTTCATTCCAACATTAGAACTAATTTATTGAAATACAACTCACTTATCACTTATAAATATTTGTCTAAGCTACTTTTTCATGTAAACAACATATTTACTTAATAAAGAACCTATTGCAAATCTTGTAATGGAAGGACAATACGACTTTCTACCATTAATGAAATCTTTTCTCATCAAATTTAAAACCTATACGTAATTATAAATGAACTTGGTCATTTTTCTTGCTTTCTAAATAGTTTCATCAATGATAGGAAAGTATATAACATCTTATACATTTTTTAGTTTCAAGTCAATGTGGTATGTAGCACAAGAAGTCCAATAGAAAGAATTATACTTGCTTTACAACCTTTTCCTATCTGCTTTATAAGTAGAAATATTTTCAGTGATAAACTGTACAATATTTTCAGGGTTAACTTTATTTACAACTTCATCAAATATCTCTAATAGAATATAAATAATCTTTATCAGGTTATATGCATCAAGAAACTTAAGAAAATCATCTCCTTATCATAATAAACTAAAAATTTGATAATGGATTCATGTCTTCTATTTGTCCAACTACTATACATGACTGAACACCATAAGTTTCCTAAGCCATTTTTCTTTCATTAAAATAACTTTTATTTCAATAATAGAGCTATT
>JANZXR010000008.1:13320064-13336141 GCA_027575705.1 Erythroxylum echinodendron
ATCTTGTTTTAAAAGTCGAAGTTGATTTTTTCTTATATGATTGATAATATTTAAACTTTGCTGATATCTGTTTATTTATATATATATATATATATATATATAATGTATATGTATATATGTATATATGTATATGTATATGTATATTTATATATGTATATATATGTATATATATATATATAATGTATATGTATATGTATATTTATATATGTATATGTATGTATTATGAGCTACTTTTTTACATTATAATGCACTACAAAGTGAAAATTGAGCTCCAAGAGTTGTTCATAGAAAAAAATATTTAGATACTTATCTTCTTCTTTTCTTCACTTTAGTTACAGCAATCCCTTGTTAGGTAAGAATACCACCTTCAACGTTGTCACTATCATCTTAACCACGATGAAAAGAACTTCTATTATTAATTTTGTAGTTTAGTCTTTTTCTTATTTATTTCTCATTTTGATACTCTTCAAGCAAAGTTTCCATTTGTTATTTTACAATATGACTAGCTTTCTTATAAGGCTTTACATTAACATTGATCCCAACTAAATGTTTCTTTAACTTCATGGTTCCCCGACCTTTCAAATGTTTGTTACAATACAAATAAATAATGTGGTTCTTCAAACCAGGAACTAACCTCTCTTGAGCCTAAATTGGATGATCAAATCTTCTTGAAAAGGTTAAATTATCAAAAGTATTTGAACTATTCTCCATTTTTCCATAAAAAATAAGGACATATATCAACTTTAAATTAATAATATCATATTAAAATAAAGACATATGTATAGTAAATTAAGTAGTTTATTTTAAACAAAAAATATAGACTTTGCTAGTAAAGTGGATGGGATCTATTATTTGCCTTCTATAGAAAGAAAATATTTCCATTGAAATCCTTTCCAAGTGTTTTTTTGTTTGATATGTTGTTACTAGATGAGTTTATTTGGCCATTTACAGGTAAATTTTGGAATTGATTTCAAAATGTTTGTGAGCAATGCTCAATATAATTTTTAACGTTAGTTATGACCATTAGGGCAACTAGCCAACTAGGTTAGGTATGATTGATACATACCACAATTTCAAGAAATAAGATAATTGCATTTTTATATCACATTATGAATTTTCTTATCATTGTGAGAAGCAACCAAATAAAATGTTAGTCAATCTATTACCAAATAACAATGAAGCTCACCAGTTTGAGGTATCAAGACAAATCATGCTATCTTTAAAGGCCCTCAAGTATACTAGATTAGTTATGTGTGTATATATGCTTATGACTCAACAGTTACCTAAAAAAAGATTGGGTATACGATAATATAAAATCAAACCAACCTTAAATGGTACATGACCAAAATAAACTTAAGGAATCATAAAACATTTTTAATTTGCCTTACAAATTTGCTTTCTAAATTTTTAGAATACAATTTTAACATGTTTTATTGATATAACATTCTTGTTTGGTAGAACAAACCTATAGAACAAACCTATGGTATCAACAGGGGAATTAAATCTCCAAAATATCAACATTAAGGAAGTCAAAAAATGTAGGTAATTTGAAAATTTTAAATTTACCTTCTAAAATTTAATAATATAATTTTAACAAATTTTATTGACATAACATTCTCGTATGGTAAAACAAACCTGTAATATGAACAAGGGTATTAGATCTTCAAGGTAACAACAATTAGACCTTTTTTATCAACGAATAATCAAGGGAGATAATTAGATAATAATGGTTTAAGTATCACTACACTTCCAAAATCAAGTATGCAATACTGCAACATGTTACCAAAATCTCATACAACTCAAATAAGTCACAAAAATGAAGCAAGAAACAACTAGTGAGCTATTGATGAGGAGATAAATCAATGAGCAAGAGTCGCGGTAAGGAGTGGCGACAAAGACAACCTAAAAGTTAGCGAGGACGATCTAAAAGGTTTGATGAAGAAGATCCGAGAGCTATGATGATGAAGATGTTGGGAAATCGGGCTTAGATATGATCTTATATGTAGCCAAATAATTACAAAATATTTTTGTTTGACTTCCCGAAGGTGAAGATCATTAAATTTTGTAAAATGATTAACATATAAATCATAATAAAATAAGAATCTTTATTCCTATTTTATTCCGAAGCTCGATCAAACTGTTTTTGAAACTAGTTCATCTCAATCAACGTAGTTGCACAAGTTTTCAGGCTCTAATAGTATCCACATAACAAGTTAGAACTCTGCAACTATTGCAGAGAGGGTTAACCAAGGAGTGTAAGCTCTTTTAGAGCTTAATAATACGTTCTGGACATTTTAGTAATTTTATTAAAATTAAATTATAATTTTGTCTAATTAAATACAAATTATGTTTAGATAAGATTTAATATCCCATATTGATCTTTATTTATTAAATATCTCATATTTAATCATAAATTTTTTCAAACTTTATAATCAAATCCAACTTAATATTTGTTAGTCATTTTACTTTTTATTAATGTTCAATCATAATAGAACAATGACTAGAAATAATCTACTGACAATATATAAATGCAATATAAATTTCATAATTTCATTTCTAATATATCTTTATCTCATGAACTTTCTCATGGACTTTTAAGTATATATAATGTAAATAATGCCTTTAAATAATTGTCATTTAATTACAACTGATCAATTGACTATAGGGCAATCGAAATGAGAAACATGACGCCGAAAATTAAGGTTAGAATATTTTTAAATTTAATTCTTATAATTTTTGTTTGAAAAATAGATGGTAAGACTAATATCTTTTTTTATATACATAAAATACGGTGAATTTGAATATAATTTTCTGAGAGTTACGAGAGATGATTCAACTCATAGCTATACCACCAACCATGTGTGTACGGTTCCATAATTGCAACAAGTTGTCCAGCTGAAAATTTTTAATTTAATCAATTGTGAGTTAATTAAGGTAAAAAAAGAGTTATTAATCCAATCAAAAATTGTCTCTAATGCTAAATAAAATGTATGGATCCAAGTCTATCCTGCTAACTGACGTCATCACCCAAAATGCCGGCAACTTCCCAGTAAGTGTAAATATTAATTAAAGTAAAAAAAAAGTTATTACCAAAGGTATACTACTAAGTACTAACTAACGCCGAATTGTCCTTTTCTTCCACGTCATCACCCAAAATGGTCAGTCAAGCCAAGTTGCCAACAACGAACAACCTCCCTGTAAGTGTAAAATGTAAATAATAAAATATAACCCAAACTATCTTTAAATTAAAATAACAAGAACCTGTGTCCTAAATCAGAAATTGTTGAAGTTGGGCTTGGGACCCACAAAAATGAGTCCAACGTTTAACTTCGTGGAAATGGGAGTCGTAGGTCACCTTGCGACGCGCTTATTTAACTAACTTCCATCCTAGGTAAAGGCTCTCATTCCATCAAGTCATTTGCAAATCCCCGTATCGGCGGCGAGAAAAAAATGGCCATCTCCTCATCCTGTCTCTCTCCCAAGTTCTTCGCCACCGGTGCTGGTTCCTTCTTTGAGTGTCGCTCCGATCCGGCAGGTACCGACCAGCCGAGTCACGCGCACCGAGTCAACTTATCCCGCCACATAACGGCCTCGTCGTTCCTGGGCGGCGGACTGCCTTCCGCCCTGATACTGAGGTTTCCTCCGAACTTCGTCCGCCAGCTTAGCACCAAGGCCCGCCGGAACTGCAGCAACATCGGCGTCGCGCAAATCGTGGCGGCCTCGTGGGCTAATAACCCTAACTCCGTCACCCCTCCGGCAGCTGCGGCGGCTGCCAAAAGCTCCGCTGCCGCCGCCACCCCTGTCGCCGAGCCAACTGTGGTGGCAGTTGACAATGAGGCGGCGGCGGTTGACAACTCAGGTGTACAGTCGGAGGATTTTAGTAGCGATCTGAAGGAGATTGCACCATTTTTGGGGTCCGATGGGAGTATCGCAGTTCATGCTGGTAGATTATGCATAAATTCACCTAGTACCATTTTTCTTAGCATTTACCATTTGGGCATAATTGTCATTATTTGATGGGTTATTATAACAATAAATTCAGGTGAAAGATTGGGTCGCGGTATAGTTACAGATGCAATTACAACTCCAGTGGTAAATACTTCTGCATACTTCTTTAAGAAAACCGCCGAGCTCATCGATTACAAGGTATATATTTGAATTCAGCTGCTAACTTGGTGATGCATGAGTTTCAGATTGTGTGTTAAGACGGACTTTGTATCATTAAATCACAAATCCTGTTTTCTCTTTAGAATGTTAACCCATCGAGACTCACTGTTAAGATCATTAAGCGATAAAGAGTGTCTTTTTAAGACTATGTTTTCATTTATACGGGCGTGCATTGTGATGGGTCGATGTTTGCTTGATACTTTCCTCTAGGAGAAACGCCTAGCAAGTTTTGAATATGGACGCTATGGAAATCCAACTACGGTGGTTGCGGAGGAGAAAATAAGGTCAGCCTTCTTTCTTTCATTTTGGCTTCGTTTTTTCTGTTTCGATTACTATATGGTGCCAACGTGGTATTTTGCAACTTTAACCAGTGCTCTTGAAGGAGCTGAGTCAACCTTGATTATGGCTTCTGGGATGTGTGCTAGTACGGTCATGTTGATGGCATTGGTACCTGCTGGCGGGCACATTGTGACAACCACGGACTGTTATAGGAAGACTAGGATATTCATTGAGAGTGTCCTTCCTAAAATGGGCATCACGGTATGGGCTTTCTTCCGCTTCTAATTTTCCCGTGAGACCCAAAAAAAAAAAAGAATCATTTTGCAGAAAGATATTTAGAAGCATTATGGTAGATTTTGCCCAATCTGTCTAGATGATGTTATCTTAATTGACCTCTGTTCATTTGTTCATTTTCTGAACCAGTCATATATTATACATATCATTTTTGAGTATGCAGGCAACTGTGATGGACCCTGCTGACATGGAAGCTTTGGAATCTGCTCTCGATAAACACAAAGTCAGTGCTGTGGATAGTTGTTTCATTTGTTCTTTCAGAATTTTTCTTTGAACATTAGTGTTATCAACTAATAATATTGAGTTGTTGGTGCTATGATTTCTTGCAGGTTTCTCTCTTTTTTACTGAGTCTCCTACCAATCCATTTCTCAGGTGTGTTGACATTGAGTTAGTATCAAAGCTTTGCCACAGGAAAGGAGCATTGGTATGCATAGATGGTACCTTTGCCACACCTCTCAACCAAAAGGCCCTCTCCCTTGGTGCTGATCTTATTCTCCACTCTGCAACAAAATTTATTGGGGGCCATAATGATGTAAGTTTGCTTGCCTATTTTAATCAACTTATTTGAGATGCTCTGACTAGGAGACAGGTTAAGAAATAGACACGCTGACACTAGTATGTATTTCAGGTCCTGGCAGGTTGCATTAGTGGTGCCACAAATTTGATTCAAGAAATTCGTAACTTGCATCATGTTCTGGGTGGCACTTTGAACCCAGTAAGTTATAATGGGTCGATTGGCCTTTACTGGTGCTTTTCCGATATTGCATACTATTGTTTGCTACTAAGTAATCAGTTCTAGGGTGAACTATTGGCTGGTACAATAATGATGCTTGCAATTCAAGTATAGCCTGAACCTCATTGCTGGGCTTAATTTTACGTTTTTCATCTTTACAGAATGCTGCTTATCTGATCATCCGAGGCATGAAGACACTGCATCTTCGTGTACAGCAACAGAACTCAACAGCATTAAGGATGGCCAAACTTTTAGAGGAGCATCCTAAGGTTTGTTTCTTTTATTATCTGTCAAATGCGTGTGTATATTTTAGTCTTTGTTGAATAACCCATGGTTAAATCTTATTCCATGTGAAACATGCAAAGTACGAAACCTGTGGTTAAATCTTATTCCATGTGAAACATGCAAAGTGTGAAGTATAATTCCTGGATTATGTGGGATAGGTTGACGCTATATGTACCAAAATTGTAGTGGTGATATTTATTTCCATGATAGCTTGATCTTATCCTACAGCGGATAGTTGGTACTTAAGTTTTCCATGTGCAACAAAACTACACACCTGGATCAATAAATGGTTCAAGGCTTTGATTGCTGACAGAAGGATGCTATCAAAATGTTTGGTAACCTAACTGGCTACCTGTCCTTTCAGATGTGGGGGTTGCTGAATGGTGTTGGATATAGGTTAAAATCTTTATTGATTACTGGTGGATGTCAGATTTTGTTGTTACTTTGCTTAGATTGATTTTTAAACTTGGAATTACATTTTCTCTTAAAAGCTCTGTAAGTAGAATTTCATTTCAGCTTCAATGACTGTGTGGGTGTTGAGAACATAAGCACTAGTGATTTAGTCGGAAGTTGTTTGCATATCTTTGTGACAAAGCTACACATAATACATCTCGAGGATTCATTTAAAAGCCATTGATGACAGGTGAAGCGCGTTTATTATCCAGGCTTGCCAAGTCATCCTGAGTATCACATTGCCAAGAAGCAAATGACTGGTTTTGGCGGTGTTGTTAGCTTTGAGGTGATTCCTGCCTAATAATCTTCCGGTGTTGCATCTGTTTTAATTCTTTGGTGTGCTTTCTTTTGTGGATATCCTTTGGATGTTGCATTTTAATGATTCAGGTTGATGGAGACTTAATGACCACGATAAAGTTTGTGGATTCATTGAAGATCCCATATATTGCTCCATCTTTTGGTGGCTGTGAAAGCATTGTGGATCAGCCAGCTATAATGTCTTATTGGTATACATACTGAAAAGTTTGAATATATAGAATACAATGTCATAAATGCAACTATTGCGTTGAAGTAATTAACTATTTATCCATGATAAACAGGGATCTTCCTCAACCGGAGAGGGAAAAGTATGGTATCAGAGATAACTTGGTACGCTTCAGCTTTGGAGTCGAAGACTTCAACGATTTGAAGGCTGACGTACTCCAAGCCCTTGAGACCATATAGGACTCGTCAATATGAGCTACTCTTCGGCTTTGGAGTCTATGAATTGGTGGTATGAAGGATGAAATAAGCATGGAGACGTGCTATTTAATTAGTGTTCTGTTCAAAGGCTTTGCCTTGGTGTTTCACCAAACCCTTGTTGTCAATTTGTTTCATTGAGAACATTAGAAGATCTTGTCTATTTTGCCTTTACCGAATGCATCATTATGTTTCTCTTACATAGTTGGAATTTTTTAAGATCTAGGGCAAACTGTTTCAGGGAAATCTACAAGGGATCTTCGTTGTCGTTTGCATTTGAGAGAAGTAATTCAAATGATACAACAATAGCAACTTCTGAAACTATAAGGATTGTCAAATCCAAACAATTGTTCAACAATTTAGTTAAAAATGAATAAAAGAAGAGTCACAGAAAAGATACTAAAAATAACATGAGAAAAGTAGATGCCAATCCATCCAGCCCAAAACCAAAAGCGGAACTTGATGAAGAACAGTGGAAACGGTGTGCCAACAAGTCTGACAAAATAATTCTTCTAATTCTTATCCACACACCCACTTTCTCACAATAGATTCCAAATTCCTCGTCCATGCCCGTTTCGATTCTTGTTGGCTTGTATACCTTCTCTCTCTATTTCCCTTACAGACAGAAACAATTCGGAACCTCAAAAACAGAACATAGAGCCACAGAGAAACAAATCCAGAAGAATCTAGACGCATCCACAATGAAGTTTGGGAAAGAATTCAAAACCCACTTAGAGGAGACCTTGCCTGAATGGAGGGACAAGTTCCTCTGCTACAAACCGCTCAAAAAGCTCCTAAAGCACTACCCTTGTTCAACTGCTGATACCTTTTTGTTTCGCCCAGTTAATCAGCCAGCCCACGACGATGATTCCGTTGTCGGTGACGGACGCGGCGCCGGATCTTTGGTTGAGCTCCAGGAGTGGTTCGTTAGAATATTGAATGAAGAACTTGAGAAGTTCAATGATTTCTATGTTGATAAAGAGGAAGACTTTGTAATTCGCCTTCAGGTGTTTCTTCTTCTTCTTCTTTTTTTAATTTCATTTTCTTTCTGCTGCTTTTAGCTCCTCTTTCAGTTCACTTTGTCCCAGTTTTGGCACTTGTATAAACAAATGAATATAGTGAAGATTTTGATTGCTTGTAGGTTCTTTTCTATAACGTAATTTAAGTTGTTTCAATCTTTGTGAAAATCATAGTACTTTGATATTTTGGCTTTAGAATATAGGCCAAAGCTTTGATATTTTGAAGTCGAAATGATAGTGTTCAGTTAGTGTTTTTCATGCATCTTTATCAATGGAATAGTGAAGTGTGGGCAGGTGACGTATAAAGACTTTTGTCCAGTAACGGTGTCATATTGTTATTTTTGTTGCGCAAAAGGGGACACTCAAGTGGAGATTTGCCATAGTACTAGAGAAGTGTTGTAATGCTAGTAATGGATGTTACTGTGAGTTTTATGAAGAACCTAATGTATCAGAGTAAAATGGACGACAAATTGTGTAATGAATGTGATGGGTGTGCATCAAGTTAAGGAATTGTAGATACAGTAGGATTTTTTAGAATGGATGGGTAATTCATCGAATCACCACTCTGCTAACATGCAACAATAGCTTGGTCAACTCATAACTGTTGTTGCTTGATGTCTTGAAATGGAAGGACGGGTACCTGACTCATCAAATCAAAGATATTAATACTTAGTTCACTTGACACCAATCGACATTATTACATAATAAAATTCTAGCAAGCAAAGCTGAGGAATGCCTCAAATGAAAAAAGTTTTTTTTGCTTCTACATCTTTTGCATCTTTTCTTTATGTGACCGTTTAACATGTGATCTTATTTAATGAACATTTAGTTCTTGGTAATTAACCTGTTTTCCTTGAATATTTTTGAGTGGTCAGTTCTCACGTCTTATTCGACAAAAGCTGATCTACTCCCAACCTTCAAGCAGGAGTGATTAAAGACATTTTTGGTTGATGGATGGAATTATTGTTAATTCAGTTGGGATGCAATGGTTGAGTGACTTGTGTTCAATTCTAAATTCTTATTGTCCTTTTTGCATTATTCTTGGCAATCCCATCATTATTCTCCGCTTGCTTTGTAGTGTTATATCCAGTGCTTGATTGTTATTTGATCTGTGTTTTTAGCTACAGAGCTGTGAAGTTTTGTACGCAATTGCAACAGATGCAAATTTGTTTCCATATTTTTTGGTTATATCTTTCTTTGCAGTAGTTTTGATGCTTTAATTGTTAAATATTTTCCTGCACATTTGATTGATTGTCTGTTTCAGAAAAATTTGAACTTGGCCTTAAAGTGCCACTCAAGAGTTCTCTTTATCGTTACATAGTGCAGTTCATGTTCAGAAAGTGGCTGCTATCTACTTAAGTTTGGGGCTCTTTATTGATCTGTATCTGCATTTTTAATAGGAGCTGAAGCAAAGAATAGAGCGGTTGAAGGAAGAGAGCAGTAAGAATGGAGTTTTCACATCTGAGAGTGAATTTAGTGAAGAAATGATGGATATTCGTAAAGACTTGGTTACTATTCATGGACAGATGGTGCTGCTAAAAAATTATAGCTCCTTAAACTTTGCAGGTACTGCAACTCTTCCGTTTACTCTACTTCTCACTTCTAACTTGAGTTGTTTAGGTTTCTCATTTAAATGGGGAGATGCTGCTTCCAAAATTACACCTTGCTAAATGTTTCAGGTATAGCATTTCTTGTTAATATCACTCGTAATTACAGGAGTAGTACCTGTTTTTAAATGCATATTCATTTTTCCAATGATAGGTTTGGTTAAGATTTTGAAGAAGTATGACAAACGAACTGGAGGGTTGTTGCGTCTGCCTTTCATGCAACTTGCCCTTCATCAGCCCTTTTTCACAACTGAACCATTAACAAGGCTCGTCCGTGAATGTGAAGCAAATCTTGAGCTGCTATTCCCGTTACAAGACGAAGTGATTGAATCTGTGCCAGAACGCTCTAACCTACAATTAAATAACAGAGCTGGTATCTCTAATGAGACATCCTCTTCTCTGGGTGAGGAAACAATAGATACATATCGCAGCACCCTTGCAGCCATGAATGCTATACGAGGCCTTCAAAAAGCAAGCTCCACCTACGATCCTGTATTTTCATATTTCTTCAAGATCCAGGATGCAGAAAGCACTGGTGCTGTAACAGCTGAAAATTCACCTTCAAACTCTTCACCTAGTTCGCTGAAAGGGGAAGACGCTGGTCAAGAAGATGCCAATTCTGTAAGGAGTGGAGGTTGATAGAAAAACTTTTTTGTTTTGTTTTGTTTTGTTGTGTTTGTTTCCTGTGCTGATACGGCATTGCTCTTGCCTTGCTCATTTTCAGTCTTGTAAAAGAAAAATATGGTAGTCGATAGAGATTGAATAACGTCTTCTGTAACAGTTCTACATAATTACTTTTAATTGTATAACCTGTCGAAATATAAAGATGCAATTTCATTTTCTTGATCATATAATTTTGTAAAAGGAATATCTAATAACAATTATAGGGGATCTTGTTATCATTTCACCAAGTTGAACTCCAGGTCTGAACTGGAAGGCAATATCGCCTTCATACATGAACTGCAGATGCTTTCCCCTTCATGCTTGCTTCCCATTGCTAAACCTGATCTCCTTTCTTTTTTTTTTTTTGGGGGAAAAAGAACGACTATTTTGTATTGGCGACAAAGGTTGTGACTCCTGTTCGTTTGCAGTTACATCTGCCTCTTTTCTTTTACTCGATATGCGGGTATGTTCAAGTAAAGAGGATGTACCTTTAAAGGGTGATGTGCATGGAAAATTCAGGTGGCTGGATTAAGCAGCACGAGCAATTTGTAACTCTTAACCAACAATTGCTCAAAGTTGAAGCAGCGGCAGAACAAGCCACAAAGCAAAAGGACAGACACATCCATGTGATCCTATGGGAAATAGATAAACTAAATTGATAAATGTTTCAAATTTCAGTATCCATTTCTACATTTTTCCTGTGTTAACATGAAATAATTACAAAGCAAAGGAAATGATGCAAACAAATCTTGAACTTTTCGGAAATTTATATGCAGCAGTAGAATGTATTATACACGCTTGTTATCTTCTTCATCATCATAGTAGAATGGCAAGGGCACTGATTTAAATGCCCGATACTTCCCAACATTGTTAAAGTGCTCATTCTCCAGCCTGATCAAATAACATTGCCATCAGTTGTTAGTGGGATACATGAAATACTTTTAACATCAACATAAGCTGGTCTTTAGTTTGTTTAGCTTTATGTTATAAATAAATCTTTCAAACTCTCAAGTCCAACAATTCATCCAATTTTAATTTAATTTGTTAAATTTCATTAATCAACTCAGTCAAATTTTTGTCACCTCAACTCATGTGTTTCCACTTTCATTACGAAGGAGTACCTGAAAAAGTTCCAAATTCCACGACGAATGATCTCCAAACTTGCAACTATTGCAATCAAGGCTGTCCTATGCAAGAAGGGTGCACTTCTGAAGCCCAACAAGGTTTGCATCCAAGCTAGTCTTAGCACAACATTCAGCACCTACCAACCATTTTATCAAATATTTGGTGTAGTTAGTATGTGCACATACTATACCCTTTTACAGACTTGGCTGCCTGCAGGATTTAATTTTTACCTTACCATAGCCACAAAATAAACAGTCTTGTTTGGTATGGCAAGTTTATCTCTCAGCCACGGGTTTACTGAATCTCGTTGCAGAAGACCCCAATCAATCACTATGTCCCAATACATATTAATAACTGCTGCAAAACCTGAAGTTGCAGCAGCTGCTATCTTCCAAGTTATTCCCCTCCTTAGTTCATAAAGTGTTCTCATGGCAACAGCTGCTATAATTGACAAGTATTTGATTGCATTACACGCTTGCGATCCAACTTTCTCTTCAAACAAACGCCGAATACACTGATACATCGTAGACTACTGTGTCAGTACCATCATATAAGACAAAGGCTTCTCATTTCAGTATAAACAATACATACATACCTGAAGGAACCGGATCCAATATGGAATCATTGCTACCAAAAAGTAAAATACTTCATAAACTTTACTTCCACCGCATGTGTTTTCCCTCCTTTGGAAATCCCCCCATCCATAGTAGCAAACATAGAATTCCAAGTTTCTGAAAGCTTGCACCTGAAAAGAGGACATTGTTAAATAGTCTTAAGACTATAGAACATTTAGAGATGTACAGATTAAGAGGAGACAACGAGAAACAACTGCAACCAGTTAGGAAAACACCTGGCTCGTAAGCTGATCCGCCAAGAAGAAATCTGGGAGGGTAACCTGAGGAATGATAAGCAGAGGTGAGATATCTTTTTCTAAATGGGATTTATTTTTGATCATGTCTGAATTTCATAAAGTTGTCACCTTGTAAAGAGGGGCCAGAACACAGTGAAGGGCGCATCCAATCAGGAAGAAACGACTTGACCGATATATGATATTGAAAGGACAGAATATGATCAGAAGCAGAAGCTGCAATGAATGTTTGCGCATTAGTCAACCTTCATGAGACACTTGAGCAATTAGAAATAGTTTTAAGTGCTGTCTGTTGAACATTACAATGAGTAGGGCCAACGGGAGTAATTCAGTAAGTGCTTCAAAGCGTTTTGTCCTAGAGTCCATTTCCATATCCAAGTTTGATATGATAGCACCCGACGCAAGTACTGAAAGAGCTGAACTAAGAAGAAGGACTTGTCTATAGCCCAATTCTGTTCCTCTATTGAAGCCAAATATGAATGAATAATTGATCCGATAACGCTCCCAAAAGTATATATTAGCCGCATACATGAGCATATGCAGGACCGTGAATCCAAAAACTCTGCAACACATCATG
The DNA here is from genome assembly GCA_027575705.1 of Erythroxylum echinodendron. NCBI lineage: Eukaryota > Viridiplantae > Streptophyta > Magnoliopsida > Malpighiales > Erythroxylaceae > Erythroxylum > Erythroxylum echinodendron. The sequence continues at coordinate 13,332,874 of JANZXR010000008.1, forward strand.
GCAAATCATACAATGATCTGATATCTCAACGCAAAAGCAGTTCTCTGAGTATGTTAACTGCAACTTACGAGTAAAGAGGGAAAATGTTTTCCATATACTTAGGTCCTCCTGGACTGTTGATGACATTTCTGGCATGAATAAGCACACAAATTGCGACTACAAGTGCAGCTGCGAAGCCAGAAAGTAAGCCTGCAAGTATACAAATACAACAGTGATTTTATGAATGCTTATACGAGTGATGGATTGACATCACTGGGAAGATCCATATAATATCCGGACGTGCATAATCTTCTGATCCTTACCAAAGAAAAATGTAACTCTATGCCTTTCCCTTTTAACTTTTGGTCTCAAAGTGGCCATTCCTTTTCTATGGTTCCCGTTAGCAAAGTGCTTAACGAAGGTGGCCTCCACCCTCTCCATGAGTTTGGTAACCTGAGGAGGAAAATTTAATGAAGATGGGAATTTGGAGCCGGAAGTAAATGCACAGCAGCAGAAAAGAAAGAAACAATGAAATTCTTGTTCTGACCTCATCAGAGCTACCAAGGTAAGAACTGTCCACCATATTTAAGTAAGCTTTTGATGCGTTCCTTGAAGTGATCTGCACAGGTCCCAGTTAAGACTTTGCACGTAAATTTAGCTATCAGAAACTGAACCTTCCGTACCTTATCATACTTCTTCATGATCTTGGAGAATGCTAATTGGTTCAAGAAGCTGTTACATCAGTAATCAACACAATTAGTTTCTGCAATGATGAAATGGTTGAATATTCTGAAGAGTCCTGCTGGAAGAAACATTACCAGTAGCTTTTTAAGAGTTGAAGCTTTTGGTAAAATACAATGAAAGCCCTAGTCATTCGTTCCTCGGCTTTGTTAAGTTCTCCTTTGGTGTATGACAAGTCTGATGTTGGACTTGAGACTATATTTTTCATTGTCGATACTGGGGTTTCAGGTACTACATTGATCTTTACATACTCCAAGACTTGTAATGGAGCCGCTCTAGATGCCTGAATGTCCACTTTATCTCCACTATGTTTCCTCTGGCTACGGGAATTATCATTGTTGCGTTCATTCGTCTCATTTTCTGAATTTAGTTCATTGCTCATCTCAACTTCCTGAATCACATCCATACGTGCAAGTCCTTCACAAAACAATGACTACAAACATTAAAACATGCACAGTGAATTGAATCTTCCAGAATTATGTACTTAACTACTAACTTGGCTGGTGGAAGTTATCAGTCTAAATTTGTCCAAACTTAAATTCCTTTTCTGGAAGAGCAGGAATATGAAAAAATCCTAATCACCACCCCAACCCAAAAGACCCAAAAAGAAGAAAAAGTAAACGCAGGAAAAGTTGATTATCCAAAAATTCTGGTTTTTCTAACCTGGGTGGCGGACATTTGTACGATAAACATCAGAGTCCGAAGAGGAAGAATTGCCAGTGGCGAGAGTAGCAATGTTAGCAGCTACCACCGCTGGATTCTCCACCTTGATCCTTAACGCAATCAAAGCATCCATTTGCTTACTCAAGTCCTCTGCCTCTAAAATCACTTCCACCACTTTCTTCTTGTAAAAGCTTACAACTTTATTGAATTCATCATCAAGTCTCTTAAAGAACAAAATCTCTTTTTCTCCTCCTTTATCTGAACCATTGAGAAACATGGTCTGGTAGTGCCCTTCTATCCCTTCTTCTTTCACTGAACTTATAAGTATTACTTCATCCTCACTCTTACTTGGGGAGCCTCTGCCTGATCTAGTTAGGCCGCTGAAGGTTCTGTAAAGTGAAACCCTTCTCTTCAAAGAACCTCTCGAGGTTCCTACTGTCACTGTTGGTGATGATATTCTCTGTTTGAAACGCAAAAGATCTTTCAATATTGTCTTGAGGTAGTTGTAATCCATGTATGCTTCTTGCCATTCCTGCACCATTTGAGCGGCAAATTCTTTCCCAAACTTCATTCTTTTTTCTTACGCGAAATGGTTCTACAACTTTGCTTATATCTCAGTGAACAATATATGACAATGAATATTCTATTACTAGGCGGATGAAAGGTTGGTAACACGGTGAGCTAATGAGAGGAATGTATAAATATGTCTCACATAACAGCCATCTTGAAGAGACCACCTTCCACTTCCACAAGTGTTTCTTCTTATCTTCCCTACCCTACCATTTTCCTCCTTAAGAAGATAGTAATCAGCATTAAAGCTGGCAGTCACTGCCGTGATTTTGCTCCTGTTTAGGTATGGTGTTATAAGTAATTCCCTTTTTTTTTTGGCTCCTCTTTAGGTATGGTGTTACATATGGTGTTATAAGAAATTCTTTGTTAGTTGATGAGATCGTCCTCTTTGTTTCGTTTTTCCTTCTCGCTTTATGTGACGTGGGTACTTTGATTGATGTTTTAGACAAGGAAAGCATGCATGTTTACGCCTATGATCGCGGTTGCTGTATAGTGTAAACATCTGTTGGTTAGTATATGTAAAGCTTGAAGCTTTGGTGTCGTGTCCTGTGCGTAGATTTTATTTATAAGAGCTTTTCCATTTTTCGCGGACATTAGGGAAAAAGGTAAAATTAAATTATTCTTGCACACTTCACATATTTTATTGTCATAAATAACAGCCACCAATGGGTCTCTAAACTCTAAATAACATCAAATAATTGCATCAAGTTTGGTTTCATTTGTTACTAGTCGATATCGGCTGATAGTTTAAGGCAAGGAAGGGACGGCCTTTCCTCAAATTGAAATTGGTAGGCCACATATCTTCCCTTGCATGAACGGCGCAGGCGTAGCAAAGCACTAGGTCGGGTGACGAGTCAAAAGCAAAGTTGCGAATACCAACTTTCTATAATTTATAGGAATTATTGTTTAAATTAATTAATTAAACAATTATTCAACATATATAATATTACATTTCACAAGTATCATTTGAAAAAAACTTTATCGTACAAGATATTTAATATTGCATTAATATACATGCGGGTTAATACAATAATAATAATAAAATTAATCAATTTTTTAAATTTAATTTAATATTTTTATAATTTATAAATTAATTAAACAATTTTGAAAAATTAATCAATTTTTATCTTATAAATTTTATTTAAAAAATTAAATTAAATAAATAAAAAAGAAAATATCTGTCACATGACACAAATTCAATTTAATTTTTTGTTTTTATTATTTTAATGTTATTTTTTATAATATTAATAGTAGCATAATTAAAATTAAAATTTAATTTAATTTTTTATTAAATTAATAGAAGTATAATTAAAAT
>JANZXR010000008.1:13373231-13383370 GCA_027575705.1 Erythroxylum echinodendron
TTATGTTGAGCCACAAAGTTTAGCCTTTCTCTATGGCTTGGAGATTATATTCACCAGTAATCAGAGCACGAACAAGATCCATTCTTGAAACAATGAAAACGGTTCCGGTCTCTAACAACGATTTCCCTGCTGTAAATATCAGAAACAATCTTAAGAGCAGAATGACAATCTTGGCATATGCGTAAGTTCTTGAATATGTAAAGGGATGAGCCAGGTCTCGTGCTCATCAGTCCAAAACAGACAGCCAGCTTCTCACTATGTGAAAACAATGCCTGCTCCTTCTCCTCCTTTTCCTCTGCATTGTAGTCCCTACCATCACAGCCAGAGAAAACTTGGCAAGTAGTATTTGGGACATAGCCAGCCAATCTCAGCCTAAGAATCATATCATCCAGCATCTCATACAAGTCTTGGGTTTTCGGATGTGACTTATCCCCTGCACTGAACTGGTGCACCTGACCACCAACATGAATGTAACTCATTCCAGGAATCTTTCTGATACCCTTACTCTTAAGCACTTGCCTTATGGAAGAAACACTGTCCATATTTCCAGCTAAAGCATGCATGTTTGAAAGCAATATATGACACTCGGTGTTGTGTGGATACATGAGGACCAGTTCCTGCAAAACTTGTTCGCCAAGCTGCAGCTTTCCATGAAAATGGCAAGAACCCAAAAGGGATCCTAGCACCACCTCATTCGGAGGCATTGGCATGCTCTTTATCAAAATCTCAGCTTCTTGTAAATGACCAGCTCGACCCAGCAGATCCACCATGCAAGCATAGTGTTCTACTTTAGGTGTTATACAATAATCTGATTCAAGGCTATGAAAAATGCGGCGACCTTCATGAACTAATCCAGAATGGCTGCAGGCACTAAGCACAGCGATAAAAGTTAAATCGTCTGGCCTAACTTCTTTCAACATCTCCGGGAGCATATCCAGAATGGTATTACCTCCTCCAAACATTGCTAGAGCACCAAGCATTGTATTCCATGCCACAACATTCCTTCGTGGTAGGTACTCAAAAACTCCATATGCCATTCTTATCCTACCACTTTTTGCATACATGTTTATCAAAGCTGTACCCACCATGACGTCCATCTCCCTCCCCACTGCCTTCAGAGCATAAGCATGAACCCATTTCCCCATAACCACATCCCCCGACTGTGCGCAACCTGACAAAATTGAACAAAGTGATATACAATTCAAGCTTAACCCAAAACCCGAAATCATTTCGTTAAGAAGCAAGAACCCTTCCTTAGAAAATCCACATCCAACATAACCAGCAATCATGATAGTCCAGGCAACTTCATTTCTCTCCGGCATGGTATCAAATACCAACCTCCCCTCCTCTACCCCATCTGATTTCATCACTCCATCCAACATTATACTCCACGAAACCACATTTCGCTTGCTCATCTCGCCGAAAACCTGTCTCGCGTCACTCACTGCCCCACACTTCGCATAAATATTCATAACAGCATTAAACGCCTTAATGCTTTGTCCAAATCCCAACTTCATCAAGTACCCATGGATTTGTCTCCCCATCACTAACTGACCCATGCGAGCACACAAACTAAGAACACAAACCGACACCACATCATCAATCAAAACACCCTCTTTCCGCATCACATTAAACAAACGAAAAGCGTACGCAGCATGAACCCCGTGTTGCGCAAGGCCGTTTAGTAGGGCGGTCCAATCGGCGGTGTCTTTGTGAGATTGAGGAATTTGATCGAACAGGTATTGTGCATAAGAAACAACCCCACATTGTGCATACACATGTAGGAGGGCATTAAGGAGGAACGTGTTCGGAGAGGGGACAATGCCTGAGGTAAGAATGACCGCGTGGAGTTGCTTTCCGACTGCGAGAGAGGGAGACGGAGAACGGCGGGTGCATGAACGGAGAAGATAGCGGAAATGGCAAGAGTAGAGAGGGAGACGAAGGTGGTTGGGACATTTCATAAAGGGGGAAGGCAAGATATGGACTGTGTGCTCCAACTCGCAAGACAGAACAGAAATTTTAAGTGAAATTGCTTTATTTTAATCAAATAAATGGTTTTTTTATATTATAATAAATTTATTCGCAATTTAAAGACCCGACCTGTCCAGGTCCGCTCAGTTCGACGCCGGCAATAAATTACAAAATGGTATAATTTTAAAATTACTTAAAAAATAGTAAACATGCAGGACCGGATAAGACCCCTGGTCCGGAAGCCTAGGCCAGGCTAGCAGGGCCATCGCCATCCGTATTTTATACCGAAAACATAGTTAGCTATGTTTTTTTTTTCATATTTAAGTAGACTAAGCAAGTAATGGCCACTTCTCATTCTCAGTGCTCTGAACTCTGTAAATGAGTAGTATCAGGCAAACAATAACAAGAATATATAGAGGGATACCCGTATATAAATTAAAAACACCGTACATGATACATTTATGCTATGGCATAACCACACAGAAGATCAAAAGCAGTAAAAACACCACACATGATACATTTATGTTATGGCATACCCACACAAAAGATCAAAAGTGCAACATCATCTTCATCAAACTCGGAAATATCTCATCTATTTCAGTTTGAAATACAAGATTAAAATGATGGCAACAACCAGAACTGCTATAATGAGACCAATGATCCACTTGTTCCTGTTCATCCTCCTCGTCATGTTAACTAACACTTTCTTACTCTTGCCAATATTGTCATCCACCCCGTGAATCTGCAAACGCAATATTCCAAAATCACAAGCATATGAAACCGACTGCGTTTAATAGTACAGGTTCATTGAAATCTAAAATGGATCAATACCCTCATAGACCATTTGCAGGGTGAATTATTGCCATAATGCTATAACAAGTTAGTGAGGCCACAATACCATTTAACGCAAGAACATTTTATAGTAAATTTACTGGCAAGTAACCTCAAAGCAAAATAAATGTGAACATAAATTGTCCTGATAGCAATTATCCAAATAAGGTTCTAGCAGAGAAAATTATAGTGGAAGTACATTGTTATGAGCATGCAGGAGTGACTGTCGCTGTTGGTGCAAATCTTGAAGAATTGAAACACCAAGCTCTTCTGTCTCCACCATGGTTCTCCTACTGTCTTTAATTCTATCACCTGTCTGATTCAATCTTTCTGTGTTTTTCATCAATCTTCCTCTCTGATCGGCAGAGGCCTATACGAATTACATGATTTTCATGATTCGTTCAACACAAGAAGGAAGAAAAATGACAGTCATTTTAATTCAACAAAAATGAGAAACGACAAATAGATGCAAAAGGATAGCTCCACATTCCTCATAAACAGACTTCTAATATTATCACTCTCAATAAGATTATCCTAACTGCAACAAATTTAACCAAAGAATTCAGAAACAAAAGAAAAGGAAAAGGAAAAAGGCAAAATAATACCTAACATCAAGTTTTGCAAATTTGAGGGAATCAAGAGTGTCATTTTGCAACCTAGAGAACATTTATTTTAAAAGTTAATCCATTTGCCTATTAATTAGCATGTAATAAAAGTAAAAACTTCAAAAAATCACACTGACAAAGCAACTAAAAAGAAGAAATCAATCCTTCAACACAGCCACCAGGCCACCTACAACAATAAACCTACATACCATCAACGCATCAGCCATTCCGGATTCCAGCAGCTCATCTCGGGCAGCTGGATTTAGGTTACCGGATGCAATTCTTTTCACTTCACTTTTCAAATTGTTGAGATCTGACTTATACTCCCTCAACTTAGCAAGTAGCACAGCCTTGACATTTGGAGGTAAACTTCTAGCTTCAAGGTCCATTTTACGAATCTGGGAAGACATGGACAGCATGATTTTGGTTCAGAAACCAAAACAAAAATTCAAAAGTATTTCCTTGGAGACAATGACAGTGATAAAAATATGTCAGTTACACACCAGAGATTCTGCATCCTCCAAACCGGATCTTAACTCAGAAACTTTCTGCTTCTTTTGCTCTGTTCAACGGCAATTTCATATTAAGCATCGCAAGATAATAAAGATCGCATTATACACTTAAATAAACAAAAATGATTCAAAAGAACATTTATAGACTACAGAAGCATGCACTTGGAATTCAATCCAAAGTATGACTCATAGAAAACTAAAATTTGTCTTATAGAATTAACCAAAAGGAAGGTTCTTTCCTTTAAAACACATACACAAGGCTAACTCGAGAACTCTGTTGTTAAACCTCGAGCGAACTCTAAAAAGGAATAATTTTTCAATTGAATTCACTCTTTTCACCTCCATCAAGAGCGGCGGCTGCGGTGCACTTCCTTGAAATGTTTGCCGAGAGCTCGCAGTATTGGCGCTCGTATCCTTCGAACACTTCACTCATAGTTCCGAATAATCAACGACCCAATCGCAAATCCAACTTCGTAAATCTCCTCTTTTTCGACAATCGGAAGAAGAATCGGAACAAGGCGGAGGATCGTATAGAAAGCGGAGGCTTGTGCTGGAAATATCAAACGGCGGTGAGTGATCGCATGGAAAAGTTATGGAGTCGATGAGCGGTGGCCTGGTGGTGCGGTGGGTATAATTTGAAGGCAAAAAGGGAGAATGATAGAGTCACAATGTCGAGCACGCTTATGGGTGAAGTTTGACCAATAGTTTCTTGACAGCTGTTTCTCGTTCCACTGTACCGGGGATTTCTGTTATTTAAGTTTTGACAAAATTCAGTTTGGTCTTTTTATTTTTTCAGTCTTTAGTTTTTAACTAAACATGTCATTAATTTTACGAGTACTGTTGTGCGTATGGAACCTGAGCGTTGAGAGCCGCATGGATTTTGAACGAAACTTGAGAAGGAAAAAAGATGGCAAAAGAAATCCGAGTTAAGTTCAAGTTGGTGCCACCAAAGCAAACAAGAAGTACTCACAAACGAGAAAAGCAAAGAACTTTCCTTTATTGGTTAGGCGGTAAACAGCATAGGCGGTGACCATCGTCAAGACTTTGTTTGGTTTCTTGGAAAATGATACTATCCGCACTTCTAACGTCTGTTGGGATCAACCTTGGACTCTGTCTCTTGTTCTTCACTCTCTACTCCATCCTCCGGAAACAACCTGGTAATGTTTCCGTTTACGCGCCTCGTTTACTGCAAGAACACAGATCGCAGCAACCACAACACTCGCCTCGCACTGTTCAATTTTACTTGGATAGGATTTTGCCCTCCGCCGGTTGGATCAGGACCGCCTGGAACCTCTCCGAGGATGACCTACTGTCACTTTCTGGGTTGGATGCTGTCGTTTTCATGAGGATTTTTGTCTTCAGGTTCTTGAAGTTCATATATTTGTCGACTTTGAATGTGTTTGCATGAAATTTGTGCTTAAATAGATGATTTTGTCGCTTAAGAGCTCAGTTTAGCGATTTAAGAATCAAGTTGTGAAGCAAGGAATTTTTTTGGGTGATACGAAGGCTTGTACTAATTGTGCTTTGGTGCCTTCACTTCTTGAATATTGAAGTAGGAAAGGCAAATGGTTTGTAATGAAAGATAAGCATGAACTTCAATGTGAATTTACCATCTAGTAAAGGGTAAGTTTTTGTATTTTGGATGATCTGAACATGACTATATTATCTTATGGCTAATTATTGGGTGGAGAAAGTAATCAGGCTGAATGTTAAGCTTCAGTTTTATTCAGCAAATTTTTAAAACTTGTATGCCCTTTTGAGGCTCTTTTCACTGTAATTGGAATATTGATTTTGTTTAGCACGTTGGGTTAATTTGTCCATAAAACATATCATGTCTTTGCATTACTTGACCCTTCACATTTCATGATGCAAATCTGTTCTTGCGTAGGCCTTCAACTAATTCCTTTCTTCTTCTTTTATATTTTGTTATTTGTCTTCTTCGTTTTATTGCAGCTTGAAAGTATTCACAATTGCTACCATTGCTGGGATCCTTATTCTTCTTCCAATTAATTATTTGGGGACTCAACTGAGTGATGATTTCTATGATTTGCCGAACAAGTCTTTGGACTCATTCAGTATATCAAATGTTGATAATGGCTCCAACTGGTAATTGCTAACTAATTTTTGATTAGTATAGCATTGGTCCATTGTGAAAGGCCATATCAGATGACAGTTCAAAATATGCATGACCTGAAACTTGTTGCCGTAGTTTTATTGAATATTGGCTATTTTAAATTTCATTGGTTTCCTTTTTTTGTTCTTTTAATGCTCTCTAAGATTAAGTAGCTCCAATTGATGTTAGAATTGGACAAGTTGTGAATAAATATGACTTTATCAATTATGCTGGTGCAATTATTTAGTCATTGTCCATTTCATTGGCTTTTTCTCTCTCTTATTATTGTAGACCTTCTATATCATCACTATGCTAGCAAATTAGAGAAGCAGGAGCTGGGCTGAGGAATGGAGATTTTTCAGTGCTCCAGCTTTAAAGCGATAATAATAAAATGAAAATTTCGTGATGAATTAGTCTATCATTTATTCTGGATCATAAAGGTTGTGGGGTTCTCATAAAAACTTGATTTAGGTAGCTTGTTCTTTTCAATGTCTATATGCTGTTAACCGGGTAGTGTTTGCTGGATTATTTTCTTTGAAACCCGCATAATTGATTGATGCAAATCAATTAACTTTACTTGCTTTTAGCTTCAAACCCTTGGATGGAAGCAGTAAACCACTTTTATAGGCTTGTGTAAAACTTCTCCTATTTTATTGAACTTCAATTTAGGTTCAGTGTTCCAGTCATTTTAGATTAATTCTCAAATAATTTCTCTCGTCTTTTATTTTAATTTCTTCTCGAGTAATTCAATTTAGTATACCGACTCTCATAGATTGGTTGATTTCCATATACTGATATTTGTGAATAAGAGTTGTTTTGCTCTATATCGTGGTTCTTAGAGAATGTAATACATATATTCATGAATAGGGAATACCGAATAGGACAGAGAAACTATACAAATAAAGGAAATAATCGTAAGATAATGCTTATCCCTAAGACAATGCTATCTAATCAATATAATCTTATTATAATCAAATTATCACAATATTATGTGATAATACCATATCTTGACTACACTCCCCCTCAAGTTGGATCATAGATATCAAGCATGTCTAACTTGCTAATACATTCTTCAAATACTTGTCTTTGAAGTCCTTTGGTAAATACATCTGTTGTTTGCTTCTTCATTGGTACATAAGTTAGGCATATTGTTCCATCTTCTATCTTTTCCTTGATGAAATGTCGATCAACTTCAACATGTTTTGTTCTCTCATGGTGGACTGAATTGTGTGCGATGCTTAGGACCACCTTGTTATCACAATAATGCTTTATAGGTGACTCAGAATTGATTTCTAATTCTGTCAGCACTCTTTTCAACCAGAGGCTTTCACAAATTCCTTTTACAACTGTTCTAAGTTCAGCTTTTGCACTACTCTTGACTACCACCTTTTGCTTCTTACTTTGCCACGTAACCAAATTTCTCCACATGAAAGTGCAATATCTAGTGTTTGATTGTCCATCCTCTTCTGAACTTGCCCAATCTGAGTCAGTATATATTTCAATTGTTCTTTGATCTCCCTTTTTGAATAATAATCCTTTCCTAGGAGTACCCTTTAAATACCATAAGATCTTATAAACTGCCTCAAAATGCTTAACTCTTTGGTGCATGTAACGACTTACAACACTCATGGCGAAAGCAATATCTGGTCTAGTATGAGACAAATAAATTAACCTTCCCACTAGTGTCTGGTATTCTTCACGTTTAACCAGTTTATCTTCTTCATCTTCAAACTTTGTACTTTCAATAGGGGTGGTTCTTAGTTTACATCCTAACATTCTTGTCTCCTTCAAGAGATCAAGAATGTACTTCCTTTGTGAGATGTAATTCCCTTTCTTTGATCTAGCTACTTCCATGCCTAGGAAATACTTCATTGCTCCTAAGTGTTTAACTTCAAACTCTTTCCTCAAAGCTGACTTGAGTTTTGTAACTTCCTTTGCTTCATCACCAGTTACAACAATATCAACTACATACACAATCAAAATTGTCTTCTTACCTTCTCTAATTCTGAAGAACATTGTATGATTAGACTGAGCTTGTGTGTATCCTTCTGTTTAGGACTTTGGCAAATCTTTCAAACCAAGCTCGTGGTGATTGTTTTAGCCCATATAGGGATTTTCTTGGTTTGCATAATCTGTTTCCTCCTCCTTCATTATCAAACCCTGGAGGAAGTTTCATATATACTTCTTCCTTCAATTTGCCATTCAAGAAGGCATTTTTAATGTCAAGTTGTTGAAGGGGCCAATTGAAGTTAGCAGCTACAGATAGCAATAGTCTGATAGTGTTTAATTTTGCCACAGGTGCAAATGTCTCCTTGTAGTCCATCCCATAAGTCTGAGTATAGCCTTTGCTACCAATCTCGCTTTATACCTCTCAATGGAACCATCAGCCTTATATTTGACTTTGAATATCCTCCTACACCCCACGGGTTTCTTCCCTTTTGGCAGATCAACTTCTTCCCACGTTTCATATTTTTCAAGTGCTCTTATTTCTTCAAAAACTATTTCTCTCCATTTCGCAAATTTAAGAGCTTCTTGGATATTATTGGGAATGTCAATTCTATCCATATTAACGATAAATGCTTTATATTGAGAAGATAGAGCATCATAAGAGACAAACCTCTCAATCAGGTGCATGGTACATGATCTAGATTTCTTTTGTAAAGCGATTGGCAGTTCTAGATTTGTATTGTCTTCTTGTTCCTTTGCATTACTACTCTAAGCTTCTTCGGCAAGAACCTGCATTGGTTCAGAGATTGGTATAGCTTCAGGAATAGGGAGTGTAATACTTGTTTTCTTTATCCGAGGGTACCCTTTGAGTGTATTGTCAGGCATGGTTACTTCTGTATCAGAATTTGTCTCTATAGAAGATGCATTGGACATAGGTGTTAGGATAGGTTCAGGAACAAATGTGCAAGGAGGTTCAGGCACAGATGTACACGACTGAGATTCATCACCAAACTCACTCCAATACTCTCCCTGAATCGAAGACTTGGGATAGAAGGAATCTGCCTCAGAAAAAGTGACATCATAACTATCAGACAACCTTTTTGATATAGGATCATAACATTTATAACCTTTTTGTGTAGCAAAGTAACCCAGGAATACACATTTTTTTGGCTTTAGGATCGAGTTTGTTGTATGAATAACTGTGAATAAAGAACTGTGAATAAAGATTATACACCCGAAAACCTTTAGAGGAAGGTTAGTTTCAAGATGGGCAGTAGTATGAATTTCTTGAAATTTTTGAAGAGGTGTTTTGAAAGAAAGGACACGACTAGGCATTCGATTAATAAGGTAGGTTGTAATAAGGATAGCATCCCCCCAAAAATATTTTGGAACATTGCTAGTGAACATCAAGGCCCTAGCTACTTCAAGAAGGTGTCTATTTTTCCGCTCAACAATCCCATTCTGTTGAAGACTATTGACACAAGTACTTTTGTGGACAATTCCATGTTTTTGTAAGAATGTATGAAGATTCTGATTAAAATATTCAGTACCATTATCAATATGAAGGACCTCAATACTTGTTTGAAATTGATTTTTTATTATATGATAAAAGTTAATGAACATAGTAGGGACTTCAGTTTTATCCTTCCAAAAAAACACCAAACACAAACGAGTATGATTATCGATGAATGTAATGAACCAATTTAAATTGGTTCTATTAGTGACACGAGATGGGCCCTGAAGATCACTATGGATAAGTGATAAAGGTTTTGTGGGTTTGTATTCAAACCTTGTAAAAGAAGTTCTTTGATGTTTAGCAAATTCACACGCATCACATTGAACACAAAGCTCTTTATTTATTGAAATATTGGAAACAATCGTAACATATACTAGAAGTTTGGATGACCTAACCTTTTATGCCATAGCAATAGTTCATCATTCTTAGGGACAATCACACTATTACCCAAACTATAAGGAGTAGACTGACTTTCTTAGTACACTCCATCTATCTCTTTAGCACTGCCAGTCATCTTTCCCGATGACAGGTCCCGTATAACACAATGAGTAGGGAAAAAATGAGCACTACAATTAGTTTCTTTTGTCAATTTACTAACTAAAAGGAGGTTATAGTCTAGATTTGGAACATGTAGAACAGAGTTT
>JANZXR010000008.1:13398781-13434216 GCA_027575705.1 Erythroxylum echinodendron
TTCTCTCTCAGACACTCTCTGTCTTCTTCATCATAGACACTAGTCCCTCTTCAGCCGTCTAGCGATCACCACCATATGACAGCAAGGGCCCCTTTAACCCAATGTTCTCTTTGCTACTTCTCTTTTGTTTTTCTTCTCTCTTACACTCTCACTTTCTCCCTTCTTTATCGTTGCCACCAGTCCCTCTCTAGCCATTTGACGAACACCACCACGCGACAGCAATAGTTCGACCACCACCACACTAGTCACAGTTACAGTCACACACTCACCCCATAATTGCCATATCTAAAATAGATCCAGATTCAAACCGACCCGACTCGACCCGATATTGAATTGGATTTCTAATTTTTTGGATGTGTTTTTTACTCTGAAATTTGAAAACAATTACATTATATTTCATTGTTTATATATATTTTATGATGAAAATTATTGGAAATTATTGGAAATAAAAATTATTGGAAATTCTGAGAAATGGAAATTGTTTATGTATTTTTTTTTGTAATGATTGAATTGAAATTGTTAGAATTTGGAAATGGAAATTATTTATGTATTTTTTATGATGTTTGAAACTTGGAATTGAAATTGTTCAAAATTGTTAGAAATGGAATTGTTGGGAATTATTGGAAATGAAAATTGATGGAAATGGAAATTACTTATATATTTTTTGTAATGGTTGAATTGGAATTGTTCGAATTTATTAGAAATGGAAATTGTTTATGTATGTTTTGTGTAATTATATATGTTGAATAGTTGAAATCATGTGTTCTTTATTTTGACATATGTATTTATTTATTTTTATAGATAAATAAAAGGAAATTCAAGGACTCATGATCAAATCGCTTCAGGAAAATACAGTAATCCAACTTAGGCTCATATTAAATTAGTCCCTAATATGAGAAACTATACTATTTGTTTGTTTTGTAACAAGCAATTGAAAGGTGGAGGAATTATCTAATTAAAGAAGCATTCAGCGGGGGTTAAAGGAGATGTAAAACCTGGTAAAAAAGTAAGTCATGATGTGAAGTGGTAAATGAAAACTTTGTTTGAAGAATATCAACACGAGAAAGATATAAGGGAAAGATTGAATTATGAAATTGATAGTGGAAGTTTATTTGCTGATTTTCATGATGATAGTGAAAATATTGAAGGTGGTAGTGGTAGTGGTAGTGGTAGTGTTCTATCCCAGGCGATGTTAGTAAAAGAAGAAGGAAGATGTCACAGATGACTAACTTTTTTATATCGCGAACAACTTCTAGAGCCCAACCTTTAATTCGTAGTGTCATGCAATTGCGGCTCACAATGTAGATATGGAAATGGCTAAATGGTGGTGTGATAAAGGTGTACCATTCAATACTTCTCAATCTTACTATTATGAGCTTATGGTGATGTTATAGCCTTTTACAGTTTAGGATACAAAGCTCCTTCGATTGATGACTACAAAGGTAAAATTTTGAGTTGCTTAGTTTCTGAAATTAAAAGTTATTTGGGAGAAAGAAGAGTGGATTGGGCTACTTATGGGTTCATATATGATGGTTAGACAAATAAGAAACATGAGCCTATTATAAAATTTTTAGTTTATTTTGCAAATAGTTCAATATTTTTGAAGTATATTGATGCATCTGGCCTTATTAAGAACACCGATACTTTATTTGAGATGTTTGATAAAGTTGTCAATGAGGTAGGGCCAGAAAAAAAGTTACAAAATAAGTATAATTATTCTTTTTAAACTCGTTGTGTTGTACATTACATTGATCTAATGTTGGAGAATATAGGAGATCTTAGGTATTTTTCTTTTATTGATGAGACTATGCAGACAGCTAAAAAGGTGACTAAGTTCATCTATAACAGTGCATGGGCGTTAAATTTAATGAGAAAGTAATTTATCAATAATAGAAATTTATGTCATGTTGCTATGACAAGATTTGCAACAAATTTCTTATTACTTCAGTGTTTTGTTACAATGAAGAAAAAGTTAAGACAAATGTTTACAAATGATAAGTGAGTTATATCTTAGCATGCTACGTCTAATGCTAGATTGGAGATTTTTATAATTATACTGAAAGATAGTGAATTTTAATCTCAATGCATATTTGTTATCCGAGATTGTGAGCCTTTGATAAGGGAGCTTCGCTGAGCTGATAGTAAAGAAAAGACAACAATGGGTTATGTTTTTTGATGTCATGGAGAGGGTAAAGGAAGCAATCAAGGCCAATATGAAATGTAGGCTTTCTTTGTACACACAGTATCTTACAGTAATCAATGAAAGATGAAAAAGACAACTTTCTTCTTCGTTGATTGCAACTGGAGAGTTTTTGAATCCTAGTGCTTGTTTCAGACCACATTTTACAAAGAAAGCTGTAGTTAATAGGAGAATGTTATTCACTATTACAGTAATTGTTACCTATGACATGATTCAAGATCTCTTGAGCTTATAAACGGAGCTTTATAAGAAATCTTCTAAGGATTTTAAAATATCAATTGCTATTCGACAAAAATCAAAATTTTCTCTAGTTATTAGCTATTTCTTTTTTCTTAGTTTTTAAAAACTAATTATCATTTTATTTTGTTTGCAACGCTATTTTTGTTACCTTACGATTTACAGTTTCTTAGTGGCATCAATTTGAAAGTGGTATTTCCGAATTGCAAAGATTCGCAGCTCAAAGTTTAAGTCAATGTGTGAGTACAACAGGCTGTGAACGAAATTAGATCACATTTAAATCTATCCATTCCAAGAAAAGGAATAGATTGAAGCACAAAAGAATGAATTACTTGGTCTTCGTTCTTTACAATTTAAAGCTTCAAGAAAAGTATGTTATCATCATTATTAAGTTCGATATAGTTTCTTATATTTTTTAATAATTAAATATTATTATTTAATAGAACTCTTAATTGCACAAGAAGTTCAACATATCCAATTTGCATTGATAATATTGATCTTTTGGCAGACTGATTTTCGCAGGAACCAGGTTTGGTGTATGTTAATGACTTGGAAGATAATTTTAGATAGGAAAGTATTGACATGTCATTTGGTGCATTGAATTTGAATGATGATGATAATAAAGCTCCTCTCAGGTATGAGAATTTTGTACCAAGTGATAATTAGGTCAATGTTGTTATAGCAGGTATCCCCCTGTAAACGATTGAATGAAGTTCTAAGTTTTTGTTTTTTCTCTTCTTTTAATTTTACTTATATTTGATGTATATGTTAAATTCTATATATACAATGTAATTATACATGTTTTTGTTTCAGGTTTTACTTCTACTTTTGTTTTCTCATCACAAACTCTTGTAATAAATTGTAATAATTTGAGAGTTAAGAATATTTATTGTTCTTTTTATTTGATGTTTTGATGTAATTATTATTTATAATATGATAAAATTGTAAAATTTTAAATATTTTGTATTATTCTTAAATTTATATTTTTGTGATAATGATTGTCTTTTTTTCATATTAGTTGTAGTTATTATTTATATGAGAAATATTTAAAAATTATTATTATTTCATATTAATTGTAGTTATTATTTATTATTATGATTTTTGGAGATAAAATTAATGTAAACTTATAAAGTATACAGTACAATATAAAAATAGAGTATTTTATAATTTTAAAAAAATTAAAAACTATTTTTTAAATTACCTAAATTGGTATTCGATATTGATCCACATCGATATAGGACTAAATCAGAATTCAATCCAACACTAGCATTCGCAACTTTGCTCAGGACTAACTAACTAACACCAATTTTTTCACATTTTCAGTATACAATACACACTAAGGCACAAGCAGTAAAGCTGAAAGAGTATGGTGAAGTTGACTGGTTGTCTAAGGAGGAGTAGCGAGCTAGTGATGAACTGATGAAGAGCTGGACCCTAGCGAACCATAGATTGTAGAGTGTGGATTGTTGTTGGATCGTTGACAAGATGTTGGAATCAACGAAAAGATGCTGATGGTGAGTGAGGAGTAAGACGAAGTCGAGAACTATCGTCCGTGACGAACTAACAATGGGGAGCTTGGTAAGGATGGAGAGTGTTGGCCGGTAAGTGAAGTGGAGGAGAGGTAATGGGTACCCACCACGACTGGCTCTAGGGTTATTAACTCTTTTTCTTTTTCAATTTCGTACCCAACTTTTCAAATTTGCAAATTTTACGACAGACTGGTACCAAACAAAATAGTCGATACTGACAAGTATTTGTTATCGATACAGTACCAACATTTTGAAATATCATATTTTTTCTGTTATGAAACAATATTCTGAATTTTGATTATGGGCATCTCATAAATCAATCTAAGCATATCATTATCATAGATATATATGGAGAGAGGTAGATGCCAAAAAGATCAATAGGGTATTTTCATATATAAAAAAACAATATTTAGTTCTTTCTTTTGCTCGTTTCAACTCTCCAATTACTAATTTTTCTAATGTATTCATCAACCTTTGTTAAGTATGTTATCAATATCTCTAAGAGATGTTTTCGATGGAATATACATATAGATCACCATTATATGCTCAATTTGAATTATGTTACTGTCACTTTGAATTTGAATTTAAGCCAAGGACATCAATATATACAAGTTCTAATATAAGATTCAATAATTAAAATTTGAAATACTAAAAATAGATTGTTTTATGAAGCTCTTATTAACTAAATAGGGGTAGAGTGGAGTGGAGTTCTTGGTCTTTAGGAATTGATGGAATGCATATGCATTTGCCTAGTATATGGTAACAAGTAGAAAAGCAATAAGCAGTCCCTTTCATGATAGTGATAACTCCAAAGCAAGTCTCTTGCTGGTTTAGGGGAATCTACTGCTTTGAAAATCAGCCCTATGTTGTGTTACCTTTAATATCTTGGGTGATTGAATTTGGTGGAAAGACCAATTCAGTCTTAGAATTAAGATATATAAATTTGTCCGGGTCAATGCAGATGTCACAAGTATTGCAACTACATAACTCTATTTCCATTTAGTATTATTCTATTATCATGTAGGAGAAACCTCCATATGGTTTGATAAGAGGCCAAAAACCTAAAGAGGGAAAAAAAATAAAAGACAAATATGTATAAACACGGAATAAGACCTTTTCAGTGAACCTTTCTCTTTTGACATCATCTCCAAATCCTCCCATATAATATAAGTGCACCAGATCAAACCAACACAACTTAAACCAGTGCAAACTGAAACCAACAAAGTATAGAGGAAGACTTTGTAACCCAAAACTCAGCAGACACTAACTTACTAGACAATAGAGACAAAGATATGGGAAGGAAGAGAAAAGTTGGTGAAAATGTGGAGGACAAAAACTCGAGCGATGGAACCATGGCTTGGGAAGAGATGGTGAAGGAAGCTGCAGCAGCTGCAACAGTAGGAGGAGCCAGAAGATCTAGGAAGCGATTTGTGGGAGTCCGGCAGAGGCCATCAGGAAGATGGGTTGCTGAAATAAAGGATACCATTCAGAAAATAAGGGTGTGGTTAGGAACTTTTGATACTGCTGAAGAAGCTGCAAGAGCCTACGATGAAGCTGCTTGCCTGCTTCGAGGTGCCAATACAAGAACAAATTTCTGGCCTTGCTCTCCAACTTCCTCAACAACTCCAGCTCTTCCTTCAAAGATCACAAACCTTCTCCTCCAAAGGCTCAGAGAAAGAAACAGCTCTTCTGCTTCTCTTCCAACTTCTCTGCCCGTCAATCAGCTCGAAAAGCAAGAACTGGATGAGCAATACAGGCAAGGAACAACAGATTTCGCAGACAACCAATATGCTGACTCCCTCAATGATCCTGAACATAATGGGACTTGCACTGATAACATCTATAGTGCTAATGCAAGTGCTGTTGAGTACATGGCAAGTGGTCTGAAATCACTTTTAACTGATAAAGAGGATCATGCAGAGAGAGATGTGGAATTTGACTATAACTGGAGTGACGTAGCACAGTCTTCTAGTGCTGATGACAACTACTTTGGTCGTGGACGAGAAGAAGATGGAGAAGAAGAAGAAGAAGAAGATGAAGGGATTAAGATGGGGGACTTGGATTTCCATTTCCTGGACGATCTTGGATCGTCCTATTACTACTCTCCTTTTGAAATTGCTGAAGAAATTGAGGAGCCCGTAGTAGAACCTGAAAATGATGGAGATGAGCCTTCAATGCTTAGAGCAGCCATGAAAAGGATGAAATATGAAAGGAAGTTCTCAGCTTCACTGTATGCATTCAATGGGATTCCCGAGTGCCTAAAGTTGAAGTTTAGGTCAGGGAATGAAAAGGGTAGAGATAGATCAAATCAACTATCCAATCTACGAAATGAATGCAACAAGAATAAAGAGACAGATAAGAAAGCAAAAGAAACAGGTGTTGCTGCAATGGAGAAGAAACAGGAGGAGAAGCTGCAAAACTCAGTTAAAATGGAGTCATCTGCATCCTCTTCTTCTCTTGTCAATGATGGCGAATCATCACTATGGAGCTCCCTTGATCTACCACCGATATGCTTTGTTAGCTAAAGAATGCGAGAATTGAGCAGCAGTGGCATGGGTTAGTACACCTTCACGTTCTCGAAAACAGTGCGAGAATCTTTCACAATTGTTTGATGCTCAAGTCACAGATGTCATAATTCGAATCTTAACTTTCTTTAGAGATAATATGAAATAACAGATCACTTGTAGACATTCTATAATCAATTACGCTCATCCTTTTCTCTTGTTCGAGTAAGAGGAAACTTAAATTGAAGGTGAAACATCTGATTGCTTCATTTGGGATGAAAGCATTTAGGAGGTTGCTTGCATACTTCTCTTTCAATCTCAACTTGTGCAATTGTTCTCTTTTAATGAGTTTCAGTTCTTATTAACCAGAAAGAGAAGTAAAAGATAGGAACCTGACCAGCTTTCTACAGGAATCCTGGAAGATAGATTTCGTTTCATAATTTCGTTTTAAGATCAGAAAGGAAATGGGCTTATGAATTGGATTTCAGCAGTAGCCCGTGTATAGACATAGTATGACAGTTTCATGGAAATGGAATATTGTGGTTGTGTTAAGGGCTCAAAGTACAGCAGTTGTTCTTCTACATCCATTTGCTCTTCACTGAAACCAGTTAATGCTAAATGTGTGATCTTTTGTTTGTCAAAGAATTTGATCTGTGTTTTTCACAGAAATATTTACATGCCAACATGTTTTCCTCAACCCTGAATATATATATATGGAACATTAAGAATGCGAGCTCATTTAAGATAAAGAAAAGAAACCACACTAATTGATCATACATTACAAACGGTAGTTTGAGAATAATATGATATAAGAACTGGGGAATCAAATCCAAAGTTTGCTGGTTTTGAACAGCTTGAAGCGGAACGTTTTGGCTCAGTAACTAGTCCCCTGTTTCAGAAAGTACTAAGAACAAAAAGCCTTTCGATGACAGAAGCCAATGCATCTAAATCCAATCCTGGCTTAAGAAAGGAAAGAATGCTCATCAACCTCGACGTTAACATTTTCCGAACTGTTTCATTTCTAATAAAAGCTCTTCCGGCATGTCTTGGTTAACCCTGCTTCGGTAAAATAACTTCCCTCCACCGTTCATGAGATGAGCAATATAGCTCCTTAAGGCTATTGCATATTCTGACAACTCATCATCTGGTATCCATTTTCATAACCGTTAATGCCTGAGCATAGAAAAACTTCAAAACTAAAAGATGAAAGGACAATTGGGAACAACTTGCTGAAAGCAAACGAAAATTGAAGACCTTTCACGGATTGGACGAGGTCACCACTTACCACTTGATCTAGAGTTCTGAAAATTCCCTATGGGATCCACAATATTAAGATATACCTAGTGAAAAAAAGGGTAGAATGCCAAAATCAAGATTGTTCGTGATTCTGCCAACTGCTATATTGGTTGTTGGCTTTAATAATCAATAACCCAGATAAAACATGGGGTGAAATTTAAACAGTAGCCAAAAGACTCAAAAACTGAATGACATTATATATACATCCTAAGTTCTTATTCACAGGCATAAATTGGATCAAGTCACGTCTTCTTGAGAGCCTATCCTTCCCATTTAAAGGACCCGAAGTTGCGCAAGGAAAGCAGCACAAAGATCCAAGAAGAGAAATTGTGGACCCTGCACCCTTTGCAAATCAAGCAAGTACTTGTTGTCCTCACGAGTTTTGTAAAGCTGTCAAGACCATGGCAACAACATATATATGTTAGGTATGAGTTTGTGAAAAATAATGGGGATTATGCATCGGCCGCGCATCATACAGGTTTTCATTCCAAAATAAAAGAGCAAATATTTTTTGGCAAAACACTAGATATCAAAAGACTTCATAATCAACACACAATATCCCCTTATCCAGCTTTCAATCCCTACCTTGTGACAGTCTTACTATCCCAAATCCAAAATACTGCATGCGGAAATTCATAATGAGACAATGGGATCACTGCATTACCTGCACCTCAAACTTCACCACATTTGGTGGCTTAATGACACAATCATTCTCAATGATTGTGGATTCGTCCCCGAAGAAATTATTGTTGTGCACTGGATCATTGAACATGTCTTCAAGCTGGGCAGGATTCCCAGGAATCCACCTGCACTTCATATTGTAGTGACCTATTTTCTTCCAGCATACATTCAATTCTTGGAGAGCTTTGAGAACTTCGGTCATTATTTCTCGAGGATGGGCTCGAGACTGCAGAAGTTGAAGGCAACAAACTTTGTTAGCTTGTTGATGGTCACAAGTAACATAAATAGACAACGGTACCATGTTTCATAGACTGAAAATACTGAAACAGCCATCTAGATCTCTCAAACAGCAATCAGTACAAAAGTATATATCAGATTCGTGAAGACCATAATATTTTCCCACAGAAAGCTTTCTTTGTCCTACCATTCGAAATGATATGACACAAATTGCAAAACAAACATTCAGATCCCAGCCCCACACAGCACAGCCTAAACAAATAGAGATTTACCTGAAGTCCAAGAGCCCATTTCCTGTCGACAGGGAATTGTGTTTTCAAACTCATTCCTTGATAGTCAATGAATCCACCAAGGCGGTGTCCAACAGCAGGAGAAGTAGGTTCATTTTGATGCATACGGCTGAAACCAGTTTCCTAGAAAATAACATAAGAGGTAAAACCAATGCAAACATGAAGAAAAACAAAAAACAACAACCAATCAAATAGCAAAATCATTGACAAGATAGGCATGCTATATTACTAAGGAAGTTCAGCCTAGTAAACATCTAGAGCAGTGTCCACCTAAAAAACCCAAAAGCCTTAAGAAAAAGGGGCCCGTAGTGCTGCCAAATCTTGATATTTACCAATGTGAATATTTACGAATAATGCCTATCTGAAGATCACAATTAAGTTCAGATTATATTGTAACATTGTATTATATTGCTGATAAGAGATCTTTATCCTAAAATAACCTCAGAAAGTCCACGCACCATGGTTTCTTGGAACTCATCTCCAAGATAGCCATTGGATAATCGAAACCGATTGTCCAACAAGAGATAATATGCAACAGTACCCTGAAATGTAGTAAGATTAAAGATTAAAAAACGATGATCACCTTAAGCATAAAGGTAATAAGATATTGGAAGGGTTATGCCAAAGAGTCCTTAAATGTCCAAACCTCATTTTGTATTCTACTACGAAGAGAATCAATTAATTGGTTCCTGTCAAATCCCATACTGACCACTTCCTGGAGAACCTCTTCATCAATCTGCATGAACAAAAGGTACATATGAACAAATTGGACATCATTTAGATCAAATTACACCTCTATGCTGGCCATTTTCTTCTTTCTACGTTTAACAAAACAAAAAACCAATTAATTTATAATAAAACCTATAAGGCTTCAGCCTAAATTCCAAATTTTGATATTGTCTTCTGAAAATCAATAGCTTTCACTAAGGTCAAGTAACCAAAAAAACAAAATCCTTCCATTGCTGAGGCCTGAAAATTTAAACTTTGAAAAAAGAAATGTATCATTTCATTAATCTTACGAAAAAAAGAACACAGAAAAGCAATTGAGGAAGTCAATAAGCAAGATGCAGACATGTGGCTAAGATAAGTAGCTTAGGCCTGAGAAAAGCAATAGAGGAAGTCAATAAGCAAGATGCAGACATGTGGCTAAGATAAGTAGCTTAGGCCTGATTAAAGGTGTATGGCAATACACATAACAAAAGGCAGTATCTTGCTGCATCCAAAAATAGAGGGAGTGCATCACAATTAATGAACATAACCACCACAAGCAAAAGTACTGTCCGTCTAATGCTAGATCTCATGGAAACCATCTATTCACATAGAGAAAAGTAGAATGAAAGAAGTCAACATCCTCAGGTCATAATGTTATAATCCATTCCCACCAGAGAAAGTAAGCAATATATCCAAAGATATTACACCTTTTTAGCTTGTTCCATTGTATCCGGTGGGGGAACGGCCAGATAACGTGGAAGACGAGCTTGGAACCATGGATGTTGGCGGATTTCAGGTATAGTCATTCGCTTCATTGGATCAACAACTAGCATACGTGGAATCAGATCCCTTGCACCGTGTGATAAATGACTAGGAAGAGTGTATATCCCACCCTAAAAGACAGAGTCAAAACAGTCAGGACATATTAGGTTCCAGAACATGCTCACAAAATAATGCAATATATAAATCTGATCCAGAATATAAGTACTAAAATAACTAGAAGAGAAAATGTAAAATACTGAGATTAGTCATTAAAAACACCGTGTCGAACTCATCTCAGCAACTGCGAATACTTTTAAAAGAAAAAAGAGAAACCAAGAAATATAAAATTCCTCATTTCCTTCATCTTTTCTGTTTTTTCTTTAATCACTGTTTTTTGAGCAGCACAATTGAGGTGTCATCCTCCAATTGTCATAACATACTATTGACAGTTGTAGCCTGTGGGCAACATTTCCAACTCAAGTCTATTAGAACTATGCTGTACAAAATGTCATCTATAACAGACAAGAACAAAGTCCCAACCGACTTGCTTTATTAATTTAGAAGGAAACCATTCTTAGTAAAGAAGATTGGTGGCCATCATTCCATAAAGAAAGTAATAGGTTTACTTTTCCTGATAGAAGTAAACCAATGGAACTGAAAAACAGTGACTAAAGCACATGCTAGTCAGCATGAAGCAAAACTTCTCACAATGCTCCTAATATTAAACTTCAAAGGAAACGAACAAATCTGTAGTCATGGAAGACCTGGCAATAGAAGCCAAATCAGTTATTAAAATTCCTAATACCTTTATTTTCTTGAAGAGGTTAGGAATGTTTTCATCATCAAAAGGAAGGGTGCCACAGAGAAGAGCATAGAGTATGACGCCACAGCTCCATACATCTACTTCAGGCCCAGCATACAATTTCCCAGATATAACCTACAAACAGGGCAAAAAGGAAGGAACAGTAATTGGATTAAGAAGAGCATGCTTCCAAACAAGACTAGGGCATATATACAAGTTCTGCTAAAACATCTACAAGACCATCCAAAGTCAAGACAACAGACTACCTCTGGAGCAGCATAATTTGGACTTCCGCAACTTGTCTTCAAGAAATGGCCATCTCGCATTATATTGCTCAAGCCAAAATCAGCAATTTTAACATTCCGTCTAGAATCCAACAACAAATTTTCAGGCTTAAGGTCTCTATGAACAACCATATTCCTGTGGCAATATTCTACTCCAGAAATTATCTGCACAGGGACAAAGTTTTGCTTCATAATATTGAATTTTCTAAATGCCCATAGACCATGTCAGAAACCAATGTAAAATTGTGACAACTCTACCTGCTGGAAAAATTTGCGAGCCTCATCTTCTTGCAACCTACCCTTCTCCACAATGTAATCAAAGAGCTCTCCAGACTTCACGTACTCCATAACAACATAAATATCTGTATGTGTTTCTATCACCTCGTAAAGTCGAATAATGTGTGGATGCATGAATAATCTCAGGATTTTAATTTCTCTTCTCACTGCAAAAAGAAGTAGCGATAATGAACACAGTAACCACTTAACAGAAACCAAAGCAAAATGCACCACTCAACATAAATCAATGAAATAGAAAAAAGAAACATGTCTCCACATGCAACTGTGACAACAGAAGACTTAACAGAAACCTCAGCAATGTATTCTCCATTCAGTCTATCGCTTCAAATTCAACTGAAAGATAATTGCTTCCATAATTTCAAATAAGCAAAGGGAGGAAGGTGACTACATGATCATTTCATACATCATTCAGACTGGAGGGGGTAAAAAAGGACTAGAGAAAAGGAACATTAATAAGTTTGAAACCATCATAAATAGAAAAGTTATAATAGCCTCAAACAATCAAGTATCGGAAATATCCCGCACAACATATACCTTTTTCTTCCATATCCATATTTTTTATCTTTTTACGGTTTAGAATCTTGATAGCAACCTTGTGGCCCGTCAATGCATGCTCTGCAATTTTCACCTTGCCAAAGGAACCAATTCCGAGAGTCTTACCGAGCTTGTAATTTGATAAATACATGTCTGCACCACTACTTCCTCGGTGAGTTAACCCATCCATTGTTCCTGATCCAAATGCAAGGAAGTTCAGCAACAAAAAAGTAAAGTTTAGCTGTGATTTACCAACTTCAATAAACAACAGAAACATAATTTTCTTACTTCATTTTAGTTGTATGGGGCATACATGAACTAGAGAAAGAAGAAGCAACAGATCATGCTAGCGCTATATAAACCTTAGTTACTAAAATACAGAAAGCCTCAATACGATGTACCAGACCAAGTTCACAAAAGCAAAGCCCTGAGAGTCATCTTTCCCTTAAAAAGGTAACCATGAAGCTCCAATTTTCATGAGACTAACATCGAATAGCCAGACATCAGAAACAAAGTGAAGCAACCAAATTTAAAACTTTACGTAATTAAGTACCAATAACAAAATCTAAAAGACGAAAGCATAAACAATATATAAAGCAGGAGCCGAAAAATGTTACCCGAAGAAATTAACCTTGTTAACCCTAAACTGAAAGAATCCAACAAAATTTGTGGACGCCTAAAAATTGAGAATTTCCGAAAAGTCAAGAAAGATCTCAAAAAAAGAAAAAGGAACGAAATTGAGGTAAGACTTGCAAGTACTGGGCCATAAAGATCGAAAATTTAAGAATTGGAAATAGAAAGAGGGGGTACAATATAAAGACAGAGAAGAATGGGGCGAAGAAAAACTCACAAAATCAACGGAGACGGTGGAGAACGGAACTGGGTTTTCTCAAAAACAGATCAGCAAATCGAAATGATAAAGAGAGAAAATGAGGTCAGGACAACACCAGAATCGTGGAATCTTTCACCATGGAGAGCAGAAGGTGGAGGGAAGAGAAACAAGACAATGAGCAGACCATCACTCCTTTGAGAATTACAATTCAGATTCCTAGGGTATTTTCGTCTTTTCACAATGAAAGTAAATACAAAGCATTGCCCTTTCCTTTCTTATGTATTAAATTTAGCTATCCATAAATTTACCTAAAAACAGGGTGTTCAGGAGGAATTAAATTTCATAAGAAAGGTGGATAATTTTTTTGTTTTTATGGTTTTAATATATATATATATATATATATATATAGGTGAAAAAGGCACAAAACGTAATTGGGAGAAAATGACAAAGGGCTTTGGTTTTGTAAATTGTTTCCTTATTAGAAGTGATAGAAAATAAATTCCAAACTATGGAAGAATTGATATGGAAACAATGTAGTGATTTTGACAATAGGATAAGATATCCTTGTCAAAGCCCAGTCGTCAATCAATAAAAGAATGATTACATGAACTACTTAATATGATGAGGTAGTTTAAGCTGTTTAGCAGTTAAATAGTCTGTTTTCGTAATGCATCATTGGCAAAGACATGTGCCTGTTTTCCATTTCCACCTTAGCAGTTAAGTTTGGCAAGTTAGGAACAAGAATTTCCTACAGGAGTTACTCAAAGAGAGACACTTTCTGAGTTAGAAGAATCAAGTGTGAGCAGTCCCATCATCTCTTACCCCAGAAGTTATGAGAAAATAAACATGTTTATCCTGAAAGAATAGAGAATCTGGAAGGGTTAAAAAGTACAGAAGAAACAGGGGAGGCTTATAATAACTTAAATTTTACAAAAGAGCAAGCAGTTCTTTACAATAGCTTCCGAGTTTACTTGATCAAATCCATAAGCTGGAAGTAGCAGCTACAGACTTAGGATGGTAGATTCTAATAATTTGGAATAGAAGAAAAGCGATATCCTTTGGCACCTCTCCATGAATAATATGCTATTCGAGTTTCATAAAATCCTGCAGAAGAAAAGCAGCATTCAGAATCAGAACCCAAAATTGCATGACTCATAAGCAAGGTATTAAAAAGGCAATAGATAACTTTTTTTAATATGGCGGCAAATTACAAACAGACACAAGCATCTCGTGCCCAAATGTCAACACGTCAAAAAAGGATACAAAAAATCCAGTTGTTCGAACCACTTCATAAACTTCATTGTTCCATCTGGGCTTGTCAGTCCTACATCTTTATCTGGTCCTTGGATGGCTCATCCTCACGTTAAGCTAACTGCAGAGGAGTTGCACTGTGGGCATAATTAATCTCTTTAACATGAATTATTCCACTCCTCTTACCTACACTTCAATATCCAATTCTTTGTGTCAAGAGCATCGTAATTATTCCTGTCTAGAAATTTTCTCCATCTCATCTGTATCCCTTATCACTGCAGAAGATTACACTCATCAAATTCATTCAGGGAAACTTACCCTTTCAAGCCATAAACTTCAGTCTCCAGCATTTACATTCAACTGCCTAATAGTCATTAACATTGGTGAACTATCCATGTTCTCTACCTTAACTACACAAGATCATTTACCATAGCACAGAGAACTAAACAAAGGCATTTAAATCCTGTATGTACAAGCATAGAAATTATTTAGCTAAGCACAAATATCAGTAAATTACTTGTCCATTAATTTTAACTGGAAAAAAAGTAAGGATTCCACAGGCAAAGAGACCATATGTTTGGGCTGTCTCTCCTCCCATGTGTCCAGATAAAATGAAGCATGAAAGAAACAGATGTATTGATCCAAGAAATAGCAGACAGAATGCAAGGGCTATGGATTTCCATGGGATTTTGCCAAAGGATCCAGGACTATAATCAAATCGAGGGTCGTATCTTTTAGTGCTATTGTCATGATCACCATCTTCAAAGGTAGGAAGACGGTTGTAATGAATGTTGCACGTAGTTGTCATATTTAGTAAACGGCCTAGGAATAGGTCCCCAAATGAAGGAAGATGATAAGCCGTCCAACTGAAATCAAGCTATGTGTTAGACCCCTAAATTCAGAATGTGGGTTCGTGCGAGTGTTGACGAGTCTTGGCCAATACTTGGCACGTAGTTTGGCACGACAAAGGTGTATTGATGAGGGAACAAGGCGAAGTCTTACGAGTTGGCGAACTAAGTCATGTGAGACCCGAGAGTGCGTGAAGGTACTTGACTTCGACGAGACAGGTCGGAGGTATGTAAAACGTGCGAAGTTTTATACTAACTCAGATTGTAACTTGTACTTAGTTATGGAGCAATGAGACTGCACCATGAAGTGAGCTAGATCATGGAAGATGGACTTGTCCCTGCGTTGACAGACCTATGTGTGGATAGGCTTTAGTGAACATATCAGTAGTGACATGACAATTGTGGATGATGTGGCACATGATGACGTGGTGGATAAGCTTGCAGTAGATGAACATCAACTTTAAGAGATAAAGATCATCTAGAAGTATTATTTGAAGATAGAGGAGATCTTCGTGGATAAGGATAATCATTCCTAGATAGGGTAATCTTTTAAATGTGATGTAACTTGATCTTATTAAGGATAAGATAGGATAAGATTGTGATCTTAGTTAGCAGAGTTCTATTAGGACTCTTAGTCATCTAGAGGAGCATATAAATAGTTCATTAGAGTTGAGAGCTATGGAATTCAATTAATGAGAGAGCTCATTAAGAGAAATCACTTAGAGTTGAGAGCTTTGAGAGTTCAGAGCTTTTGAGAGAAGGGTTCTCATTGTAAGGACTTCAAGTAGGGAGTTCCTTGTTAGTGCTTTAAGGAGGAGGTACTTGGGTCTTTTGTTAACAATTTGTTGAGAGTTAATGAAAGAGTAGCTTCGGCTACATATAAATATCTCTTGTCGCTTTCTTTACTCTACTTTACACTTGTGGTATTTTAGTGTGTGAGAGAAACACTTTAAACATTTATGTGCTCGTGAGGTGTTCGAGGGATAACGGAATTGTTCAGCGAAATTCACGTGAGAAGGCTGAAGCTTGCTTAAGTGGATCGAAGCGAGATTGCCACACGAAAGTAGGCGAGACTTGTAGTGAAAGTTCAGGTCCAAAGTAGATCTTTGTGACACCATGTTTCATCACAAAACCACACAAGTATAACTAAGGACATAAATGCAGTAAGGTAACTAAATATAATAACAAGCTAAGACCATCTCCAACCACAAACTGCAAAATGCAGTCAATTGACTTCCAAATGCGGTAAGTTCAGAAAAAACAACTCCAACCAGTAACTTCATTTTTTAACTTCAAATGGAATATTTTCAGCATATTCTTTTTAATATCTCTTTTTTTAACTATTTAAAATTTCATATCACAAATTCAATTATTTTAATAACAAAATTACATTACATTATTTTATTTTTATAACATATAAATATTATATATTATAATTTTATAATTACATTTAATTAAATTTAAATAAAATTTAGCTTTTAAATATAGTAGAAAATTCATATTATATTGGCAAAATAATAGAATTACAACATAAAATAATAAAAAAGAAGATAAAACACACTCACGATTATAAAGAAAAATAAGAAAAAATATTTAATAATTTTAATGATCCTTAGAATTGGAAAATCGCTCCTATAATGATCTATTAAAGCGTTACATAGAGCATAATGAGCTTCCTTGTCCTTGATTTTTCTATATCGAGCTATGAATTGTTGAGATAGAATATCTTCATTTTCAATTATTTCTATAGCTGGAGGCGGTGTTTTTCTCGCTTCAGTAATAGGTGCATTCAGGTCACGTTCATCCTCGATTATCAAATTGTGCAAAATAATGCAACAAGTCATCATGTCATGAAGCACCATTTTCTTCCAGAAGCAACATGGCCCCACAACAATTGCAAAACATGGTTGTAGAACTCCGAATGCACGTGCAACATTCTTCCTACATACTTCTTGACAAATTGCAAAATATTTCTTCTTTGGCCCACGCGGTTCATGTATTGTTTGCATAATAGTTGACTATTTTGGATATATATTATCTGCTGGATAGTAGCCCATGTCATCTTCTTTTCCCTGAATGACATAATTAGCTAGAGGAGCGATACCTCGAGGCAGATTAGAAAGTAAATGAGATGACTCTAGTACATTAATATCATTGTTGGTGCCTGGCATACCAAAGTACGCATGCCATATCCATAGTTCATAATCGGCCACAGCTTCAAGAATAAAGGTAGGTGACTTGTGACGACCTTTAAATTATCCAGCCCATGCCATAGGACAATTTTTCCATGCTCAATGCATACAGTCAAGACTTCCCAACATTCCTAGAAAACTACGCTACTCGTCAATGTAGAGTAGCCTTGCAATATCATTTGCATTATGTGTTCTTAGATATCGCTCTGCAAATATTTGAACAATATTTCTACAAAATCTTTTGAAACATTCAATTGCTGTTGACTCACCAATTTTGGCATACTCATCAGTGGCATCTGCTGGTACGCCATATGTTAACATTCGGAACATAGCAGTTACTTTTTACAAGGGTGACATGCCAGCTCTACCAAGACCATCATATCTTCGCTGAAAACAATAATCATGGTTTTGGATTGCTTTAATAATTCGAAGAAACAAAGGTCGAGACAGTCGAAACCTTCGACGAAACATATCTACACCGTATCGTGGATTCTCTGAAAAATAATCATTTAACAAATTATAATGTGCAGCTTCACAGTTTCGATTAATAACAATATGCCCTAGAATTGAGCCTCCGTGAGTAGTTTCGACACTCAATTGGGTGACATACAATTCCACCACACTATTGGAGTTGCAAATGATTTGTTGTATCATTTCATCCTCTTCAGAAGAAGATGAAGAAGATGAACTTTCATTCCAAAAAGTTGAAGAACCACCAACTTCGAAATTCATTTGTAATTATGTTAATTAATATTTTTGAGAAATGTAAAATAGAAGGTTGGTTGATGACTCTTAAAAAATATGGAAGAGTTAATTTATAGAAAAAAATGTTATCATGAAGAATCCAATCTAACAGACCAAATTGTATGAAATCCATCTAACAGTCTATTTTGTAGATTGCTTTTCAGATAAGATTCTGAAAAGATAGCAAAATTCTAATAGTTAAAATTGTATGCAATCCATCCAACGGTTTATTTTGAAGATTGCTTTTCAGATAAGATTATGAAAAGATAGGACAAATCTAACGGTTAAAATCATATGCAATTTATCCAATGGTCTATTTTAAAGATTGCTTTCCAGATAAGATTCTGAAAAGATAGGACAAAAATAACGGTTAAAATCGTATGCAATCCATCCAATGGTCTATTTTGAATATTGCTTTTTAGATAATATTCTGAAAAGATAAGACAAATATAACGGTTAAAATCGTATACAATCCATCCAATGGTCTATTTTGAATATTGCTTTTCAGATAATATTCTAAAAAGATAAGAAAAATCTAACGGTTAAAATCGTATGCAATCCATCCAACGGTCTACTTTAAATATTGCTTTTCAAATAATATTCTGAAAAGATAGGATAAACCTAATGGTTAAAATCATATGCAATCTATCCAACGGATAAAATTTTTTACAGAGATTATCGTTAGTTATTTCTTTATCTGAAAGAAGTAATAAAGAAAAATATTTAGCTCCCTATATATACTTTATGAGATTTAGATCAACCTTACCTTCTTCCCTCATCCATTTCTCAATTAATATAATGTCTTTACGTGGCTCTGGCTATTCTCCTCCAGAGGATCGAAAATTATGCGAAATTTATATCGATATTTCTCAAGACCCCATTGTAGAGGCAAACTAAACTTCAAAACGCTTTTGGACTCGAGTAGAAGAAGCGTATAATGAAGCAAAAGAACCAACATGGGATATACGCACCTCTTCTGGCCGACCTCATGGGGTGAAAAAAACCAAAATGAAGAAAAAGATAGATGAAAATGTTGCAGCTTCTATTTCTGAATTCAAAGAAGAGAATCGACGACTATTGCAAAAGCTAGAAAAACGAGCTGAAGAAAAATTTGCCCTCAAGAAACAAAGTTTAGCTCTTAAAGAAGAAAAATATGATGATAAAATTTTGCTACAAGACACTTCAACTATAAGTGATCCGAATGTTCGTACTTACATAGAGGCCCGAAAAGTAGAAATTCTATAAAAAAGAGGCCAATTTCATCAGCCACCACCTTCGGTAACAAATTCTTTTGGTGATTATTTTACCAATATCGGCGGAGATGGAGCTGATTTACCCAAATATTAATATTTACTATGGTCTATTTAAGATATTTTCATGGTACTCTATGTTATGTTTCATTGCTATTTTAATTTATTTTGGTGTTTTATTTTATGTATTGTCATCTATAAAATTAATACAATGTAGCATTATGGTTTTTTATTTTATATATTATCTATTTTGCATTAAATTATTATGACTATATTATATTTATAATTTGTACTAAATTTTAATTAAAATTAAAATTTTAATTTGCATAAATTTATTAAAAAACATATTCAATAATTTTTAAAAAATTTTAAATTTAAAATTACCAATTTAAATAAAAGTATTATATATTAAATATATTATAAATTTCTCAACAAATTATCTAAAATATATTATCA
Source organism: Erythroxylum echinodendron (assembly GCA_027575705.1). Lineage (NCBI taxonomy): Eukaryota > Viridiplantae > Streptophyta > Magnoliopsida > Malpighiales > Erythroxylaceae > Erythroxylum > Erythroxylum echinodendron. The sequence continues at coordinate 13,418,719 of JANZXR010000008.1, forward strand.
ATTTATAAATTAATTATAAAAAAAATAGGGCATGCATACGAAAATGTCATTTGCCAAAACAACTACATATTTGCAGTAAGTGTGGGGTGACTGCAAAATGCAACAAGCTTATGCAGTTCTGTTGGAGTGGAAAATGTGAGCATTTACTGCAAATTGCAGTCCAGTTGGAGTTGCTCTAAGACCATCTCTAACCACAAACTGCAAAATGCAGTCAGTTGACTTCAAAATGTAGTAAGTTCAGGAAAAACAACTCTAACCAGCAACTTCATTTTTTAACTTCAAATGGAATATTTTCAGCATATTCTTTTTAATATCTCTTTTTTTTACTATTTAAAATTTCATATCACAAATTCAATTATTTTAATAACAAAATTACATTACATTATTTTATTTCTGTAACATATAAATATTGAATATTATAATTTTATAATTACATTTAATTAAATTTAAATAAAATTTACCCTTTAAATATAGTAGAAAATTCATATTATATTGGCAAAATGATAGAATTACAACATAAAATAATAAAAAAGAAGATAAAACACACTCATGATGACAAAGAAAAATAAGAAAAAATATTTAATAATTTTAATGATCCTCAGAATTGGAAAATCGCTCCCATAAATGATTTATTAAAGCATTACGTAAAGCATAATGAGCTTCCTTGTCCTTGATTTTTCTATATCAAGCTATGAATTGTTGAAATAGAATATCTTCATCTTCAATTATTTCTATAGTTGCAGGTAGTGTTTCTCTCGCTTCAGTAATAGGGGCATTCAGGTCACGTTCAACCTTGATTATCATATTGTGCAAAATAATGCAATAAGTCATCATGTCATGAAGCACCATTTTATTCCAGAAACGACATGGCCCCGTAACAATTGCAAAACATAATTGTAGAACTCCGAATATACGTTCAACGCCCTTCCTACATGTTACTTGACGCATTGCAAAATATTTCTTCTTTGGCCCACGCGGTTCATGTATTGTTTGCGCAATAGTTGACCATTTCGGATATATGCTATCTGTTGGATAGTAGCCCATGTTATATTCTTTTCCCTGAATGACATAATGAGCAGGAGGAACTATACATCGAGGAAGATTAGAAAGTAAATGAGATGACTCTAGTATATTAACATCATTGTTGGTGCCTGGCATACCAAAGTATGCATGCCATATCCATAGATCATAATCGGCTACAGCTTCAAGAATAACGGTAGGTGACTCGTAATGACCTTTAAATTGTCCAGCCCATGCCATGGGACAAATTTTCCATGCCCAATGCATACAGTCAAGACTTCCTAAAATTCCTGGAAAACCACGCTGCTTGCCAATGTAGAGTAGCCTTGCAATATCATTGGCATTAGGTGTTCTTAGATATCACTCTGCAAATATTTGAACAATATTTTGACAAAATCTTTTGAAACATTCAACTGTTGTTGACACACCAATTTTCACATTCTCATCAGTGGCATCTGCTGGTGAGCCATATGCTGGCATTCAGAACACAACAGTTACTTTTTGCAAGGGTGACAGGCCAGCTCTACCAAGATCATTATATCTTTGCTGAAAATAATCATCATGGTTTTGGATTGCTTCAATAATTTGAAGAAACAAAGGTTGAGACATGCGAAACCTTTGATGAAACATATTTGCACCGTATCGTGGACTCTCTGAAAAATAATCATTGAACAAATTATAATGTGCAGCTTCACGGTTTCGAATAATAACAATATGCCCCGAAATTGAGCCTCCGTGAGTAGTTTCAGCACTCAATTGGGTGATATACAATTCCACCACGCTATTGGAGTTGCAAATTATTTGTTGTATCATTTCATCCTCTTCAGAAGAAGATAAAGAAAATGTTGAAGATGAACTTTCATTCCCAAAAGTTGAAGAACCACCAATTTCGAAATTCATTTGTAATAATGGTAATTAATATTTTTGAGAAATGTAAAATAAAAGGTTGGTTAATGACTCTTAAAAAATATGGAAGAGCTAATTTATAGGAAAAATGTTATCATGAAGAATCCAATCCAACAGACCAAATTGTATGAAATCCATCCAACGGTCTATTTTGAAGATTGCTTTTCAGATAAGATTTTGAAATGATAGGACAAATCTAATGGTTAAAATTGTATGCAATCCATCCAACGGTCTATTTTGAAGATTGCTTTTCAGATAAGATTATGAAAAGATAGGACAAATCTAACGGTTAAAATTGTATGTAATCCATCCAACGGTCTATTTTGAATATTACTTTTCAGATAATATTCTGAAAAGATAGGACAAATCTAACGGTTAAAATCGTATGCAATCCATCCAATGGTCTATTTTGAATATTGCTTTTCAGGTAGTATTCTGAAAAGATAGGGCAAATCTAACGGTTAAAATCGTATGCAATCCATCCAACGATCTATTTTAAATATTACTTTTCAGATAATATTCTGAAAAGATAGGACAATTCTAATGGTCAAAATCATATGCAATCCATCCAACGGATAAAATTTTTTACAGAGATTATCGTTATCTATATCTTTATCTGAAAGAAGTAATAAAGAAAAATATTTAGCTCCCTATATATACTTTATGAGATTTAGATCAACCTTACCTTCTTCCCTCATCCATTTCTCAATTAATATAATGTCTTTACGTGGCTCTGGCTATTCTCCTCCAGAGAATCGAAAATTTGCAAAATTTATATTGATATTTCTCAAGACCCCATTGTAGGGGCAAACCAAACTTCAAAACGCTTTTGGTCTCGAGTAGAAGAAGCGTATAATGAAGCAAAAGAACCAACATGGGAGATACGTACTAGAAGATCCATTCCAAGACGTATGGCACTAATTGAGAAGGCTGTTCGCAAACTAAATAGTTGTGTTCGACAAGTGGAGCTTTCTAACCCCAATGGAGCGTTAGAACAAGATATTGTAAGTAGAACACAATATTCTTTCATTCATTAAAATTGTATATTAAATTTTTTGACATTTTAAAGTATGTTACAGTTAGATCGTGCAAAAAGATTTTTCATGGAAGATCCAAACCACAAACAAGGTTTTAAGTTTGATCTTGTCTGGAAAATCTTCCGCCATTTTGAGAAATTTCAAGATAATATCACCACACCAAGAGAAACTTCTCGCAAGCATGGGGCTAATTATCTCTCATCAGACTCTGAAAATCCCACACCCGAATCTTATCCATCGGAATCTTCTAGTTTGTCTGCTTTTGAAATAAATTTGAGCAATGGGATTGGTGGCTCTTCTTCTGGCCGGCCTTATGGGTGAAAAAAGCCAAAATAAAAAAAAAGATGGATGAAAATGTTGCAGCTGCTATTTCTGAATTCAGAGAGGAGAATCTAAGACTTTTGCAAAAGCTAGACAAACGAGCTGAAGAAAAATTGGCCCTTAAGAAACAAAGTTTAGCTCTAAAATAAGAATGATGCGATGATAAAATTTTGCTATGAGGCACTTCAACTATAAGTGATCCAAATGTTCGTGCTTACATAGAAGCCCGAAAAGTAGAAATTCTATAAAAAAGAAACCAATTTCATCAACCACCACCTTCGGCAACAAATTCTTTTGGTGATTATTTTACCAATATCGGCGGAGATGGAGCTGATTTACCCAAATATTAATATTTACTATGGTCTATTTAAGATATTTTCATGGTACTCTATGTTATGTTTCATTGCTATTTTAATTTATTTTGGTGTTTTATTTTATGTATTGTCATCTATAAAATTAATACAATGTAGCATTATGGTTTTTTATTTTATATATTATCTATTTTGCATTAAATTATTATGACTATATTATATTTATAATTTGTACTAAATTTTAATTAAAATTAAATTGTTAATTTACATAAGTTAAAATTAAAATTACCAATTTAAATAAAAGTATTATATATTAAAATATATTATAAAATTTCTCAACAAAATTATCTAAAATATATTATCAATTTATAAAATTAATTATAAAAAATAAGGCATTCGTACGAAAATGCCGTTTGCCAAAACAACTGCATATTTGCAGTAAGTGTGGGGTGACTGCAAAATGCAGCAAGCTTATGCAGTTCGGTTGGAGTGAAAATGTGGGCATTACTGCAAATTACTGTCCAGTTAGAGTTGCTCTAAGACCATCTCCAACTACAAACTGTAAAATGCAGCCAGTTGACTTCAAAATGCAGTAAGTTCAAGAAAACAACTCCAACCAGCAACTTCATTTTTTTTAACTTACAAATGGAATATTTTCAGCATATTCTTTTTAGTATCTCTTTTTTTAAGTATTTAAAATTTCATATCACAAATTCAATTATTTTAATAACAAAATTACATTAAATTATTTTATTTTTGTAACATATAAATATTGAATATTATAATTTTATAATTACATTTAATTAAATTTAAATAAAATTTAGCCTTTAAATATAGTAGAAAATTCATATTATATTGGCAAAATAGTAGAATTACAACATAAAATAATAAAAAAGATAAAACACACTCACAATGAGGTGGTGTTTCTCTCGCTTCAATAATAGGTGCATTCAGGCCACGTTCATCCTCGATTATCATATTGTGCAAAATAATGCAACAAGTTAACATCTCATGAAGCACCATTTTCTTCCAGAAACGATATGGCCCCGTAACAATTGCAAAACGTGATTGTAGAACTCCGAATGCATGTTCAACGTCCTTCCTACATGCTTCTTGACACATTGCAAAATATTTCTTCTTTGGCCTACGCGGTTCATATATTGTTGCACAATAGTTGACCATTTCGGATATATGTTATCTGCTAGATAGTAGCCCATGCCATATTCTTTTCCTTGAATGACATAATGAGCTGGAGGAGCGATACCTCAAGCCAGATTAGAAAGTAAACGAGATGACTCTAGTACGTTAATATCATTGTTGGTGCCTGACATACCAAAGTATGCATGCCATATCCATAGATCATAATTAGCCACAACTTCAAGAATAACGGTAGGTGACTCGTGACTACCTTTGAATTGTCCAGCTCATACCATGGGACAATTTTTCCATGCCCAATGCATACAGTCAAGACTTCCCGACATTCTTGGAAAACCACGCTGCTCACTAATGTAGAATAGCCTTACAATATCATTGGCATTATGTGTTCTTAGATATCGCTCTGCAAATATTTGAACAATATTTTGACAAAATCTTTTGAAACATTCAATTGCTATTGACTCACCAATTTTGACATACTCATTAGTGGCATCTACTGGTACGCCATATGCTAGCATTCGGAACACAGCAGTTACTTTTTGCAAGGGTGACAGGCCAGCTCTACCAAGACCATCATATCTTTGCTGAAAATAATCATCATGGTTTTGGATTGCTTCAATAATTTGAAGAAACAAAGGTCGAGACATTCAAAACCTTCAACAAACATATCTGCATCGTATCGTGGATTCTCTGAAAAATAATCATTGAACAAATTATAATGTGCAGCTTCACGATTTCGATTAATAATAATATGCCCTGGAATTGAGCCTTCGTGAGTAGTTTCAGCACTCAATTGGGTGACATACAATTCCACCACGCTATTGGAGTCGCAAATGATTTGTATCATTTCATCCTCTTCAAAAGAAGATGATGAAGATGAACTTTCATTCCCAAAAGTTGAAGAACCACCAATTTCGAAATTCATTTGTAATAATGGTAATTAATATTTTTGAGAAATGTAAACTAAAAGGTTGGTTGATGACTCTTAAAAAATATGGAAGAGCTAATTTATAGAAAAAAATGTTATCATGAAGAATCCAATCCAGCAAACCAAATTATATGAAATCCATCTAACGATTTATTTTGAAGATTGCTTTTCAGCTAAGATTATGAAAAGATAGGACAAATCTAATGGTTAAAATCATATGCAATCCATCTAACGGTCTATTTTAAAGATTGCTTTTTAGATAAAATTATGAAAAAATGGACAAATTTAATGGTTAAAATCATATGCAATTCATCCAATGGTCTATTTTGAAGATCGCTTTTCAGATAAGATTCTGAAAAGATAGGACAAATCTAAAGGTTACAATCGTATGCAATCCTTCCAACAGTCTTTTTTGAATATTTCTTTTCAGATAAGATTATGAAAACATAGGACAAATTTAACGGTTAAAATCGTATGCAATCCATCCAACAGTCTATTTTGAATATTGCTTTTCAAATAATATTCTGAAAAGATAAGACAAATCTAACGGTTAAAATCATATGCAATCCATCCAATGGTCTATTTTGAATATTGCTTTTTAGATAATATTATGAAAAGATAGGACAAATCTAATGGTTAAAATCATATGCAATCCATCCAATGGATAAATTTTTTTATAGAGATTATTGTTATCTATATCTTTATCTGAAAGAAGTAATAAAGAAAATATTTAACTCCCTATATATGCGATATGAGATTTAGATCAACCCTACCTTCTTCGCTCATCCATTTCTCGTTAATATAATGTATTTAAGTGGTTCTGGCTATTCTCCTCCGGAAGATCGAAAATTATGTGAAATTGATATTGATATTTCTCAAGACCCCATTGTAAGGGCAAACCAAACTTCAAAACACTTTTGGTCTCGAGTAGAAGAAGCGTATAATGAAGCAAAAGAACTAACATGGGAGATACGTACTAGAAGATCCATTCAAGGACGTATGGCACTAATTGAGAAGGCAATTCGCAAACTAAATCCTTGTGTTCAACAAGTGGAGCTTTCCAACCCCAGTGGAGTGTCAGAACAAGATATTGTAAGTAGAACACAATATTCATTCATTCAATAAAATTGTACGTTAATTTTGTTTGACATTTTAAAGTATGTTACAGTTAGATCGCACAAAAAGATTTTTCATGGAAGATCTAAACCACAAAAAAGGTTTTAAGTTTGATCATGTCTGGAATATCCTCTTCCATTTTGAGAAATTTCAAGATAATATCACCACACCAAGAGAAACTTCTCACAAGCATGGGGCTAATTGTCTCTCATAACACTCGGAAAATCCCACACCCGAGTCTCATCCATCGAAATCTCCTAGTTTGTCTGCTTTTGAAATAAATTTGAGCGATGGGATTGGTGGAACCTCTTCTGGCTGACCTTATGGGGTGAAAAAAACCAAAATGAAGAAAAATATGGATGAAAATGTTACAGCTGCTATTTCTGAATTCAAAGAGGAGAATCGACGAATTTCGCAAAAGCTAGACAAACGAGCTGAAGAAAAATTGGCCCTCAAGAAACAAAATTTAGCTCTAAAAGTAGAAAGACTTGATGATAAAATTTGCTACAAGACACTTTAACTATAAGTGATCCGAATGTTCATGCTTACGTAGAAGCCCAAAAAGTAGAAATTCTACAAAAAAGAGGCCAATTTCATCAACCAACACCTTTGGCAATAAATTCTTTTGGTGATTATTTTATCAATATCGGCGGAGATGGAGCTGATTTACCCGAATATTAATATTTACTATGGTCTATTTAAGATATTTTCATGGTAATCTATGTTATGATTCATTGCTATTTTAATTTATTTTGGTGTTTTATTTTATGTATTGTCATCTATAAAATTAATATAATGTAGTATTATGGTGTTTTATTTTATATATTATTTATTTTGCATTAAATTATTATGAATATATTATATTTATAATTTGTACTAAATTTTAATTAAAATTAAATTGTTAATTTACATAAATTTATTAAAAAATATTCAATAATTTTTTTAAAAAATTAAAATTAAAATTACTAATTTAAATAAAAGTATTATATATTAAAATATATTATAAAATTTCTCAACAAATTATCTAAAATATATTATCAATGTATAAAATAAATTATAAAAAATAGGGCATCCGTACGAAAAATGCCGTTTGCCAAAACAACTGCATATTTGCAGTAAGTGTGGGGTGACTGCAAAGTGTAGGAAGCTTATGCAGTTTGGTTGGAGTGGAAATTGTGAGCATTTACTGCAAATTGCAGTCCGGTTGGAGTTGCTCTAACACACATCCCATCACCATAACAAGCAGTAAAACGCGTCATGATGTGCAAGGAAATGCCATATAGATGCCAAAAGCAAACCAAAAGGTTGGATGGATCAAATTGAACTAGTATGTACATTTAAACAAGTATCATTATAACCTAGGAATTTTCAATAATTCACTCCCCTATCAAAAGATGATTGCTTTATTCAGAAATTATCACCCAGCGACTCTCAAGTCTCCCCCTATGTTTCACATTTATTAAGACAACTACACAGTTCCAAGACAATGTGTTCAATATTAATTGGGTCAAAAGTAGGAAATGACGCAGTTAAGCTCAAATCTTATGCAATTAAATGAAAATAAACAACTTTAAAAAAATGAAATCATCAACAAATTATATGTGAAAAACAAAAATAACATAAGAAATTGACCTCAACCCAATAATATTCCGTCCACTAGCATGATAATTCATTCGTCTTGAAACTTGAACTTAAAGACCCAAAATAAAAAACAAATTGAAATAAGGTTTGTCACTGGAAGACCATAAAGATCGAAACTTTATGCAATTAATACAGAAACAGACAGACATAGATAAAGATTGGCAACAGAAAGACTTAACACTTGAGAGTCTTTTACTTTTGAAATCAGAAGATTGTGATGAGAAATATAGCAGAGGTGAAGCCATCACCAAAAGCGTGGAATTTTCCAGCCAAAAAATGGAGGTGAGGGACAACAACCTGAAAAGACCATTATGTTCTCCCTGGTACGAGACAAAAAGGTCATTTTTACCTAGGGTTAAAATCCTCTAACAAATTTGTACAAATTAAATTCTTATCATTTAACCACAAGGTGTTGTCCCTTAACCATGAGGTGTGGAGTTCAATTCCCACCCATGGGTATGGAGCAGCACCTTCATCTGGGAGCTTAGTTGTCTCAAGAGATTAGTCATCACTATTAGCTGTGGATATCTCGGGTTCACCAAAAATAAATTCCTATCATTTGCATTAAAATTCAACTCCAAAAGCTAATGATAATGTTGTCAATTTTTTATAGCAAATATTTATAAGTTTGACCATGAACTAGTTCTTGTTAGTTCAAAGTCCTATCTATGTTTAAGTACTAAGGAACAAGCTTTTATATTTGGTTGTATCTTAATATAAATGCATCAAATTTATAGTGTTTGGTCATTAGAAAAGGTTATTTAAAACTTTGCTTGAAGATATGTAGTTGTTGCAACTTTCTTCTGACACTAGGTTTGGTTGAGATATTTATAGTTCTGATTAATTGTGTCTCTTGTAAGGATGGTTAACGTTGAGATACAATGTCATATTTCTGTAATTCTCTTTGACTGTCATTAAGATGATATAGTCATAATAAATCTTCTGTTTTTTTTTTTTGCTTATGGTTGAATTCAAGTTGTTTGCATATAGATAAATTCAATTGTTTTAGTCAAAGGGTGTTCCTAGTTCGAGTTTGGTTAGTAAAAGGTCATTAAAAGCATTAGCACGACTATTGTGTGATGGGCTTCATTGCATTTTTACAGTGGTTAATATGATCCTATTATAAGATTTTAAAGAAGAAGCACAAATTGTTGAATCTTGGAACAAGTCCAATTTATAATGATGTTAACCTGAGTTAACATGTTAAATGTTAAAAGTTTTTTTCCTTCTTTTCTTATCATCTAGAAGATCTTTTTTCCTGACATAGCTTTTCTATACATTCTTTTCTGCTTTTGGTAGGTGTATTAATGAGCATGCATGACTCTTTAAATGGTGGGCTTGATATTGAAGTGAGTTGCCTGATACTATTTGGAAAAGTTACGACTTATATTTGACCTATTTAGTAAAGTTATATATATCTTATCTTGGATAAGTTAGGATTTATATTCATCACATAGCAAAGATTATCTTATATTTGGCATTGATATTGCCTTTGTAGGCAAATTTACATTGTGATTTTATTTACATTGTGTTTTCTTTAGTATGTAGATGTAATCATCATCATTAACTAATACAACAGTAAGTTCAAATTTACGAAATGATATTTATTATTGGGGGCTAAAGGCCCTATTAACGACCTTATGTAGTGATCATAATCTTGGTCGGAGATTTTATGGAGGCCTCAATTATCCGGTGAGAATTTTCTTTTATTTAATTAAAAACTTATATTTAAGGTTTATTTAATGAAATGAAATTGAATGTTTCAGGTTAGGAGATGCAGCTTTTTCAAATGATACGATGAAAAATTTATTAAGAGAGTCATTGAAGTGATTCAAAAATTAAGGAAAGAATTATCAATGTTAAAGAAGGAGGTTGAAACACGAACATCCAAGGAATTTGAAGAAAAATAAAGTTTATAAAGGAGGACATAAATTTATCGAGAAAAGAGAAAAAAGAAATAAAGCTTATATTAATGAACATTGTAATAGGATTTGTTATGATTCCAGTACTTATATTATAGGGATATTGTATTGAATTTCAACAATATAATTGTTAATATCAATTTCAACTATATTAAGAAAAAATTGGTATTTACATTTATATACGAATTATTTAATCAAGAAAAAAGAGCACTACAATATAAAACTAATAGACAATAAATAATCCAATCTATATAAATTGAAGGAAAACTTTGCCATATTCGTCGCATTTCTTGTCACATGTTGAGTTATCTTCACCAGCATGATCTTTCAATCTCCATGTCTGCTTTGGCTTTTCCCTAAGGCCATAACCAGAAACAAGCTAAGAGAGAGAGAGAGAGAGAGAGAGAGAGAGAGAGAGAGAGAGAGAGGTTAAAGTGAATACGTAGCAGCTCATATTAACCAAGCCAAAACATACAATATTTACATTGTTTTTAAACAACATAAACATTTGTCATCATTATCAATAACACAAACACTTAAAAGTAATGGGAAAATATCAAAATATCAAAAAGTTAGATTACATTGTGTTAATCTATAAACATTTATCACCATTATCAGTAGCACACATATGTAAAAGTCAATGGGACAAATATTAAAATATCAAAAAGTTAAAGGCATTGCTAATCGATGTTGGCCTCATTTCTACTTGACTATAAAAGTTCAAGTTATAATGATTGTGTCAATAACGTTCTCCTTCTGATTGCTTTAGCTTGTAATTGTTGTGAAGTAATACTGTAATGTCCTTTAAACTGTAAATCCCTTGGTTCAAATGATAATTGGAATGCGTGTGGGTCAACCTCTCCAAAAATTTTTTATTAGCATGTCTAAATGTACCAACCTAGAAAATTAAAGATAAAATATTAGAAAAAACTTGGTAATTATTTCAACTAAGACAAGTTGATTAGAAAAAACTAATTCCTTACAATATTGCTTTGTTGACTTTGTATAGCATTATCATCATCCAAATTCGTGTCACTTAACTATAATTGTAATAAAAAACAATTTTTGTCAGTCATTACAGCTAATAATAATTAATATAAAACTAAAAAGTTGTATATCTGTGAAGTTGCCTATGTTTTAACATAACTAAGATAATGATAAACATTAGTTACTGTATATTTATAAAAGTGAATTCATATGATTGAAGTACGGTGTATACACTTGTGAAAAAGCCTTAACATGTTGAATTGAGTTGTCCATATTGCAATTTTTAAAGTTATGATCGGAATCACATTTTTGGCATTTCTGCACTTGTCTTTTTTGAGACAATTTGTATGAATTTTTTATTTTATTTGGCTCATTTTGTTGTTTACTTCTTGTAATTTTGGGTCTACAGCATAACTCTTTTACGTAGAGGATGTATCACCTCTGCATCACTTGAAGGCCAGAAAATTTCACCTTTAATTGGTTGTAATGTGTGTTCATACAAACTCATGAATCGACCTTTAGTATAGCATGAATCTACAAGTATCCAAACCCTTTCTTTTGAGTGATGGATGGCACTAATTGTTTGTTTGCCTGGGTATCCAAATAAGTCTCATACTCGACAACGACATGTTTGTTGTTTACCAATCCTCATAGTATGCAACTTCATAAGCATCATCTATTTCCCATACAATTCTCCACTTTTCTTTTTGTTCTTCTCCAAATTCTTTATTATAGTTGGTGCAATATCTAACTTCTACATAACTACAAAAATGTCTTATCTGCATGTCTCTTTATCACTATTATTTTAATTGTCTCAAGCATGCTAATCACTGGTTTGTTCCTTACTAATATGATCCACCCTTTAAAGGCTTCATTCATATTGTTGTCAACTATTAGACATTTAGTTTTAAAGGATTGATAACATCTTACTGATCTCTCTTTAGGATATTCAGGCAATGCTGAAGCATATATAGGGCTTATTTTGTCAAACCTCTTTAATTGCTTATTGAAATCTTCAACATAAGTTAAGCATGCACAATTCCAAAACTACTTTCTGAGGTCCTTTCCCTTCTAGTTGCTATTCCAATTATGATATATATGTCTGGTACACATTTAGCAATTTGTAATTGACAAACTCTCCTCTATAGCCCTGACCAATCTGTAAATCAAATTAAAAAGATATTGATTAATATTTCATATAATGATTTCAATTGCAACTATATTAACATACCTTCTACGTATCATGTATGATCGTAAGTCCTTCACAATCTTCCAATTCCAAATCAGATGCTAATAAATTCATGAACCAAGTCTATGAATCTGTGTTTTCTACCTCTACAACTACTTAAGCTAATGGATACATTCCTCCATCACCAACTTTACCAACTGTGCTTAATAATTGGCCTTAGAATTCTATCTTTAGGAAGCATCCATCAATCCCAAAAATTGGTCTTAAATTCTTCAACTCTCTTTTCATGACATTAAAACAAATGTATAATCTTTTGAATAGCAACAAAATATAAAGAAGCATTAACATAATGCTTAACATGACATAATGAAGTAGGAAGTATTAATACGTTAATGAAATTTTGATTTATCATTACATCTAGCAATGAACTCTTTTAATTTCTCAAAAATTGTAACTTTACTGCTAATTTAGATCTCTTATTTTCAACTAATCTACATAACCTTGCAACTTCGCATATTTATTAATATAATCTGTTGCTCTTTGTTTCCTCAATCTCTTCTTTGCTCTTCTACACATGCTTAAATTAACAATCATATTGAGTTTTTCTTTGCATTCTTTGAACCATTTTTTCAGTTGAGATACTAAGATTCTCTAAAATTCTATCCTTAAAGTGTCTAATCAAGAATTTAGTGGAAACCAATTTTAGTTTATTTGTTATGAAACAAGTGTGATCAAGGTTATAAGTTTTAACCCTGAAATATCTCTCCTTCTTATGATGTCCAATATACAAAACTTATAGGTATCCATCAATACCCACAAACCTAATTTGATTACTCTCACACTTTCTTAACCTAACATTATATCCGATATGTACTGCATAATCAACAACAGCATCTTCAAATTCTTTTACATTTTCGACCTCCATTCCCAATCTCCACTCATGTGCCACATTTTTAGGATTATCCCTAACATTTGAACTGGGTCTATACAAAGCTTCAATTGTGTCCTATTTACTAGGATATTCATCAGTACTAATAACACTACCACAATTTGTAGATGCAATTTCAACCGGATCATGGCCATCTATAATGTCTACAAAGAAGTTTGGATAAAAATGTGAACCATGTTCCTCTATATTCTCATCCATATGTGCACCATGTTCCTATAGAATTTCATTCATATGTGGACTATGTTCCTCCAACTTTTCATCCACATCTAAACCTTGTTCCTTTATATTTTCATTCATATGTGGAGCTTATTCCTCCACATTCCTATGAGCATCTGGTTCCTCCATATTAACACCCTGTTTATCATCATCATGGTCCTCTCCTCCAGTTATACATAATACATCTTGAGCATAGATAGGTGTTTCTATATGATGAGATACATATACCTCAATAATCTCATATATTTGCATAAGGTTTGCTAGTCTAATATAACTTTGATTTGACTCTATAACTCTTAGTGACTCTTTAAAGTTAAAACTAGATACTATATAATATGCCTTATTAAATACTTCCCTATCTCATATATTTGTCTATTACTAACATAGTCAATGTCAACATTGTCCAATGTAGTAATATCCCCACTAATATATCTAAATTCAGACTCCAATATGAAATATCAACCATAAAAAAGCCTTATCCTTCCATGTTGAGCCGTTAAAACCTATAAAGCAACCATTAAAAATAATTTCATCAAAATTAGAGACCAGAGCATAACAAGTTACTCACAAGAAAATTTAAATCATAAAGTGTGAGATAAAATGCTTAAGACACAATGCTTCCAGTCTTAGAATAAAAAGTGATAATAAATTGCTTAACTACCTTTTTCCAATTAAAAAATAAAACTTAACTACTACAAATTAGCTCCATTATGGTATCATAGTAATAAGTCCCTTTCATAAATGATCAACTATAAGATTAAAACAAATAATATGCTACAAAAAAATAACACTTTGTCAGTATTTCAAATACTTAAAGAGCTAAAAGAGGCTACTCCCTAGTAAAATAATATGACAGTTACTAAAATAAAGAAACCTCTTCCATCAATCAAGACATTTACTTTAGTTATTTAATATAAAAGACAACTTATTAATAATAAGGTAAGAAATGAATTTAGAGAAGAGGACAATAAGGTATTCACAAGTAAATTCAAATCATAAAGAGTAAGACACAATGCTTCCATTCTTAATCTAGAATAAAAAGTGATAATAAATTGTTAATTACTTAACTTCCTTATACCAATTAAAAAATAAAACTTAACTACTACAAATTAGCTACATTAAGGTATTATAGTAATAAGCTTCTTTGGTAAATGGTTAATTATTAGGTTAAAATAAATAGTATGTTACAAAAATAATCACTTTGTCAGTATTTCAAATACTACAAAGAGCTAAAAGAGGCTACTCCTTAGTATAATACTATGACATTTACTAAAATAAAGAAACTTCTTCCATCAATCAAGACATTTACCTTAATTATTCATCATAAAAGACAATTTATTAACAATAAGTTAAGCACCGAATTTCGAGAAGAAAATAATATGACGAGAGAAAATTATAGTAGACAAATAGTGAGAGGATACTAATATTTTATTGGCAGAGGAAGGTTTTGGGATAAAGAAGGCAACAAGCTAATGTGTATTCATTGTGGCTTAATAAGACATACTATTGATATGTGTTATAAGAAGCATAACGGAGTAAGGTTTTGGAATAAAGAAGACAAAAAGCTAATGTGTATTCATTATGGCTTAATGAGACATACTATTGATATATGTTACAAGAAGCATAGTTTTCCTTCAACTTTCAGTTTAAACAGAGATAGAGAGATATTAGGAATGTAAATTAAATAAGTTGCTCAATTTTTGATCAACCAAAATCCTATGATGAAAAGTTGAAAATAATACAAATACAAAGTCTTCTAATGTAACACCCCATTACCCTAGGGTACGCACCGGGACGCCC